>JAZARR010000201.1:1800000-2222717 GCA_037389465.1 Baylisascaris procyonis
CACTCACCGATTAGATGGATTTTTTGTTTAGAGGTAAGAAAACTCTCTTTTTAGTCAAATATATTTTGAATGAAAGAACTCTTCGATATTCAAAAACCCTCATTTAATAATTGTTTATTTACTCTATTATTCATTTAATAAGGTTCTTGAAAAGAGTCAGCTAAATTCGCGAACAACATGGATTGGCCAAAACGTCAAAAAAAAAAAAATTATTCGCGCTGATAAAACATTTGATAAAGTTTTGATATTTCGTTAAATTATCACGAAAAAAAAAATTGAATTTGAAGTTTGAAATAATTGCAGCTTATTTGCGAGAGAAATTCAATGCTGTAGAGTCTATCTTATGCACTCTATGAAAAGATAATTAATAACTAGAAGAAAAATTACACAAAAGATTTCCGTTCCTTTGAATTTTTTATTATTCAGCTCAGCACTTATCTATTGCGGAATTTAGTCTTGCATGAGGATAGACTGAATGGTACTTCCTCGTTCATTTCATACACTCTTTGAAAAATGTATGAATTTGCTATTGCTTTAAATGCAGTAACCTTGTCGATTTGGAGAGCACTTCACTATGTTCTCATGCTTGTGTATTGTCGGTATTCACCCGACTCATTAAGTGCCCATCGAATTCGATCATTGCGATTCGATTGCTCTTTAGTGCTCATCTTTCGTATTTATACAGCTGGAATTGATGAATTATCACTAAAACCCTCCTAAAAAGCAGGCGGGGAAGTGGTGAAAGGAGAATTGATGGAATTTAAAAATGATCTGAGGTCACCGATTTAGTTTGAGTGCTTTGCAGCTAGAAGGTATACTATAATACTTATGAAATAGTATTTCACTCATTTTTTGGTGCATAAATATTTATATCTTATTTTGATTTAAAATGACTATTTCTTTCTAAATATTAATATTTATCGATAAATAAAGAGTCTTATCATCGGCTGCCTTTTTATTATCTTTGAATAAGCAACGTCTTATACTTATTAATTTCATTCTCATAGGCTAATGCAATGTTCTATAGTACAGCCATAAGATTCTTGGACGTTCATAAATTTTTATGTGCTCCTTCATCGTTCGTTTAAAGCTCGTTACTTCTGTGATTGATGTTGAAGTTTTCATTACCATAACCTTGCATGGTAGAGAAATTTCACGTCATGATACCCGATACTATCGTTGTAGCACAGTATACCCACTACAGTATTTCATAGTTTGTGTTGGCAGTGTTCTATTGCTGATTACGGCCGTAACAATCTGATCGCTGGCATGCATATTAGGTTTATCGAAATGGCTGAATATGAGGGATGGAGGTAGAGGAGAAGGTTGAAATCGATGAGGCGAATGAGAAGGGGAGGGGGGATTTTGATTACGTTAAGACTAGTTGCATAGAGTCGTCTCTGGTTTCGCTAATCAAAATGCAATCCAGTTTTCTGAGATTTATTTATTTTCCGTTATTATTTTTTCTTTATTATTTCGTTATTTTTCTTTTATAGTTGAATAATAGATTTCTATAAATAATTTCTCGATTTTTTATGTTTTACTTCGTTTCGAAACAAAAATGAAAATTTAATTTTAATCACTCCATTTTTTATCATTTCATTTTGTCGAACTTTTTTTTCTATTTATTCTTTTTTATTATTGTCATATATTGCACCGTGTTGGGGTACCGAAGATATTATATAGTACTCTTGGAACAGTTACTTTCGCTCATTCAACTAAATAGTTATTACAACTTATGTATATGTTATTAGTTATTAGAACTTGAAATCTGAGGATAAGAGAGTATTTCCGTCGCAATGTAGTGAACTAGTAAAAATTGCTGTAATCAATCATCAATCAAAAATTACGGAAATTGCAAAATTCTTGAAGTACCACCGATTAGATCGACCGGTTTCATAAATTGCACATAAATAATGGAGCATCTAGAATAATGCATTTATATTTAAATCAGAATAACCGGTCGTTTAAATACTTGAAGAGGATTTCATTCCGGTTCTACAGGATTGATTGTAAAATACATGCAATTTTTTTTCAGCACTTAGGCATTTTCAACAACAAAGTCTTTCCAACTATTTCCTTAATAAATAAATAAATTTGGTATGAAAATTGCTATAGGGCATCACTTTAAAGTGCTCAATGAATCGGCCAAATTCCATAACTTTAGATCCACACAGACATACACAGACAGACATACACACGCATGATACGTGGAGCCATCGTAGTGCTTTTTTCGAATGTAATTTGATAAAAACTGATAAGAATAGCCGTAGGCGTTTTTCATTACGATTTCTTGAAACGTTCAATGAGCAAATATATTCGTTTGTTTTCGTCCTCAGCGTGAATCTAATTAGAACGGCGATTTTGATTTCGTGCATGAATGAGCTTAAAAGCATCTAATAGCAACCGAAGATCATCGTACATAGCGAAGCATTCGCGAAGCAATGAAACCTAAATTGAAACCACATACGAAGCATTAAGTTGTAAAGGTTATATTTCACCTTTACGGTTGATTCGCCTATCTGTTTTAGTAAGAACGATAAACATTAGTGACACTTAATTCACAGGTATAATTTTTGCGAAAAGGAAGGTAATATTACGTTTCGCATCTATACCTTCTCAAATTTTTTGTCCCACATGCTTAAGTCCAGCTCGAAAAAATTTTAGTCATTTTTAAGCTGCTCACAATTTAGATTCGCATTAGTATTTTTTTAAATTTCTTGCTGTTGTGCCAGTTCATATGTTATTTTACTACAAAACGTCTAATCTTTATTGCGATCTGTAATATTCTCTAATGTTTTCTCGTAATTCGCTATTACTTCGTATTCCATTTTTCCTGTATAGAATCTAAGCCAGTCATAACTTTCTTGTTTTTTTTGTTTTTTTTTTTGAGAATATGTGGTTTATGTCTTCTATAGAGGTGTAATAGCTGAAATTCATGAGATGCGTTTAGGAATGCAACTATATATCGCTTATTTGAACACAAAGTAATAAGAAATTCTACTTGGGGAGAGGGGGAGGGCATGGGGATAAACACCATGATACTGTTTTATTGATCGTTCTAGGATGACTATACAATTTGTTCACAAGAGCGCTTCAATTTTTATGCTTCCAAGTTTGTAGTATATAATACGCATCTTTGAGTTTTTGCTCATTCGTTTTTTTTTTTTCACTTGTCGGGGAAAAAAATGACAACTTTTAAACGATGAATTTCTCAATTTTTTTAAATAGAATTTGCAGCTAATATAGGATTTTAATGTTTTATAGTTTAATATAGATGTGTAACATTTGCTTTAAAAAATCAAGGCACAAGCATATGTAAACGTTTGATGTTCATCTCTCAAAAAACTCTTATTGGAATGATTTTGTTAACGGATTTTTTCCTTAATATTGAGCTAATATGATGTGAGATTTATTCAAGCTTTTTCAACCGAATGTTTTAAAAAAACTATTATTTATTCAAGATTTAAAAGTTTCAGGTTAATTTTTAGTCAGAATCTATAAGATTATCAATTGATCAGACTTTGTGAAATTTGATATGATAACTTTATCTGGTGATATTACTCAAATAGATGAAAATAAACAAACGAAACTAATTTTTATGAGAAAATATTTGAAAAATATGAATGAAAACGTTTAGAAAATAAGGCGAAAAAATTTCGTTTTTTTTTACTCATTCGTTATTCAAAAAGTACAAACAGTTATCGAGAAAAAAAAAAGCAATTTGATATCAAGTTTAGAGCGCAAAAGCAGTCAACTAATCGAAACAGTGCATTTAAAGAATTGCCGGAGGGATTGCAATGCAACGTTACGCATCGACGACTGCCCACTATAAAGTTTTATGTTTCCTTTTCATTCTTAGTGAATGGCCTTAATGCGGTTGGTTGGATGATTGATTGACTGATTTGTCGGTCGGGTAGTTGTTTAATTGGTTTGTTGGTTGGTTGGTTGGTTGGTTGGTTAATCGGTTTGTCGGTCGGTTAGTTGGTTACATAAAATAAGTGCCACCATTTCTTTCTCCATTTTTTTTCGAATCATTAAACTTGCATCGTGTTTATTCAAGCAATAAATGCATCGATTTATGTATGCCTTGCTAGCTTGGTTACATTGGTTTTTTTTTGTTCACTTTTTGACTCTTTATGCATAAATAAGATCAGCCATTCAGTGATATGTTGAGAATTTTTTTCTTTCATTGACATATATGTTTGCCAATGAAGACTCGGAGAATCTTTTTCATTCTCTCTTTTTCCAGTATAATTCCTATTCCCCTCCCCCCCCAAAAAAATTTTTTTTTAATGAGACCTATAATCGCGAGGAATTTAGTGCTTATAGATAGGAGGGAGGGGGGTGAAAAAGGGGGCAGCGAGGGGATTGCTAACAGTTCTCTCAATTCCGCGCACAGATGTCTGAAATTGTATTGAATTCATTTATTATGACGTTTTCTGCCCGAAAACTTTTATGAGTATTTGTCTGTCCATGCTTGTCTATGAGTATTTGTCTGTCCATGTTTGCTCCTGTGCACTTGTCTATCCGTGGAAGTCGGTAGTTATAACTCGTAAATTATGAAACAAAGCCGGCTGATTTAGCGGTTACATTAAGGAAACTATCTTTACCACATTTTCGATCTTCGATCATTAACTTGGATAAAAATTAGAGGGTTTGAAATTTGCGAAAAAAAATTTTACATTTTACATTTCACACCTGTGTCTTTTATAAGTGACACTTGCGGTGCATTTACACGGGTACTACATTCAAAATATATTTACAACGGTATTTTATAATTTAAAAAATTTACATCAATACCTGTTTGTGATTAAACATATTACATTTTATACCGACCAAATCGCCTAGAAAAGGTCCAGAATTAATTTCGCATAGGTAATTTTACTTTCCATTAGATAATTTTTATCAATGATCTAGTGGAATCGTAGTTTGATGGGAAATCAACTTCCCATCATATATACACATCATAGTCGCATAATAAATATTTTAATGTTAGCGATGCATGTAGGTTTGTTTCCATGGAAACACTTGTAACATTATTATTTAATGCTTCATTCTCTGGTAATTGCTTGTGAAAATTTTCTCTTTTTTTTTGCATCTTTTATATTTATATCAAATAATTTAAAATATAGATGTTCTTTTTTTTCGAATTTTTATATCTGTCTTATAATGCAACGTAGGTATTCTTATAAAATAGTAGTGATGAAGCTTTTTGTTAACTTGTTAGAGCCAAATAATAGAGGTAGCAGATGCTAATAGTGTTCCATGCCATTAAATCGCTTTTGCTGTATATGAGACATCGAAGTTCGAGTTGGCTATATTTCCCACACTTTGCTCTTATTATCTAATTATTTTTTTAATTAGATTTGGGCTTTTTATTTATAAAATATCACTACTAATACTTTTTTTTTTCATTTATTTTCACTATGGGAAAACTTGGATTCCATAATTTTGCATTCGTATATAGGAGGGGGGAACTTAAAAAAATTGAAAATATCCCCGTCATGATTTGGTAATATTTATAAGGGTTTGCGGATATTAATATAATTAAATAGATAAATGATCATGAAATATTTTAGGTAATCGAGTAGTTAATTGTAGTGAGGTAGGGTGAATTCTTTGAACTAATGCGAATAACATCTTATCTTATTCAAAAATTTAATGATAAAATGTTGAATATTTTAATTTTCAGTAAATAGTCCTTCGATGAGTCAATATAGAATAATTCATAAAATTAAAAAATTTATTCGAATTTCTCTTATAATATTCATCAGTATAATAATTACGAAAGTTTTTCACCGATTTCACATTGGATAATTGTTTACTCGTCAAAAATTTTCTCCTCAACGTCTTTTTTCCTTTAAATATTCCCTATCGGTGTTGTTGAATGATTTACTTAAGAAATTTTACTTGAGCGGATATAAAAATATTTTTTGATATTTATTATTTTCTAAAACTCGTCAGACTCATGAGTATTTGACTTTACTGTTTAAGGCTTATAAGATAACTTTTCTAATATGAAAAAATATTTCTTTTATTTTAGAAACCTGGAAAAAAGATGCTTTTTAATTACCTGAAAAGATACCTGTAATAAGTACCTGAAAAAGGTATCTTTATAAAAAAAGATACTTAAAAAACATATATTTTAAGCGCGATAGTAAAATTTCTTCGACGCTTCAAATGTAATGATAGGGATATGTATGATGGTTGACAGCGTTCCCCATTTACTCTCTAATTTAGCCTATTTCAATGATTGTAACTAGCCTCATAAGAGTAAACAGGCTAATTACGAATGCCTTACATATATTCGCTTATGAAAGTTGATTTTTGACCAGTAACGTTTTATGTAATTCACATAAAATTTAGGCAATACGTTTTCCACATGCAGATTTTCTTCCACTCTATATATTAAATAGAATTTTTATCAATATTAAATTTATAACATAGATTTTAAAAAATATTTAGAAATTGATATTAGTTTATCCTGAAATCTTTAACGGTATTTTTTATTTGGTGCGATTTGTAAAACGGTTGATTCCATCTGAAATTTTTGGTTTCGTTGAATTTCCCACCGACAAATGTAATTAAGGATTTTGCTAGGATATTTAGAAGAATGGAATAGAGTAAAGAAGTACGTTTGAAGTGATATTTTTTTACCTTTTTTTCTGCCCAAAATGTTTCCTAGAACATTTTTGCCCAAAACGAATTGTAAAAATATGAGAGTAGATAAGTGAATTTTTTTTTGTTCAGATCAAATTATGTTTCGTTGTTTCTCGATATTTTATATTCATTAGTAATCGTATTATGTCTACTCGTCTAAATTGAACAATAGAGATAATAAATTAAAAATTGCTTTTATCGTTGAAAGCATATTCGATTTAAAAAAAAAATTGTATGGAACATTTTGCATCGAACCAAAGCATAACATTGACTAGATTGTGTGCTATGAATACTTTTCATGCTTGCATTTCTTTGAAAAAGATTTTTGTACCTATTTACTTTCTTTCAGCGGTCTTTTGCAATCGTCGTTCACGAAAATATCCAATATTTATCCGCTGAGGTGGTTCATATATATATATATATATATATATATATATATATATATATATATATATATATATATATATATATATATATATATATATATATATATATATATATCCTCGATAATGAAGTGATGATTTCTACTTATCTGTCGAAGAGATATTTGATGATTGTATAGCAGTTACCACTCATTTTAGTAGCTATTATAGCTCCTCTATATTTTAATGTTAGCCTTTACATCGATTTAACCCCTTCATTAAAAAAAAAATTGTGAATCATCACGGGAACATCGTTTCAGCAGCTCTCACTTCCATCATTCATCACATATATGCAATGAGCTAGCTGCAAGCCTCGTTTTTTTTCGATCGGAAAGCTGTTCGTTGAGCTCAACTACAATTCCTCTCTTTTAGGGGGCCCTGTCCGCCGATCGGGTAGTAGTGAGGCTCAGCCTCATAGCCCAAGCCAACGTTCTCATCCAAGCCACGCCCATCACATCTGTCTATGGCCGCGTATGTTGTTGTGCGTGTGTGTGTGTATGTATGTATGTATGTATGTATGTATGTGTGTGTGTGTGTGTGTGTGTGCAACGAATTGTCGCCCCTCGTATGTGTCTCTGTGTGTGTGTATTTGCGTGCTGCTTGTGACACGGCGTTGCTACGAGCATATTGCATCAACCATCCACGTTAGGCATACATAATTAAATGTTTGACGTAAATCCACACCTTATAAATCCTCTCAATTACCTATCCATACAGGTACGCTTCTGTTATCACTGACTCATGTCACCGTATCTGTCCAGTCCTTTTTTTGTCTGAAGTTTATATGGGGTACGTGCTTGGAAGACGTGAGACGTGTGTGAGCACGTCAATGATATCATAGAGATTATTTGACGTGATCACACGTTTTATTGATATAAATCTATTAATCGTTGCCCCTATCTATTTATCTATATATATATATATATGGTTTGACGGCATAATCGACATGACTGAAACATGTATCACAATATCAGTCAACGCGACCGCTTATCATTTCGCGTGACGTGAGATTACGATAAGAAAGCCGTGAATTAGACGATGGATTGTTATGCTTATTTTGCAGCAGCTGCCGAATATTTCGACGAAAACGATCAATATAGCGGTGGTAGTAATCGAATAACGACAGATTCCTCGACAGGTAAACGTAGAGACGATAACGATAACGTGACCGATTCGGTACGTGAACACTACTGTGGGCAACGAACCGAGATGGATGGACAAACCACCGCACTCATTATGCAGACGCAAGCGCTTAATGGCAATGGCGCTAAGGTTGGCGGCTATTATTTGCATATTTATGTCTTCGTTTTCGATATCATCAGATTCTACTCAAGTTATTGTTACTATCAGTTAATTACTAGCCTTAATTCATATTAATTATCTATTTCCGGTTCAGTTACCAAATAAATCCACGAATTCTGACATGCAATTTTGTGAGAAAATTCACATTGATAGATGAATAAATCATGAGAATTAAACTTTAATCACGAAAATTTTCATAAAATTAGCATTGATTCACTCTATAGGAGGGCTGAAGATGTCGAATATTCGTAGGGGCACTAATTTATTTTTTTTTCATTCATTCGTTTTTACAGCTGTTTTTTTTAGTTATAAGTTTTTAATGGCTGCGAGATCTCTCTGCAATTATATCGGTCGATCAGCGAAGAAAAGCGCCATTAAGTTACTTTATGTGGAAGTGGTCAAAGTTGAGCACTGTTTCATTTGCTTAGGCTCTATGGGTATATGAAATATTATTGATTTTTCGAAGCTAGAAATGTCAGATGTAAATAAACTTGAAGTCTTCTTTAGCTAAGATCGAGGTGTAGATAGCGCTTAAACGATGAAAAGTCTATACTCATCGACGAAAAAAAATTGATGCATTTTTGAACTTTTTCAAGCAAATCGATTTGAGTGAAGCAGTTGCTTCCAAAAGAAAAAAATTCTAGAGAAAGCGATCTCCGTTGAATTTCGTAGATATTTCAAAGGAAAAACTTCCGTTCTTTTCTCTTTTTTTAGGAAACATTTTTAACCCGTTATATAGGTTTGTTGTTGAATTCAGGTTTGGCCCTCTCATTATATAAAATAGAGAGGATGTTGATGAACGATGAATGGGATATTAACAAATGAGAGGGGGGGGGGGTTATGGGGACAGTTATGAAAGGAGGATAGCAGATATTATGGCTTCGATTCCACTGAATCAATACGGCAATGAGGGGGCTCGTTAAGGCGGTCGCTTTCTTTTGTTCATTCAATGCGTCGCCGTTCTCTATGAAGTGGAACGTTATATCGATTTTAGAGCGAAAACACAATGAAAATATTCATATATTCGGCTAAACGAATAGTTAATCACCTTTGTTGGAAATTATACTATTTCTTATGAAAACTTGAGAGAAAATATTAAAACAAAACCTTTTTTTAAAGACTGTAAAATTTGAAAAGTTTTTATTTTTTTAATTTAAAGCTCACTGTGGTGTGGCATTTGTTGTAATGGCAATCTCTAAATTCAACTAATCTCCAATTCTTATCTATCCATCAGATTAATTCAGTTGACGCGGATAGTAGATGAAGAGTAGTTTATCAAAAATTGTATCGATCGGATCGATTCGATTGATCGAATTTTATAGATTTCTTATCAAAAATTTTCTTATTATCGAAGAAGAAGAAAAAATTCTTCGAAATATCTTAGTTACTAAGTTTGTTATTTTTCGCCTTATGTATCAACGAATCAAAAACTAGATGATTTGTTATTCAATGCATTTGCAGAATGTATTCGTCGTTTTGTTTACATCAGTATATAAGATCAATGTGTTTGCTTCATTGCCTCATGCACCAAAATATTTATACGATTAGTCCGATAGGTGATATGGTTGCCATTGGAAAAAATATTTTTTTTCATTTGAAATTATGAGTGTCCGATTTTATTACCTTCAAAGTGGAGTGTTTAAATCCGATTTTCGGTGCTAATAAACAAAGGTGTCAGGTTATTAGCAACTAGCATATGTCAGTAATTAAATATCAAGGTAGAATTTTCGCACGCAGGTTTTTTTCAATTTATTTGTTAATTTACCCGTAAGTAGTATATTTACCCGTGTAATATTTACCTGTATAAATAAATAAATTTTAGTATCAATATGCGTCTTCTTCATCGATTCCTCCGACATCACCATGCTCGGAGAGTGGTGAATCGAAAACGAATCTTATAATCAATTATCTCCCACAAACGATGAGTCAAGAAGAGGTGCGCTCATTGTTCTCAAGTATGGGTGAAATTGATTCGTGCAAACTCGTCCGTGATAAAATTACCGGTAAGTATTTTTGTGTTTTATTGGCTAGAGAAAAAAGTTTCAACTTTATGATCTTTGATCGTTTCGTTTGAACCATTCACGATGAATTTTTTTTCGGTGTTTTATTATATGGGCACATGGAAGTTGTTTCCGTATGAATGCGATAGTTTTGATTTCTATTCTGTGTTGATTTTCGCCACGATAGAGCCACCTACAAGGGCATTCCACCTGCTTAGGTGTAGTGCGAACAAATGTAATGTAGCGCTTCCGATTTACCACTTTTAGCAGAGGCCTAATATCGTTGTAATGGTGATTTTCACAAACAATGTGCGATATAAGTAGGGAGATTAGGATTTGACATCTCACTTTAATCCTCCATAATCTCCGTGAACTTTTTAAACATTTTTTAACTTCTTAATTGCTTTCATTAGAATTTAATATGACTTATATAGTAATTTCTAGGAAATATATTTTTTGCTTGTATATTTTAATAAAAATTATCTCTTTAAGATGCCGAGCAAATGCGAAACTGCATTTCAAAAAATGCGTTTTTTTTTTTTAGTTTTTACAAATTGTGAATATAGAATTCAATTGTTTTAATGCATTTTCTTAAGTGATATATCGCAGTATTTACTGAAACATATCCATTTTCATGCAATATCTTTGTTGATGAATATTTTCATGTATTAGCAATTAATCGTTGATGAACACTATATGCCATCAAATATAATCCTCTTTAATATAGTGCATTCATTAATTTGCGTTTATAATCGATATAAACTTATGCGCATTAAAAAAGTTATTATTATTATTATTTTTTTGATTTCTGCTTAAAATTTCGATGTATGTGAGAATGTTAGGATCTATATATTGGTGCTAATACCAAAAAAAAATCAATATTAAGAAATTCTTTAACTTCTCTATTTCGACAATCTTGAATCATTTTTAATTAGATTTTGAATAGTGGAGTCTTGATGGAGTCTTTTCACACCTGATGGAGTCTTTTCACACACGATATTTCTTCTTTTTTTTCTTCAAACAAGTCAAGTAAATATTTTTTACTAGTACAAATTTTTAGCTATTTAAATTATTTAGAAGGGAGCTGTTGGAATTTTTTTTATTAATTTTTCCATTCAAGAAGTGTTATTATAATTGTGCTTGTAATATACTTTTTTTTTGCGATTTTATGTGATTTAAGCAGTAATAAGTAATATCTCATAGTAGTGGAGATCAAAAATTCTCGAAAAAAGTTGACTGAAAATATTGCAGGAATATCGACTTAAATATTGACTGGTAATTTTTTTTTTACTGGGAAATATTGGCAAATAGATGTAAATGTTGATTTTTATTATTTTTTTATTCACTTTTATTTATATCATTATTTTTGTCTACCAATTGCACAGTCTAGATATTTTAACTATACAGTTCATGTAATTTTCGTTATATCTACGTTGGATTTTTTGAACAATTAGGCGGTGCCAGGGTAGGGGAGAGGTGGGAAGGGAGGACGGGGAGGGGAAAGTGAGGGCATAGGTAAAGGCAAATCTTTGATTATTTTTCCTGCACCATCAGGCAAAAAAAAACACTCATACATTAAGTGTAGAAAGATCAAATTTTTAGATTTTAGAAACGTTCATGCTGCGATTTTTATCGCCGATAAAGGAGAGTAGCGAAATGATCGCAAAAGAAAGTTTATTTTTGTGTTATATAAATGACATCTAATGAGTGGACACTATGAAATAGATGATAAATTTTTGTGTTAAGATTTTTTTCTTTAACTTGAATAAAATTTTTTTATTGTTTAGAATGATCTCAAATTAATGCATTAATTTTTTCTGTAGAATTTCTCTGCTTGGAACTAGTTTTTCTGTAGAAGCTACCTGCTCTTACTACTATCACAGATCTGATGGTGCATGTCATACTTCGAAAGTTAGAGGAAGAGTAGGGGTTTGTTGTGTTCATTTTTATAAACCATTAAGCGACGAGTTCATTGAGTCACTTGTGTTACTTTTATTACTTATTGATTAAGTTACAATTATTTTATTAGTAGCTCGAAAATCTTACTTAAAGAATTAAGTAAAATTTTCGAAAAATCCACAATAATATTGCAGTGGTGTGATTATTTAAAAATCAAGGATCTTTTTTTTTTCTTGTTGAAAAATTTGCATAAATTTGTTTAAAATATTTCATCAACATATGCGATAAATAAGAGGAAAAGAGATAATGATAGAAATATATTGCTGATGTTGTATTTTATTTGTTAAAGCTTCAAAATAGTGAAATATTAGCGATTCGTAGGGATTTTTTTCTATCGTAATACGCTTTATTAGCCTAGTGGTTATTAATAGCAAAGCGTTTTTTTTTCTTGAAATCTTCGGTTTCGCATATGGCGATTTTTCACTCGCATATGTTCTTTATTAGTTTTCAATAAATGTGAAGGTTTTGACTCCGTAATTAGATTTGTTTATTCCATTCTCCTTGTCCGTTTCGTCCGCTTTGCAAAATATCATCGAATTTTTTTTTTTTTTTGCGAAATTCCTTATTTGTGGAAGTGTTGTACTATTCGAGGTGATACGGTAGAAGCTTTCTTGAATCGATCGTTGAGAGCGCATCAATCTTTTATTAGTTTAAATTTTGCACTCAGCAGTTTTATTTGGAAATGCAGTGGATGTTGTTGTTTGTTTTGTTTTTTTTTCAACCTTCGTTTCTTTTTATTGTTTTATTTTCTTTGCAACAAATATTTGCACTTGTTTCTTGTTTTCTCTCTTTCTATCTCCCTCTTATCAATTTGTTGTTTTTTTCTTCGATTCTCCTTTTTCCAAAAAAAAAATTTTTTTAGCAGCTGATAAAATTTTCTTTTTTTTTTTTGAAAACGCTGAAAAAAATTTTTTTTTCATATTCCTAGTTATTTATTTATTTTGCGAATTTTTAATTTTAAAATTAAGCATATATATCGATCGATTATTTTTTTTTCCTACCTCATTTTGATCGATGCTTTTACGCTATATTTGAATTTTTTGGTTTGATTTTGTTTCTTTTAGGTCAAAGCCTTGGTTACGGTTTTGTTAACTATGTTCGGCAGGAAGACGCCTTGAAGGCGGTCAGCACGTTAAATGGACTCAGATTACAGAACAAGACAATCAAGGTTCGCGCATTTTTTTGTTTTGTAAACGTTCCGCGTTGCAATTAATTTCGCCGTTTTATCGAACGATATGGAATAATTGTATGCATACGTACATGTTGAAATTTTTCATATTTAGGTAGATAGGGAGGAGGTGGTATTAGTTGATTTCGGGTAAATTAGCCTTTAAAGATGCCGAAAAATGTTTCTTTTTTTTAAATTTCGATATTCATTGACATATTTGAAACATTGGGTACTTTGTATTTCTCAGTATGCAAATGTGGAATTAGTATTCATGAATAGATTCTGCTAGTTTTAAATAGGAATGGTTTGGAACGCTTGTTTCTTCCCGTTCTTCATGCACCAATAGTTAAGCGCTTTAGCATCGTTGTAATAATATCACCTCTCATCATTCGTTAATAGATTTTTTAGATTAAATTTTATAAACGGCTATCTGAATGGGACTATTTGATTGTAATATATCACTTTATCAGTTTATCAGTTCATGTAGAATGTAGTGACTGGCATAACGTTGTAAATCGCAGAATGTCTATAAATGATACCATGATTGTTAGCTGCATAACGCGTTAGAGCGCTGCAATATTTCAGCACTTTCATTTCTAAATGTTGAATTTTTTTTCTTTGGTTTGCTTCTATTTCAAGAATTCGTTTCTTTTGAATTTTTTTCTTTCCTTTGTTTAATTAACATTTATTTGTTTCTACCTATTTTATAATGCAAAGGCTAACTTAGAAACTTATTATAACACATTTCCTTGTTAAATGTAACACTTTTAATGATCTTTGATCTGATGCTTCTATAGTGTGATTATAATTAACAACGGCTACCTGTAATTCATGCTTAGAATAAAACCTCACTTATGTGATCGATGATATTTTAAGACATTCGGTCGAAAAATAGTTTTTTTTTTTCTAGTTTTCATTTATAAAGTTAATGATTTTTTATCGGTGGCTTATACCCTCCCTTTCCTAAAGACCTTTAAATTATCAGATACGTCGTTTTTTATCGATAAGAATTGATAAGTGAGAACGGTTGACAAGAGGCCATAACTTTTCATGTGAGGAGATGAGAGGTCGAGGGTTGATGTATAAATTGATTTACGCCTACTACCAGTGGAAATGGGGGGGGGGGGGGGAGCTCCCAAAATAGGTTTGACTAGCCGTCGAATTAACTGAATTTACGGCCGATCAGAGAAATGCTTAAACATTGGTGTTTTAGCTTTCTAAGCATTACAAAATTTTTTTGCAACGAATTTATTTTTAGACAGGCAAAAATGTGTTTATTTGTAAACTGAGGATGTGAAGGAATATAAATGAATAGCTTTTCATAGATAGCTCATAATTATGACGGAAAATTTTAAGAAACTTTTGAAAATATTCGGATTAGTCTTATCAATTCGATTTAATCCAAAAGAGATATAAGAGGATTTTCAAAAATGAAAGAGGATATCGAAAGAAATGAGTTGCCGAACGATACGATAACCAGTTAGCAGCCTATCTAGAGTTACAACTAAACATAGAATCTGAATATTTGAATTCGATCAATGGTTTTTAAATCAACCTAAATTTATCGTCGAAATATTTGAGCATTATTGATTCATATCTTATTTTCATTTTTTTAAAATATTACATTTGTAGAATGAGTAAGCATTACATTTTGAATACCACACACGTCGATATTTTCTATAGAGTTGTATGTATATCGATGAAATGTTTGCGCAATATTCGATTACATCTATGTTCACAATGTGGTCGTTTGTCTCTTATTGCATCGAGCAGTCACTAGCTTGTAGAATAATTTGAGGGTACTTCGCTATGTGAACAGCATTTCCAATCTATGAGGGAAAGTGACGACGATTTTTTTTTTCTCGGTTGCTGTATCGATTCGATTGTCCTTAAATAAATTATTATCTTTTTTTTTCATTTTTAAACTCCCGTGCTTATAGCGTCCATATTTTTTATGAATGAGATTATTTATGGTCGCAATGGAGGAAGGGGACTGATAGAGACGAGGAAATTACGATTTTTTTTTGGGAGAAAATATAATAATAAGAGAGAGGAGTACATTCGCAAATAGTCAATAAGGAAACACTTATCGAGAAAAACCTTCACTTTCCCGTTGCTACCCTATTCTTACATCTCAGATTTTCTGAGGGCTTCCTGAATTCATAGTGTGAGAATGCGCTGTGAAAGTCGAAGTCCATTTCTAAGTGAGGAGGTGAAAGTTTACAGCATTCTTAACCACTCACCGAAGAACTTACAGCATTCAAAGGGCTGGCATTATAAACGAGGTGGGACGGTGGATTAACTAGTAATGATTAGTGATTGGATTTAGTAAGTTGGACCGATATGTAAAAATTTAAGTTGCATTCGGATGATTTATAAAATGAGTGAAACTTTTACTTCCTCATCAATTTGTTTCGTGAAACATCGTCGAATGTATTAGACGCTTTTCGCATCATTTATATTATCAAAGCCTTTCTCACGTAGCATTGAAGTTAGATGCATCTGTCGATGCAAATTTTAAAATGAAATATAAAAGAGCAAAAAATTGTTGAATTTAAAAAAAAACAACAACTCAGGTTTTCCTTCAGGTTTCCTTTTCTATAAACCTAGCATTTAGAAAATAAGTGGACAGATCTCATCAAACAAAAGGAGTGAATGCTTTTGGCGATTGCATTTTCCCAATGTTTCTTGATTTTCATATTCATTACAATTGCTTATATCATATGTTTTGTTTCGACGATAGGTATTTTATTGGAATTAAATGAACTCCTAATTCTTATCTATGTAGATACTGGAATAGATCTAATAAGCACTTGTCACTTTAGACGATTACAAATCAAAAGTTATTCATGTGGCATATGTTTTTGATATGAAGTTCATATGTGTTCCATAGTTTGTTTTATAAAAAAAACTTCAAATTTATCGTAAATTAAAACATTGTTGTGATGGTTACGTTTGGAAAATTTTATATATATATATATATATATATATATATATATATATATATATATATATATATATATATATATATATATATATATATATATACTTTATATAAATGTGTAAAGTGTATAATGCACTGAAATTTTCTCTGAGCATTTTTCTCTCACTAAAATTCAATTATCATTTCAGCTTTTCAGTTTTGAATGTTTTTTTAATGCAAATAAACGGAGATAATAATAAGGTTATTTGATTCCTAAGGTCTTGAAATCTTTCAAAAAACTCATTTCTTTACATTGAAATTTTTCTTTGTATTATTTTCTTTTTTTTTTTGAAACTTCACTTTCTTTATTGTAAAAAGTTTAAATTTTCTACTTATGTAATAGAGGACGTTAATATATATTATTAAATCATGGAGAATGTTAATATTGATGAAGATTTTTTTTATTAAGTATGAGCACAAGACGTTGCATCTTTCTACTAAATTTATGCATCTGCTGTATTGTTAGATTTTAAAGAATGAGTTCGTAGAACTAATACACGCTAGAGAATCGCATGCAAATCGTTACGAGGAATTTTTCTGGAAGTTCTTTTCTTTTCCGAAATGAGTTTCTTTTTTTCCGGAATATGTTGCATTTAAAATATCTTTTTGGATAGTCTCAGCTCATCTTTCAACAAAAAGTGGAATTTTTTTTTTAATTTTGAAATTTTTGAATTTTCCTTACAGGAGTGCATTCAATTATAATTTCAATTCCTAGTATAATATAATAAATTATTGAATTTTTTTTTCAATTAAATTGAATATTTATAGTTTTTTTCCAATATTTATTGCTAAGATTTTCTCTTTTAATAAATAATTATTTTTTTAAGGTTTCATTTGCTCGACCAAGTAGTGAATCAATCAAGGGAGCAAATTTATATGTAAGTGGATTGCCAAAATCGATGAGTCAACCCGAATTGGAGAATCTCTTCAGGCCTTATGGACAGATTATCACATCACGTATCCTTTCGGATAATATTACAGGTCAGTAGATTATCGTCTGTTTTTTTAACTTTATATTTCTACTTCAATCATTTCATTTTTGTCCCTGACGTCATATCAAAATATTTTCTTATCTCTCTATCTTTGCAAAGAAAATGGTATATTTGGTAAATGTTTGAGTGTTGCGTTTTTGATTTTGAAATATATTTCCAATTTCCGGTGCGTAGAATTGATGCTATTCTCATGTTACGAAGTTATTTTTATATTTTTTTCATTTTTATTTTTATTACTTTTATATCTTCTTGCTGTTATTTTAATCTTTTGATCGATTAACTCGGAGATATTAGTTTTTGATTTTCGGCGATTTTCGACTATTTTTGGAAATAATTTTTGCTATTGAAATTTAAGAAAAAATTATTTTCCACATGATCAAATATTGTTGCGATCGTAGGAAATGTTAAGAAGAAAAATCGTTTAACACCTTTTAATGTTAATGTGAGCGAGTTTTTTGGTGAAACGCTAAAATAGACTCGAAAGGTTGCGATGAATTATAATGAATGTTTAAAATGTCCAAATTTTTTTAAAATTCGTTTTCGTTTTTATATAGTAAAAGGTTTTCAGTAGTAAATAGTTTTCATTAAAGTTTTCATTTTTTATGAAAATAGTAAAAAATAGTAAATAGTAAAAATAGTAAAGGTTCGTTTTCAAATAATATTTGGTAGATAATAAATATCTAAATATCTTCAAAAGTCATATCAAATATTTTTCTAATCAACAACGTTGGCCGAAAAATCCAATTTAGATGAACTTTCAATAAGAATTTTATTTCGGATTAGCAAAAAAAAAAAAAAAATTGCAAAAGAATATCAAATATTTTTGAAAATGTACAATAAATTATAGAAGTTGAGGTTTTCTAGCAACAAGAAAATTGACGAAGAAAATATTTGTAAAAATATAAAACATCTAAAGCTTAGAAGAATTTCTGGACGTGGTGATAACTGGTATGACAATGATTAAAAGACAGATATAGTGAGAGATTATCAGACTTTGACTGTTAAAAGAAGGAAAGGGATATTCGGAGAGGGATAAAAGATGGATAAGGCGTATAGTCTTTGGAGTATTAGAAAGCTAGTATTATCGCATCCAGAGACAATGCCAACCGTAAAATACGCGGAGTGGATGAAGATTGATTTCGTATTAAGTCTTCACGGTGCCGAAAACATCCAGAAAGAATGTCCCAATTTTTCCTGCTAAAACCACCGTAATTGAATGAAGAGGGAAAAGCTGCCCGCCGACATTTGAGCTATTTGGTATACTGGAATGAATGACATAAAGTTACGACAGGACTTCATAATTTTATGAATATTTATATTGGACAATTTAAATAGTTAAGAAGGGTGGCTTTTAAATCTTTTTTTTTTTTTGAGGCCAGCTGTCCTCAGTAACTAAAGTAAGAAAAGCAAGCAGGGATTTCATCGATAACTGATCGCATTTTAACAAGAACAGCAAGCGGTGATGACCAGTGACCAGTGACCGGTTCGCTGTGCATTTCCGCTTATTAAGGCGTGATCATCTTGCCACAATTCGTTTTCGGTTTAAACGATTCGTTTTTTTTTTCTTGTTCTAGCTGTGGACAGTTGAAAAAAATGAAATGTTTTTCCAAAAAAATTTTGATTTAGCCAGTTTTCAAGGGATTGAAAAGAGATTTATTTTTGAAAGAAACCTTCGGTTTTAGGGTGAATCTTGTTATGCAAAATAAAACTTTTTGTTGTATTGGGCATCTTACGACCGTTTTCATAAAAAAAGATTATAAAATTTTTTCTTTTTTGGCTGTTTCTCAGTATATTTTTAATTCTTTTCATTACAGAAGAATTTCGCCTTTATAAAAGAACGCTGTCTTTAATCATTTCTTTGCAGGCTTATCAAAAGGTGTTGGTTTTGTGCGTTTCGATCGGAAAGGTGAAGCAGAGGTAGCAATATCAAAATTAAACGGTACAATTCCGGCCGGTTGTACAGAGCCAGTCACCGTTAAATTTGCCAACAATCCGGCGGCGAATGCGCAGAAAGCTCAACTTCAGGTGCAGGATGTGAGAATAATTTCCGATTTTTTTTATTTTTTCTAATTGATCATCGTTTTGATATATTTCTGATTAAATTGCTCAGTGTTCAATTCATTGGAATGGATAGGTTTGATGGTCTATTTTTGCCGTTTTCAAGTTAACTTCTGAGATTCTAGTGCAGATTATTCTTTACTCTGTGGTAAGTTTTTGGTAATGCCATCATCCATACAATTTGATCGGACCTTCCGAATGGTATATGCTCATCTTTGCCAAATCATGATAGTGGTTAAGAAAGTACTAGAATAACGCGGTTGTTTTTTTTTTTTTTGGATCGAACGGATATTGATTTCCAAATATGGGGTCATTTTACCTCGACCCTGTTCGAAACTCCTGCAAATTTGAATAATAGGAGCCATGGTTTGAGTGAGTCATGGTTTAAGGTCCTGAAACGATAGGCCCTTTCGGCAAGCGTGGAAGGGGGGGGGGGGGAAGTGGTTGGGGGAAGGGAGCAGTTGTCCAGGTTCATTTGTCATTGCTTTCATTTGACCAGATTTTCTATATTCCCTCTTGGGCCAGCGTTCTCCAGCCTTCAAAAATCCTAACATCATTTCTGAATTCTATGATAGCTTGGTCCATAAATAAACAAAGCAGCCGCCAGTTATAAGGCCAGCTGTTATGCATGTATAGCTTGAGGTAGAAAACCATGGAATTGGTTGAATAGAATGCCCATATATGCACTAAAAGGAAGGCCTTTTACCCTAAGTATAAAATGTGGCCAGATTTTTGAGGTTGAGTTCTTCCTTGTTTTGTAATGGAATTATTTGACGATGTCGAGAATAGATTTAGGAGAATTTAATTGTTATGTTCTTGAAAGTCGATCTTAGAAGTTAGATGACATTAGGTGTTTTCAGAAAGGAAATCTTTTCCACCTATATCCTCGTATGACTATTTCATGTCTTCTACACATCTCGAAACGCCTTCTCTTATAATTTTGGTTTCCCTATATGCAGACGGCTTTATTGAAATTTATTCTATTACTTTTACAGTTATGAGATAGTTTAAATTCAACAAGGCTTTCATATAGTGTTGTTTATGAATCATTCATTGCCGTATGCATCGCTTCAGATAGGACACAACGTTATGAACATCCATTAGAATAATCTTAAGCAACGTGATAGTATGTACCTACCTGAATAGTAACTTCAACTCACTAATATTTGTTTCTCTTCCGCCGTAAGGATTAATCGCCTTAGATAATGAGAGCTTATGGCTGTATGACTGAGATCAGTAAAACACTTGCTGAACGCAATCGAAAGTAGTGAATTGTGATCTGTGTTGTAGCAGATAGGTGATGACACTAGCCGATCGTAAATTTCCAGCTGACTGTCGTGTATGAAAATATCAACAGATTCGAGTTAGCTGAAAAAGGTGCGAAAAGATCACAAGTTACGAGACCGTTTATGTAAATTATTCTTAGCTGTATTTATTCAAACCTTTTGAAAATCAAGAGACGTATGTTTGTTATTTGTTCGGGTTTACTTACTAAATCTTAGAGGTTGTCTAATTATGCATGACGAAACATTTATTTAGGTTGCCCAAGCGGCTTCTGCATTAATGCCATTGGCTCTTCTCAATACAGCCGCCGTAGCAGCAACTGGACGTCGATTTGGTGCAGGCCCTATTCATCATACTCCACAAGCTGGACGTTTTCGGTACTCTCCATTGGCTAGTGTTGCTGGATCTACATCAAATGCGGCCGCTAGTCAAGATCTACTTACAACACAACTCCTTCAAATGGCTGCCGCGTCCGGTAGGTTTTATTTATTGCAATGAAGGAATAACAACGCGATTCCCTGCGAGTACCGAGCAGACAACTTCGTTACTTTAAGTATTCCTTAATATTTGTTTAATAAGTATCATGCTGTTAACTGTCTTCCATATCGAAAAACTAGTAAAAATAAATATATGAAACGAATATTCATCAGTAATGACGTGAATGTAAACTTTTTTTTCGTTTTTATCTTATGTTTATTCCTCAAAAGGCTCCATTTTTCTTTGTACTTATTATGTTTATTCGACAGTTACTTTCATGTTTGCTGTTACTTTCTCCTATTTTTCTATACTATTTTTTTTCATATTTTGTAACGTCTATTTTGAATCTTTCCTTAAAACTTTTCTTTGCTAGTTTTATGGAGTGTTAATTTATCATGTCATAGTATAGTCAAAAAAAATAAAACAATCCAGAAAGCTGAAGTTGCAAACTTTTGTTTGTAATAAAGAAATATTTTCTCTCACTGACATCCATTATTCGACGATTTAGCGCATTTGATTTGTGAGCGCTTTGTTGAGACAGTGTTGCATTCTGAGTGTATCATTTACTTTGTAGTCGATGTGGGAAGGGGACTATATAGTTATATAGTTATATAGTTATATATATATATATATGTATATATATATATCTTAAATAAGTGAAATTTTTTTCACGGAAAACATAATGGGAGAAAGGCATTCATTGCCTATTATCTAGATTTTCTTAGAAGAACTTTTTTTCGCTGATGAGTTTGATCTTTTTATATGGAATTTCTCCAGTCGTTGACAAAATTAAGACTCGAATTGAAAATTATTGTACGAGAAAGGAGATGTTAAGAGAAACAGAAGACAACGAACGAGAAAAGGCATAGAGAAAGGAAATCCGGGTATCGTTAGTAAAAAAAAGCATTTTCATAATTCCGCGTCTGTTAATTCCTTTTCCTGGCATCCGTGTATCGTCGTCAATCTCAATTTTCTGCTGCTTAAAACTTTCCACTAATCTGTTTATCATCATGTAACGGAAATCATATGCTTAACGGAGTGTAGAAATGGAAAAATAACCGTAAACTTATTGGCAGATAGCTGGCAGGATGTGTCCTTTGTTTTTAAACAATAGTATCTTATATTCTTCCTTCTATTTAGAAGTAATAAAGTCGTTTATCAATCAAGCAGTGAGCAAAGAAAACTTCTTATTTTAGGCGTACTCGCTTGGTTTACTTCATTGATAGTGATTATTATAACGTAGAGAAAGAGAGCATCGATCCGGTGCATTTTTTATGCGATCCTTTTTAATGATGTTGGATGAGCGATATTCAGCTCGCTCTATTGCTTCGGAGACTTAGTTGTTTGGTTATTGCATATCCAATATGCTCTGCATTTGAAGAATATTTATGGACGTGGTGTGCCGTTGAGTGTCGGCGAATCAATTGTCATTGTGTTGTTGACTGCCAATAGATGAATAGAGTTGCAAAGGGCATCGACTTCCCTTTTTTCTCTTGCAAGGGGGACCAACGGGACAGTGAAGTATATGTCTGTTTCCTTTCGTTGTTATGCTTACACCCATTAATAATTACTATTCAGTGATTCTTATAATAAGCGATGATATCCTATAAGTGCATTTGTTTATGTATGTGTGTGTGTCTGTGCGCGTGCGCGTGCGCGTATGTGTACGCATATGCGTGTGGGTGTGTGTAGGTGTGTTTGTGTGTGTATGTGTATGTGTGCGTGTATATGTGTGTGTGTGCCTATGTGTATCTGTGTGTGTACGTGTGTGTGTGCGCGCGCGCAACTGTGTGTGTATGTGTGCGCGTGTGTACGTGTGCATGCATGTGTGTGTGCGTGTGTGTGTGTATGAGTATGTGTATGCGTGTGTGCGCATGTTTGTGTGTATGTGTGTGCGTGTCTATGTGTGTGTGTATGTGTGTGCGTGTGCGTGTGTATGTGTGTGCGTGTGTATGTGTGTGCGTGTGTATGTGTGTGCGTGTGTGTGTGTGCGCATGTTTGTATGTGTGTGCGTGTACATATGTGTGTGTGTGTGTGTGCTTGTGTATGCGTGTGTCTATGTGTGCGTATGTGTGTATGCACGTGTGTATGTGTGTGTATACAGATACATGCGTGTGTGCGCATGTTTGTGTGTATGTGTGTGCGTGTGTGTGTGTGTGTGTGTGCGTGTGCGTGTGTGCGTGTGTATGTGTGTGTGTGTATGTGTGTGCGTGTGTATGTGTGTGCGCATGTTTGTATGTGTGTGCGTGTACATATGTGTGTGTGTTTGTGTGTGTGCTTGTGTATGCGTGTGTCTATGTGTGCGTATGTGTGTATGCACGTGTGTATGTGTGTGTATACAGATACACGCAAACACACATACACACAGATACACACACGAACACACGCACAACATACACAAACACACACACACACATGCGCTTACACACGCATGGGCACATACACATACACGCACACACATGTACAAGCACGCATACGCACACACTCATACGCCCGCATATATACGCATACACATACACATTCGCACACATGCATACACATGCACACGCACACACACACGCATCCACACATACACATACACATACATACGCACACACATACGCATACATACATACATACATACATACATACATACATACATACATACATACATACATACATACATACACACATACGCACACACACAAATTCATACACACACACACGCCACACACGCATATACACACACATACACACACGCCACACGCGCGCACGCACGCCGCACACCACACACACACATACACTACACACACATACACATGCACATACACGTACACACCCACATACACCCATATATACATACACATCCACATACACACACACATACACACACACACACACACACACGCATACACATACACACATAAACACACACGTGCATCATATACACTACACACCAAAATACACACAGATACACACATACATACATACACATTTAGATACACTTATGTGCACAGAAGGGCACGCGCATACGCACACATACACATACACGCTTACACATACACATACACACATGTGCGCCTACACACGCACACATACACATAAACGTACACGTGTATGTGTGCGTGTGCATACGAACACATGCAAGCACACACACGCACACACATACACACACACACCTGCAGGTACACACATAGACATACACACATATACACATACACACACATGCATGCAGATGCACACCACACATTACACACACACACACCTACACACACTCACATATGCATACAAACATACGCACACACACTCATGCAAATACACACATGCATGTACGCACACATACACATACACACATATACACACACATACACAGACATGTACACATACACACCTGCACGCACACACATGCACACACACATATACATACACACTCCTGCACATACACACATGCACATACACATACAGGCACACAGATACATGCGCAAGCAGGCAGACACGCATGCATGCGAGACACACACGTACACACACATACACATACACACATGCACGCAGATATACACGTACACATACATACACTTGTGTGTATGTTCATGTGTGTGCACACACACGCATACACACACACACATACACATGCCCATACACACCTATATACATACACATATATAGCTATACACATACACATACACGCACATGCAGACTGATGCACCTACGCACATGCACAAAGGGACACACGCATACATGCGATGTGTATGTGTGTGTATATGTGTACGGACGCATATACACACACACACACACGCACACACACCATACACACCATACACACTACACACCAAAACACACACACATGCAGACCATACACACACGTACACACGTCCACACACGTATACACATATACATATACACACGTACACATACACATACACACTACACATGCGCACACACATAGGCATGCACACACACACATGCACATACACGCGCACAGTTACATACACATGCAGACACACGCGCACACATGCGCAGTCATACACACAACACACACACACACACACGCACATACACACACAGCCACTCACGACGCAGACACATACACACTATCCGCACGTACACAGGCCCACATACACATACACACACGCACATACACACACATGCACGTGCACACCTATATACATACACACATATACAGATACACAAATACACATACGCACACGCACGTACTCATACACCGATACGCGTATATATACACATAAACACACACATACACACACATGCACATGTACACAACACCTACACATATACACATGCACACGCACTCACTTACACATACACACATGCAGATGTACACACATGCACAAACACACACACATGTACATACGCAGATACGCATACACGCACATACCCACAGACATACACATACACATACATACACGTGTATGCGTGTGTAGATACACACACACCACGCACATGCACGTACACATATTGACATATACGCATACATGCACATGCACATGGGGACACATATACATGCACACATATGCACACGGGTATAAACGAGCACACACATATACACAAACACACACTCACATACACATAGACAGACAGACGCACACGCACGTGCACACACACACACACATACACACGTATACGTACACACACAGACGTGTACAGGACGCACACACGCACTTACACAGAGAGAGGCGTACGCATTCATGCCATGTGTATGTGTATGTGTGTGTATGTGTGTTTGTACAGACGAGCATACACGCATACACACCACACACACTACACACCAAAACACGCACACATGAGACACATACACACATACGCACACGCATGGACTCATACGCACATGCACACACACACACACACACACACACAAGTACGCATAAACATGCACACATACACCCACATACGCATACATGTACACGGAGATGCGCACACGCACAGGTACGCAGACACAGATACACATTCATGTACACGCACATAGCAGACACACCACGCGCCAAAACACACTCATGCACGTACACACACACGTACACATACAGATACGCACGCATACACATGCACATGCAGACACGCATACATGCACAGACACACACAGACGCATACACATACATACACCTGCACATACACATACACATACACATACACGTACACATACACATACACACATCCACAGACGCACACGCACGCATACACATAGACACATGCACACACACGCACACAGACACATATGTACATGCACACAACCACCACACGCCAAAACGCACTCACACATACAGACATATACACACGTACATACAGATGCAGACAGAAACATACATATACACATACACATACATGCACGTACACACATACATGCACATGCACATACATACATGCAGACGTGCACGCACACATACATGCATACACATGCAGGCACACTCACGTGCGCTGACGCATACACACATGCACATACACATACACACACACACACGCATACACGCGCACAGACACGCACACGCACATGCACACATATACATACACAAATGCACACACACACACATACACAGACACATACGCACACATACACATACACCCGTGTTTTACAAATACAGCAATTAAATTTTTCTCAGGGAAAGAGTGATTTTAAAAATATTGACTACAGTTTTTGGCGATTTTGATTTGTTCACTGTGAGAAGCAAAAGATTTTCACCGTAAAACATCCAAAATTTAAACGATCAGATATTTCGTTTTTGATGGTATAGGAAAAAAGTGCGAGTTAATGAAATTTTTTGTATAAAGTTTTTAAACTCTCTTGTCATTTTAACTTCAGATTACCATTTGGTTGCCGTGATTTGTTAATTTATGATTTATCAATTTTTTATTCAGATTTATTAACCACCCACTCAGTTTTGAATTTTTATTTTTTTAATTTCCTTTGTAGACTATTGCATGCATAATTTTTAATGTAGATCAATGTTTATGGCTTATCTTGTTGCAAAAAGAAAGAAAATGCAATTATTCAAGCAAGTAATTAATAGATATCAATACCAGAGAGTGGGATTTTTATCTGATGAGTTCAAAAAAAAAATAGATCGCAGAGGGGAAATATCTACCAGCCGTGTGGTAAATGGTTTTTCGCTAACTTGCTTGTCATGGAGCATTGTCCCGCTAAGCGTAGCATCGCTTAGATATCTGACACAAGTGGATATTTAGATTTTTAAGTAATATTGTAATACTCTCCATTAACTGCCCTATAAGAATTCTTGCCCACATCACCACTTTCTGCTTTTGGTTGGTGATGAACAACGTATAATCACCGCAATTATCCAGAGGGTGAAGTTGGATTTGCATGTAGATGTTGCTTACAACTAAAAATTTTATGAGAAACACGAATTTCAGGCGCAAATGCATCACCGGCACAATTAGCGGCTTTGACAACTCCTCCCGCAACTGCAGCGGCAGCGGTTGCTGCAACTGGTGCCTCTTCTGGATGGTGTATTTTCGTCTATAATCTTGCACCCGAAACCGAGGATTCTATTCTATGGCAATTATTCGGACCTTTTGGAGCTGTTCTTAGTGTTAAGGTATATTGTACAAAAAACCCTTTTGCAATAATTGTATTGTTTTTTAGTAGTGTTTAATGTGTAGAATAAATATGCCATTCATTTCAATTTAGCAATAGCTTAGTCCTAAATATTTATGATGAAATAAAAGCAACTAGGGTCCAGATCCAGAATAAAGTGGATTCGTAGGGTTATTCGTTGGTGTTCTTACAGTGGATGTTTGAAGGAACGAAAATTCTTGATTCTTTATTTTTGATCTTTAATTCCTGGTTCCAGGAATTATTCTTGATTGACCACCGGCGAAGCGTATCAACCATCGTTTAAGATACGTAGAGTGGAGCTTTTGTGTTTTGTCTGCAATGTGATTGCACTATAAAAAAGTGATAATAGGGGAATTTAGATAATCCGTGATTTTGCGACTGGTAAATGCAAAGGTTATGGCTTCGTTACAATGGGGCAATATGAGGATGCAGTTACGGCGATCACAGCACTCAACGGAACTCAACTAGGCAATCGTACTCTACAGGTATGCCCAGACGTTTTCTACTCGATGGAATCGCTGTGCAACGGTTAACACTTCACTTAAAAATTTATACAATAGTAAAATATAGGGTGATCTGATTTGCACAAGGAATGCTATATTCTTTATTATTTTTTCCTGTTTTCTTCATAAATTTATCTTTGATTTTTGACGAAATTTGCTTGGTTAGAAGCTAGTGTAATAATACACATGCAAATCGTAAATGCATATATATAGATATATGCATTTACGATAAGTTTCTCATTTTCAGTAATTTGATCTTCTGAAATTCCTTGCTGGTGACTTCTACCACTCAGAAAAAAATTTTATGTCGGAATATTTTGGAAATTCAAAGTTTTATAGCAACTTTCTGCTGTTTTTCTGCAATTTTTTTTTTTTTTTTGCAAATAATTCTTTCAAGATCACTAACCTTCCAAACATTATGAAAATGCGTTTGCGTGTCTGTGCTCAGATTAAAGGCGATAATGAAAAATTCGTCAATGATAGCCG
The DNA here is from genome assembly GCA_037389465.1 of Baylisascaris procyonis. Lineage (NCBI taxonomy): Eukaryota > Metazoa > Nematoda > Chromadorea > Rhabditida > Ascarididae > Baylisascaris > Baylisascaris procyonis. The sequence goes on from JAZARR010000201.1 coordinate 1,828,863, forward strand.
TAATAAGCGAAAAGAAATTTGGTGCATATGCTAGCCAGAATGATCGAGGGATATAGAAAATATGGAAATCTGGTCGCTCGCCAAGAGTGTCTTCAAAAGCATGAGAATGCGCCATCGGGATGGGCGATAGAATAGTGGGAAATTCAAATTGTCGTCGCAATGGTCAAGCTTTACAATTTTGATTAAGAAAAGTAGTATTTTTCATGATGGAAATTGTTCAGCGCTTAGCGGCTATAATCAATGTTTGGGCAAGAATAAGAAGCTTGTTTCGTTGAGGAGAAGTTAACAATGAAGTTGGTAGGGGGTGCGAGGTTTGCATGATACACTGAAGTCATATAATAAAGTGGACAATGGTTATGGTACTGCGCATAGATTTGTTTAAAAATATGAAATTCATTTGGCACTCTCATAAACATAAAACGTTGAAGAATATTTTTATATTCCTCGACGAAGGATCAAGGTTTCAGTAACATTCAGGACTTTTGATGCGCACTCAGAGGGGAAGAATTATTCAAGGAGGTTGTTAAAATAGAACAATTTTTGCTCAAATAAAATGCAAGAAAAACCTACCGGGTTTTATAATGCGGAAACTTGCTCAAAGGAAGGAACGGAAGTATTTTTGCGGGAAAAGAGAACTTGCATGAAATTGCAGTTTTTTTTTTATTAAGCTGTTGGATAATTGTTGAGCGAAGAAAATGCTTCCGAGCTGGGCTAAATGAAAAGTAACTGTTGTTACGGCTTATTCAATGCATTACGAAGGAGCCAATAGATTGATTGTCGTTATCTTCTAGTGGATAACTCATTAAGCATTCAGGATTAAAGCATATTCATAGTTAAAAGTAGATCTTGTCAAAATATCCTAGAAAATGACCATGAAACAATTTGTTGTTAACTATCAAATTTTTTGATATGAAATGAGGTGCCGTAGAATTTTGAGCCGGTTATCGCTTGACATTAATTATATGCCTTTGCAATCAGATCCAACGCAAAAAAAATTACTAATCATCAGTTCAGAATTAAAACCTTAAGTAGTATAATCGTCTATAAAATCGTTGATCAGTGATTAGCTATTCGCATCTCATATGTGAATTCCATAGATGATTAAGGTTATTAAAGGAGCAAAAACGTTACGTTAATGTAAAGAAATGGAGAAACGCACCAGAAGAGCTTTTGTGATATACACTTTTGCATTTGCTCATCTCGTCAACCATTTTTATAAATTCCCAAAAGTGTGTAGAATTTGAGGAAGAGCACCTTCACAGTTTAGCTAGCTTAAGCGGCCGTGCAAATTTTTTTCTCAAACAATTCGTCATATTTTACCCAATCGGCTTAAACTAAAAATCCACCAGATATAAAATGCGTGAAAATTTTTAATTTCCAATTGTGTATATCTCCATTCGGTTCTGATTAGGCAATGTGGAATGTGATATCTGGGTAGCCAGCCTATAATGTATATAATTTCCATCAATTTTTATTGCTATGCAACTCTCGAATTGTGGTCATCTTATGATTTATAAACTATCGAGCACATAGATAGACAAAGATGCGCATATATGCACCGACATGGCGTCATCTTAATTCGCCTTTTCAAAAGGAATTCCCCAAAATAATTAAAGAGAGAAAAAATGTTGTTAATAGACACGACGAACCATCCACCTTCATATCAAATTCGAATCGATTAATTTTCTAAAATTATTTATGTTTAGAGTTGCTTTATGATCTAAACGAATATTCAAACATCACAAACCTCGTAATTATGAAGTCCGAGTGATACAAATACTCTCTATGCTGTTTTCGGAGAATGCTTCAATTGCCGAACGAGAACAGCTAAACAATGCTGTTCTTTGAAAAAATGTATTTGGATTTGGGGCTATATATATCTATAGGATTACTGTGTTTGGAATTTCCATTGGCTGTTGTAATGATTTCAGGTCTCAGTGATGCAATTAATTTCAGGTTTCGTTTAAAGCGCAAAACGTGACGAGTGCCTCATTGTTGCGCAGCCACTAAACGTTCTTCAATCACACGAGAGCAGCTCGATGTTTATTTTCGTTTTTTTTTTTTTTTAATTTTTGTTGTCTGATACTAAGAAGCCAAAGTTCTAGTCAGCGTAAACAGTTTTGCGTCTGCAAATTGGAACCTCGTCGGCCTGAATTTTTGTTTTTCTGATATAACTGTTTTGTTTTCTTATTATCCATATGCAGATGCAATCCGATTTCGGCAATTCGGTATAAATTCATTGCAATTAATTTATTGAATTTATAGAATTTATGGGGAAAGTATTCCATCTTTTCAATAATTCCCATACAAGAGACATATATTGATGATTGATAGTGAGTGTTGTGCAGTTGTGCAAAATGCAAATTGATTGCAATATTGCCAAATGCAATTTCAGTGAAAGAAATGTTATTAAGTCTTTTACTAAAAGAAGTTTTTCCTTTCTGTCAGATGTGGAATTTCTTAAATTCAATGAATCCTTTGCAACGAACTTTCCAATTGCCGTAATTTCGATTTTTCTTTCTTTTTATCTGTAATGTATGAAGAGTGTATTCATTTTTATTGTCATCCATCTTCACAAATCTTTATTTTAGTCATTTCTCTAATATCATCTAGTTTCATCTAATCACTTTCAACAATGTTTTCATTAATTATCTTTCATCCTCCAAAAAAATTCCTTCAAAAATTGTTTAGTGAATGAGACAAAAACTAAGACAATAATAATGAAATAATCGAAATTCAAAGAAATTGAATAGTTGTTATCTAACTTTCAGTATTTTTAAGAAAATGACTTCACAACTCCAATGTATTTCATTTTTTCAACTCTGTTATGGGACTATATGGAAGAAAAAAAAATACTGTTTAAGATAACCGAGAAATTTTTTTTTCTGGCCATTGATTCTTCAACATTTAATTTCCTTATTCGATCTTCCATTGATATCTTTTGTTTTCCACTTCATTGATATGTTTCGCTAAAAGCGCATATAATCGATCATTATGAGTGCCAAATTATTAAACATTTCAATGTAGGAAAATATTCCCACTTTAGGGAGATATAAAATTAAGCTATAGAACATATTTGGAACAAGTATCAAGAGCATCTAGAAGAAAAGAATAGGTTTTATGAAGGAAATCTTGAGATTTGATCGTTTTGAAAATAAATTTCACTATCCAATGCATATCCGTACGTCATTTGAAGACTGAAATATTTAGGTGATTGATAAAATTTACGAAAAAATTCTATAATTTAAGAATATTTGAAATTTGAAGAAGTTAAATCAAAAATTGTTTAGGTTATGAAAGATTCATACGGAAGGGAAATGTTACTACTAAACATAATAATCGTTATAATAATGATATAATATTGTTTCATGCAAATATGCTCAATATTTAGCTAAAAAAAAAAAAAAAAAAAATAACATCAACGATTCGCATATTCAGATTCACAACACTTCCACTCATTTAATAATATCTCGCAAATTGTGATACACTCCTTTTTTTCTTTGTTCAAAGGTGAATTTTCTTTTCATTTTTTTATTTCTCTGTGAACCAAATAATCTTTCCACTAAATAATTATATATATATTGTTGAACTGAAATGTTGATAAATGAAGCGATAGTAAAATTGAAATTTTTTTCCCCCAACACAATATTTCTTATCTAAATTTCAACAATTGAGAGCTATCAATGATCTTCCTTATCGTATCTTTATTTTTATTTTTCGTTAGTCTTCATCGTTTTCACTCCTATATTTTTAATTTTTTCGTTTCTTTTTCTCTTTAATTTCAAGTGAATTTTTTTTTTAAATTGACGATTAGTTGAATGTGCTCGTTTAAAATCATTTTCGTCGTTTTGTTCTTTCGTACCGATTCGTTTCTTCTAGAGTTGGTTCCATCTTATGTTTCAATTGAATTATGAATTGTTTTATTTTTTTGTTCATTTGCGGCTTTTTGTGAGACGATGCATTTGAAAATTTCATGTCATCTTATAATCAACCCTTCATTGTTTATAAAATCAAATTCAAATCTTGATTCTTAATGATAAGCGGTAGTAAGGGTATTAATGACTTGATCTCCAAGTCTTGAGGTCATTTGACTTCAAGCTTCTAAATTATCTTTTAAATGGTGATTATATCAAACATTCTATTCGGCTTCAGATGAAGTTCAAATATTATTTTCATCTAGACGGCTTCCATCTAGGCGATCTAGGTGAATCCATCTAAACTTAACATAAGTCGTTCTAGTCAGTTCTAATAATAGTCCATTTATCCGATTACCTACGAAATTATTGTGAGGGTCGTTTCATTAGCGAACAAACCGAAGGACATCAATTCAGTATCGAAATGCATTGTCGCTTTTGTATCTTTAGTTGCTTTTGGTCGCATATAATGTTTTCTTTTATCACATTTGTCAGTAATATTGGGCGTTCCTCAAAGATAGTAATAAATCCCAAATACTCGTTAGGGAAAACAGTATTTCGGGATTCAATGATATAATTTCCTGTGGTAATGACAAATGAGGGGATTTCATTATAAGATGTATATCGGCGTGTTTAGCCGTATGGGGTTTACTTGCATAATAGATTAATGTATAAAAAACTTAGAAAATACAAAGTAAGGAGAAATCACTTCAAGCATCTTTAGATTATTTAGGCGAACGGTTACATTGAGGTGAGAGAAATTCAGATCACAGTGCATCGAAACGAATTTACGCTAATATAGTGATCCATATTGGTCGTGGATTCTGAACTTGCACGTCCTATCTTGGATCATTCAGTTATCGATTTTTATCGATCAGTGGATATTTACTGATCAAACTTGCTCAACTGATCGCGATTTAAGAAAACCTAAAAGATGTTTATATCACCTGGGAATGAGATTATGTCACCTAAGAATGAGATTATCCATTCAACGGAGTCTACTACTATTAGAGCCTAAAAACAGTAAAGCTATTATTCAGCTATTACACAAATTTTTCGTTTTCTTTTGTTCCAGCTTCTGATGAAATTATTTTTCAACTCATTCTTTGTTTCATGTCTGATTTTATTGTCATTGAGACGATCCCCTTTTTCGTTTACATTGTTACTCTTTTTCTTTGTTTTCGGTTACGCTTATATTCATTTCATCGGTTCTCTTCACTGCTTTCCCACCTTCCTTGCCCATCTTCCTTCTTCGCTGAATAATTTTTTATTTTATGTTGACAATTTTTTGAACCATAAACCTCCTTTTTTCGCGAATGTTAGCCGCATGCGTTGGTGCTTCAAAGCAAGGAAGGTTTAAGACACGTAATTAATTGGAAAGGACAATGAAACCACAGTTCCAGATGTTAAAAATAAACAGTAACAACACATTGAAGAAAACTTGGGACCTGTCCTACGTCTAGGGATCTTTCAATCTCTTGCATAGAGTGATTCTATTTCAGCTTTTCTGTTTCTCTTTTGAACCGTAAACTTAAGCCTCTTTGCTTAGTGTGATTTCCCTTGAATAGTGGTAATGTCTGTGTGCTGTGTTTTCTTGAGATCCATTGGCGTGGTGTGACTTGCATAGTATAAATTTAGCAGGTTCGCCGATTGGGCATTGCAGTCGCAATGGGTTAGATGGAGCGGTGCTCGAATATGTTCACACCTTGCTAAAGGATCACATGGAAATGCAACGCCATTAGAAGCGTGACAGTGCCAATTGAGGAAAGGAAGGGCGATTCGGGAGTCTGACTTCAGTGAGTGACAGAAACGCTGAAAAGGTAATAAAGTATCGAAAGACAGACCAATTTTATAAGAAGCTGAACGTTGCAATTGAATGATATAACATAAAACAAAAAATATAACATGTTTTTGGTGAATTTCGTTTTTAAATATTTGTACAGAGCACAAGATAGGAATTTATTGTTGCTAATGATATTAGCAGAGAAGATGAGTTGCAGATCGAATAATCAGCTATAAGTGTTTATCCGTTTCTTTCAATTGCGTTTTGATTATTCACATTGAATTTCATCAGTTATAGATTCCTAAAGATCCGCACATAGTAATAAAGAGGAATAGGATAGTAAAGTCGGAAATAATGAATGCAGATGAGTGCATAGCGTAAAATGCGGAAATTAACGATTCAGTAAATATGTTGTTTTACTTAACGATGCATCTATACATCTATCAGCTCATGCGCATGCAGCTATTTGTTTTAGAGGTATTAAAACATTTTGCAATGAAATGGCTGATTTAGTCGATAAAAGGGTAACGAAGTTTTCTTTTTTCCAATCTAACAAGTCGAAAAATGGGAGTATTAGAGGTAGTCGTATATATTGTGATAACACGGGTAATACATCATCTCGATATGCATTTTTTGAAGGCTTTCATTGCTGATATTTCGGCAAATAAACCAGTTATCAAAGTGAACATCTAATAAAACACCTAATTTGAGAGCAAATATGAATGGAAAAAACGAGAGGTGACAGAGTAGATACTTATGCAAAAATAGTCGTGAAAAGAAGATAAATATCTATTAACCTGTAATTAAGAGCAGAAACATCAAAGGTGGGCGAGAGGAGTATACGAAGCAATGGTCGGATGAAAATTAAAATCCAGTAGAAGCATAGAGGAATTGTAACTGAAGAATTGTGTGAGGGTTGAAATTTAAAATAACTATTAACGAACGGACGCCGAGGACAAATGAAAGGAGCTTCTTTGATTTTCCTTGGCTGGATGAAAGGAAAGAGATGGAGAAACAGAGGCAACGCTGTTTCGGAGGGCGCAGTAAAATCAGATTCCTGAAGTAGAGAGAGAGCTAGTCCAGCTGCTGCTGCTGAAGGATGTGCATCGAAAGAAGACGAGGAAGAAGGACGAGAAGATTAAGTAAGATAAGGAATGGGGTGAAAAGAATGTTGTTGGAAGAAGGTGAAAAAGTACCAGATTTATAAATTCATTATAGTTTATTCGAGCATTTTCGTCGTGCAGTAGAGTCATCTGCCAGATGAATTCATGCTGCCTTTAATAAAACGTTATTTGATATTAAGGGATTCATAAAAGAAAGGGATCCATTTGTGAAAAGATCGTAAGTTGCACATACATGTGTCTAACAAGCCCACGATACGAATCACTTGCGCTCCCACCTAACACGCCAACGTGGTGCATAGTTATTAGAAAAGCAATGCGGGCACTGCCTACATTTTTATTCTTAATTCGCGCAAATGCTTCCAATAAGCGCCTTATGTTTTATGTATATGCATGCGTATGTACGTCCCTTTCTGTGGGCTAACAGGCTACTGCGCGTGGGCTAACAGGAGCCGAGAAAAAAGATCCCAAAAAGTGCAATTTTTCGATCGTAAGGGGTTACCACATGGAAAATTTGGAAAAATATTTTTTCCCTCCGATTCCGATGATTTTCTAATCAAACGATAGAGCTTGATGGAGTGATTATGGATATGCGCGTCGTTTGCTGATTGATGTGAAAAGTAGGAATATATAGGTCCAGGAATCTTGCACTTTTATATAATTTTCCTCTAATTGATATTTCTGAACTTTTTTCTAAGCAGTGGTTAGGCTTATGCGTTTATGGTTTACTTTTTTAGACAGAACTTCAGAAGCTCTATCGAACGATCTATAGATCATCAGATTTCGTATGGGAACTTGAAAACCGGTACGATCGACCCGAATTTCTTAAATCTCGATTTTTGCAGTATCGGGGGTCCTCGTTCTCGGTTGCTGTCACATATGTTGCTCAATGGTCTTTTGTTTTGTCATCAGCTCGCCGAGCCTTCTCGAACGGTATGTAGGCTTCTCCGCGTGGGCTAACAGGAGCCGAGAAAAAAGACCCCAAAAGGCAATTTTTCGATCGTAAGGGGGTACCACATGGAAAATTTGGAAAAATATTTTTTCCCTCCGATTTCGATGATTTTCTAATCAAACGATAGAGCTTGATGGAGTGATTATGGATATGCTCTTCGTTTGCTGACTGATGTGAAAAGTAGGAATATATAGGTCCAGGAATCTTGCACTTTTATATAATTTTCCTCTAATTGATATTTCTGAACTTTTTTCTAAGCAGTGGTTAGGCTTATGCGTTCATGGTTTACTTGTTTAGACAGAACTTCAGAAGCTCTATCGAACGATATATAGATCATCAGATTTCGAATGGGAACTTGAAAACCGGTACGATCGACCCGAATTTCTTAAATCTCGATTTTTGCAGTATCGGGGGTCCTCGTTCTCGGCTCCTATCACATATGTTGCTCAATGGTCTTTTGTTTTGTCATCAGCTCGCCGAGCCTTCTCGAACGGTATGTAGGCTTCTCCGCGTGGGCTAACAGGAGCCGAGAAAAAAGATCCCAAAAAGTGCAATTTTTCGATCGTAAGGGGGTACCACATGGAAAATTTGGAAAAATATTTTTTCCCTCCGATTTCGATGATTTTCTTATCAAACGATAGAGCTTGATGAAGTGATTATGGATATGCGCGTCGTTTGCTGATTGATGTGAAAAGTAGGAATATATAGGTCCAGGAATCTTGCATTTTTATATAATTTTCCTCTAATTGATATTTCTGAACTTTTTTCTAAGCAGTGGTTAGGCTTATGCGTTTATGGTTTACTTTTTTAGACAGAACTTCAGAAGCTCTATCGAGCGATCTATAGATCATCAGATTTCGAATGGGAACTTGAAAACCGGTACGATCGACCCGAATTTCTTAAATCTCGATTTTTGCAGTATCGGGGGTCCTCGTTCTCGGTTGCTGTCACATATGTTGCTCAATGGTCTTTTGTTTTGTCATCAGCTCGCCGAGCCTTCTCGAACGGTATGTAGGCTTCTCCGCGTGGGCCAACAGGAGCCGAGAAAAAAGACCCCAAAAAGTGCAATTTTTCGATCGTAAGGGGGTACCACATGGAAAATATGGAAAAATATTTTTTCCCTCCGATTCCGATGATTTCCTAATCAAAAGATAGAGCTTGATGGAGTGATTATGGATATGCTCTTCGTTTGCTGATTGATGTGAAAAGTAGGAATATATAGGTCCAGGAATCTCGCCTTTTTATATAATTTTCCTCTAATTGATATTTCTGAACATTTTTCTAAGCAGTGGTTAGGCTTATGCGTTTATGGTTTACTTTTTTAGACAGAACTTCAGAAGCTCTATCGAACGATATATAGATCATCAGATTTCGAGTGGGAACTTGAAAACCGGTACGATCGACCCGAATTTCTTAAATCTCGATTTTTGCAGTATCGGGGGTCCTCGTTCTCGGCTCCTATCACATATGTTGCTCAATGGTCTTTTGTTTTGTCATCAGCTCGCCGAGCCTTCTCGAACGGTATGTAGGCTTCTCCGCGTGGGCCAACAGGAGCCGAGAAAAAAGACCCCAAAAAGTGCAATTTTTCGATCGTAAGGGGGTACCACATGGAAAATTTGGAAAAATATTTTTTCCCTCCGATTTCGATGATTTTCTAATCAAACGATAGAGCTTGATGGAGTGATTATGGATATGCTCTTCGTTTGCTGACTGATGTGAAAAGTAGGAATATATAGGTCCAGGAATCTTGCACTTTTATATAATTTTCCTCTAATTGATATTTCTGAACTTTTTTCTAAGCAGTGGTTAGGCTTATGCGTTCATGGTTTACTTGTTTAGACAGAACTTCAGAAGCTCTATCGAACGATATATAGATCATCAGATTTCGAATGGGAACTTGAAAACCGGTACGATCGACCCGAATTTCTTAAATCTCGATTTTTGCAGTATCGGGGGTCCTCGTTCTCGGCTCCTATCACATATGTTGCTCAATGGTCTTTTGTTTTGTCATCAGCTCGCCGAGCCTTCTCGAACGGTATGTAGGCTTCTCCGCGTGGGCCAACAGGAGCCGAGAAAAAAGACCCCAAAAAGTGCAATTTTTCGATCGTAAGGGGGTACCACATGGAAAATTTGGAAAAATATTTTTTCCCTCCGATTTCGATGATTTTCTAATCAAACGATAGAGCTTGATGGAGTGATTATGGATATGCTCTTCGTTTGCTGACTGATGTGAAAAGTAGGAATATATAGGTCCAGGAATCTTGCACTTTTATATAATTTTCCTCTAATTGATATTTCTGAACTTTTTTCTAAGCAGTGGTTAGGCTTATGCGTTCATGGTTTACTTGTTTAGACAGAACTTCAGAAGCTCTATCGAACGATATATAGATCATCAGATTTCGAATGGGAACTTGAAAACCGGTACGATCGACCCGAATTTCTTAAATCTCGATTTTTGCAGTATCGGGGGTCCTCGTTCTCGGCTCCTATCACATATGTTGCTCAATGGTCTTTTGTTTTGTCATCACCTCGCCGAGCCTTCTCGAACGGTATGTGGGCTTCTCCGCGTGGGCTAACAGGAGCCGAGAAAAAAGATCCCAAAAAGTGCAATTTTTCGATCGTAAGGGGGTACCACATGGAAAATATGGAAAAATATTTTTTCCCTCCGATTCCGATGATTTCCTAATCAAAAGATAGAGCTTGATGGAGTGATTATGGATATGCTCTTCGTTTGCTGATTGATGTGAAAAGTAGGAATATATAGGTCCAGGAATCTCGCCTTTTTATATAATTTTCCTCTAATTGATATTTCTGAACATTTTTCTAAGCAGTGGTTAGGCTTATGCGTTTATGGTTTACTTTTTTAGACAGAACTTCAGAAGCTCTATCGAACGATCTATAGATCATCAGATTTCGAATGGGAACTTGAAAACCGGTACGATCGACCCGAATTTCTTAAATCTCGATTTTTGCAGTATCGGGGGTCCTCGTTCTCGGCTCCTATCACATATGTTGCTCAATGGTCTTTTGTTTTGTCATCAGCTCGCCGAGCCTTCTCGAACGGTATGTAGGCTTCTCCGCGTGGGCCAACAGGAGCCGAGAAAAAAGACCCCAAAAAGTGCAATTTTTCGATCGTGAGGGGGTACCACATGGAAAATATGGAAAAATATTTTTTCCCTCCGATTCCGATGATTTCCCAATCAAAAGATAGAGCTTGATGGAGTGATTATGGATATGCTCTTCGTTTGCTGATTGATGTGAAAAGTAGGAATATATAGGTCCAGGAATCTCGCCTTTTTATATAATTTTCCTCTAATTGATATTTCTGAACATTTTTCTAAGCAGTGGTTAGGCTTATGCGTTTATGGTTTACTTTTTCAGACAGAACTTCAGAAGCTCTATCGAACGATATATAGATCATCAGATTTCGAGTGGGAACTTGAAAACCGGTACGATCGACCCGAATTTCTTAAATCTCGATTTTTGCAGTATCGGGGGTCCTCGTTCTCGGCTCCTATCACATATGTTGCTCAATGGTCTTTTGTTTTGTCATCAGCTCGCCGAGCCTTCTCGAACGGTATGTAGGCTTCTCCGCGTGGGCCAACAGGAGCCGAGAAAAAAGACCCCAAAAAGTGCAATTTTTCGATCGTAAGGGGGTACCACATGGAAAATTTGGAAAAATATTTTTTCCCTCCGATTTCGATGATTTTCTAATCAAACGATAGAGCTTGATGGAGTGATTATGGATATGCTCTTCGTTTGCTGACTGATGTGAAAACTAGGAATATATAGGTCCAGGAATCTTGCACTTTTATATAATTTTCCTCTAATTGATATTTCTGAACTTTTTTCTAAGCAGTGGTTAGGCTTATGCGTTCACGGTTTACTTGTTTAGACAGAACTTCAGAAGCTCTATCGAACGATATATAGATCATCAGATTTCGAATGGGAACTTGAAAACCGGTACGATCGACCCGAATTTCTTAAATCTCGATTTTTGCAGTATCGGGGGTCCTCGTTCTCGGCTCCTATCACATATGTTGCTCAATGGTCTTTTGTTTTGTCATCAGCTCGCCGAGCCTTCTCGAACGGTATGTAGGCTTCTCCGCGTGGGCCAACAGGAGCCGAGAAAAAAGACCCCAAAAAGTGCAATTTTTCGATCGTAAGGGGGTACCACATGGAAAATATGGAAAAATATTTTTTCCCTCCGATTCCGATGATTTCCCAATCAAAAGATAGAGCTTGATGGAGTGATTATGGATATGCTCTTCGTTTGCTGATTGATGTGAAAAGTAGGAATATATAGGTCCAGGAATCTCGCCTTTCTATATAATTTTCCTCTAATTGATATTTCTGAACATTTTTCTAAGCAGTGGTTAGGCTTATGCGTTTATGGTTTACTTTTTCAGACAGAACTTCAGAAGCTCTATCGAACGATATATAGATCATCAGATTTCGAGTGGGAACTTGAAAACCGGTACGATCGACCCGAATTTCTTAAATCTCGATTTTTGCAGTATCGGGGGTCCTCGTTCTCGGCTCCTATCACATATGTTGCTCAATGGTCTTTTGTTTTGTCATCAGCTCGCCGAGCCTTCTCGAACGGTATGTAGGCTTCTCCGCGTGGGCCAACAGGAGCCGAGAAAAAAGACCCCAAAAAGTGCAATTTTTCGATCGTAAGGGGGTACCACATGGAAAATTTGGAAAAATATTTTTTCCCTCCGATTTCGATGATTTTCTAATCAAACGATAGAGCTTGATGGAGTGATTATGGATATGCTCTTCGTTTGCTGACTGATGTGAAAAGTAGGAATATATAGGTCCAGGAATCTTGCATTTTTATATAATTTTCCTCTAATTGATATTTCTGAACTTTTTGTAAGCGGTGGTTAGGCTTATGCGTTTATGGTTTACTTTTTTAGACAGAACTTCAGAAGCTCTATCGAGCGATCTATAGATCATCAGATTTCGAGTGGGAACTTGAAAACCGGTACGATCGACCCGAATTTCTTAAATCTCGATTTTTGCAGTATCGGGGGTCCTCGTTCTCGGCTCCTATCACATATGTTGCTCAATGGTCTTTTGTTTTGTCATCAGCTCGCCGAGCCTTCTCGAACGGTATGTAGGCTTCTCCGCGTGGGCCAACAGGAGCCGAGAAAAAAGACCCCAAAAAGTGCAATTTTTCGATCGTAAGGGGGTACCACATGGAAAATTTGGAAAAATATTTTTTCCCTCCGATTTCGATGATTTTCTAATCAAACGATAGAGCTTGATGGAGTGATTATGGATATGCTCTTCGTTTGCTGACTGATGTGAAAACTAGGAATATATAGGTCCAGGAATCTTGCACTTTTATATAATTTTCCTCTAATTGATATTTCTGAACTTTTTTCTAAGCAGTGGTTAGGCTTATGCGTTCATGGTTTACTTGTTTAGACAGAACTTCAGAAGCTCTATCGAACGATATATAGATCATCAGATTTCGAATGGGAACTTGAAAACCGGTACGATCGACCCGAATTTCTTAAATCTCGATTTTTGCAGTATCGGGGGTCCTCGTTCTCGGCTCCTATCACATATGTTGCTCAATGGTCTTTTGTTTTGTCATCAGCTCGCCGAGCCTTCTCGAACGGTATGTAGGCTTCTCCGCGTGGGCCAACAGGAGCCGAGAAAAAAGACCCCAAAAAGTGCAATTTTTCGATCGTAAGGGGGTACCACATGGAAAATTTGGAAAAATATTTTTTCCCTCCGATTTCGATGATTTTCTAATCAAACGATAGAGCTTGATGGAGTGATTATGGATATGCTCTTCGTTTGCTGACTGATGTGAAAACTAGGAATATATAGGTCCAGGAATCTTGCACTTTTATATAATTTTCCTCTAATTGATATTTCTGAACTTTTTTCTAAGCAGTGGTTAGGCTTATGCGTTCATGGTTTACTTGTTTAGACAGAACTTCAGAAGCTCTATCGAACGATATATAGATCATCAGATTTCGAATGGGAACTTGAAAACCGGTACGATCGACCCGAATTTCTTAAATCTCGATTTTTGCAGTATCGGGGGTCCTCGTTCTCGGCTCCTATCACATATGTTGCTCAATGGTCTTTTGTTTTGTCATCAGCTCGCCGAGCCTTCTCGAACGGTATGTAGGCTTCTCCGCGTGGGCCAACAGGAGCCGAGAAAAAAGACCCCAAAAAGTGCAATTTTTCGATCGTAAGGGGGTACCACATGGAAAATTTGGAAAAATATTTTTTCCCTCCGATTTCGATGATTTTCTAATCAAACGATAGAGCTTGATGGAGTGATTATGGATATGCTCTTCGTTTGCTGACTGATGTGAAAACTAGGAATATATAGGTCCAGGAATCTTGCACTTTTATATAATTTTCCTCTAATTGATATTTCTGAACTTTTTTCTAAGCAGTGGTTAGGCTTATGCGTTCATGGTTTACTTGTTTAGACAGAACTTCAGAAGCTCTATCGAACGATATATAGATCATCAGATTTCGAATGGGAACTTGAAAACCGGTACGATCGACCCGAATTTCTTAAATCTCGATTTTTGCAGTATCGGGGGTCCTCGTTCTCGGCTCCTATCACATATGTTGCTCAATGGTCTTTTGTTTTGTCATCAGCTCGCCGAGCCTTCTCGAACGGTATGTAGGCTTCTCCGCGTGGGCCAACAGGAGCCGAGAAAAAAGACCCCAAAAAGTGCAATTTTTCGATCGTAAGGGGGTACCACATGGAAAATATGGAAAAATATTTTTTCCCTCCGATTTCGATGATTTTCTAATCAAAAGATAGAGCTTGATGGAGTGATTATGGATATGCTCTTCGTTTGCTGACTGATGTGAAAAGTAGGAATATATAGGTCCAGGAATCTTGCACTTTTATATAATTTTCCTCTAATTGATATTTCTGAACTTTTTTCTAAGCAGTGGTTAGGCTTATGCGTTTATGGTTTACTTTTTAGACAGAACTTCAGAAGCTCTATCGAACGATCTATAGATCATCAGATTTCGAGTGGGAACTTGAAAACCGGTACGATCGACCCGAATTTCTTAAATCTCGATTTTTGCAGTATCGGGGGTCCTCGTTCTCGGCTGCTGTCACATATGTTGCTCAATGGTCTTTTGTTTTGTCATCAGCTCGCCGAGCCTTCTCGAACGGTATGTAGGCTTCTCCGCGTGGGCTAACAGGAGCCGAGAAAAAAGATCCCAAAAAGTGCAATTTTTCGATCGTAAGGGGGTACCACATGGAAAATTTGGAAAAATATTTTTCCCTCCGATTTCGATGATTTTCTAATCAAACGATAGAGCTTGATGGAGTGATTATGGATATGCTCTTCGTTTGCTGACTGATGTGAAAAGTAGGAATATATAGGTCCAGGAATCTTGCATTTTTATATAATTTTCCTCTAATTGATATTTCTGAACTTTTTTCTAAGCAGTGGTTAGGCTTATGCGTTTATGGTTTACTTTTTTAGACAGAACTTCAGAAGCTCTATCGAACGATCTATAGATCATCAGATTTCGAATGGGAACTTGAAAACCGGTACGATCGACCCGAATTTCTTAAATCTCGATTTTTGCAGTATCGGGGGTCCTCGTTCTCGGCTCCTATCACATATGTTGCTCAATGGTCTTTTGTTTTGTCATCAGTTCGCCGAGCCTTCTCGAACGGTATGTAGGCTTCTCCGCGTGGGCTAACAGGAGCCGAGAAAAAAGACCCCAAAAAGTGCAATTTTTCGATCGTAAGGGGGTACCACATGGAAAATTTGGAAAAATATTTTTCCCTCCGATTTCGATGATTTTCTTATCAAACGATAGAGCTTGATGGAGTGATTATGGATATGCTCTTCGTTTGCTGATTGATGTGAAAAGTAGGAATATATAGGTCCAGGAATCTTGCACTTTTATATAATTTTCCTCTAATTGATATTTCTGAACATTTTTCTAAGCAGCGGTTAGGCTTATGCGTTTATGGTTTACTTTTTAGACAGAACTTCAGAAGCTCTATCGAACGATATATAGATCATCAGATTTCGAATGGGAACTTGAAAACCGGTACGATCGACCCGAATTTCTTAAATCTCGATTTTTGCAGTATCGGGGGTCCTCGTTCTCGGCTCCTATCACATATGTTGCTCAATGGTCTTTTGTTTTGTCATCAGCTCGCCGAGCCTTCTCGAACGGTATGTAGGCTTCTCCGCGTGGGCTAACAGGAGCCGAGAAAAAAGATCCCAAAAAGTGCAATTTTTCGATCGTAAGGGGGTACCACATGGAAAATTTGGAAAAATATTTTTTCCCTCCGATTTCGATGATTTTCTTATCAAACGATAGAGCTTGATGGAGTGATTATGGATATGCTCTTCGTTTGCTGACTGATGTGAAAAGTAGGAATATATAGGTCCAGGAATCTTGCACTTTTATATAATTTTCCTCTAATTGATATTTCTGAACTTTTTTCTAAGCAGTGGTTAGGCTTATGCGTTTATGGTTTACTTTCTTAGACAGAACTTCAGAAGCTCTATCGAGCGATCTATAGATCATCAGATTTCGAATGGGAACTTGAAAACCGGTACGATCGACCCGAATTTCTTAAATCTCGATTTTTGCAGTATCGGGGGTCCTCGTTCTCGGCTCCTATCACATATGTTGCTCAATGGTCTTTTGTTTTGTCATCAGCTCGCCGAGCCTTCTCGAACGGTATGTAGGCTTCTCCGCGTGGGCTAACAGGAGCCGAGAAAAAAGACCCCAAAAAGTGCAATTTTTCGATCGTAAGGGGGTACCACATGGAAAATTTGGAAAAATATTTTTTCCCTCCGATTTCGATGATTTTCTAATCAAACGATAGAGCTTGATGGAGTGATTATGGATATGCTCTTCGTTTGCTGACTGATGTGAAAAGTAGGAATATATAGGTCCAGGAATCTTGCACTTTTATATAATTTTCCTCTAATTGATATTTCTGAACTTTTTTCTAAGCAGTGGTTAGGCTTATGCGTTTATGGTTTACTTTCTTAGACAGAACTTCAGAAGCTCTATCGAACGATCTATAGATCATCAGATTTCGAATGGGAACTTGAAAACCGGTACGATCGACCCGAATTTCTTAAATCTCGATTTTTGCAGTATCGGGGGTCCTCGTTCTCGGCTCCTATCACATATGTTGCTCAATGGTCTTTTGTTTTGTCATCAGTTCGCCGAGCCTTCTCGAACGGTATGTAGGCTTCTCCGCGTGGGCTAACAGGAGCCGAGAAAAAAGACCCCAAAAAGTGCAATTTTTCGATCGTAAGGGGGTACCACATGGAAAATTTGGAAAAATATTTTTTCCTCCGATTTCGATGATTTTCTTATCAAACGATACAGCTTGATGAAGTGATTATGGATATGCGCGTCGTTTGCTGATTGATGTGAAAAGTAGGAATATATAGGTCCAGGAATCTTGCATTTTTATATAATTTTCCTCTAATTGATATTTCTGAACTTTTTTCTAAGCAGTGGTTAGGCTTATGCGTTTATGGTTTACTTTTTAGACAGAACTTCAGAAGCTCTATCGAACGATCTATAGATCATCAGATTTCGAATGGGAACTTGAAAACCGGTACGATCGACCCGAATTTCTTAAATCTCGATTTTTGCAGTATCGGGGGTCCTCGTTCTCGGCTCCTATCACATATGTTGCTCAATGGTCTTTTGTTTTGTCATCAGCTCGCCGAGCCTTCTCGAACGGTATGTAGGCTTCTCCGCGTGGGCTAACAGGAGCCGAGAAAAAAGATCCCAAAAAGTGCAATTTTTCGATCGTAAGGGGGTACCACATGGAAAATTTGGAAAAATATTTTTTCCCTCCGATTTCGATGATTTTCTTATCAAACGATAGAGCTTGATGGAGTGATTATGGATATGCTCTTCGTTTGCTGATTGATGTGAAAAGTAGGAATATATAGGTCCAGGAATCTTGCACTTTTATATAATTTTCCTCTAATTGATATTTCTGAACATTTTTCTAAGCAGCGGTTAGGCTTATGCGTTTATGGTTTACTTTTTAGACAGAACTTCAGAAGCTCTATCGAACGATCTATAGATCATCAGATTTCGAATGGGAACTTGAAAACCGGTACGATCGACCCGAATTTCTTAAATCTCGATTTTTGCAGTATCGGGGATCCTCGTTCTCGGCTCCTATCGCATATGTTGCTCAATGGTCTTTTGTTTTGTCATCAGCTCGCCGAGCCTTCTCGAACGGTATGTAGGCTTCTCCGCGTGGGCTAACAGGAACCGAGAAAAAAGATCCCAAAAAGTGCAATTTTTCGATCGTAAGGGGGTACCACATGGAAAATTTGGAAAAATATTTTTTCCCTCCGATTTCGATGATTTTCTTATCAAACGATAGAGCTTGATGGAGTGATTACGGATATGCTCTTCGTTTGCTGATTGATGTGAAAAGTAGGAATATATAGGTCCAGGAATCTTGCATTTTTATATAATTTTCCTCTAATTGATATTTCTGAACTTTTTTCTAAGCAGTGGTTAGGCTTATGCGTTCATGGTTTACTTTTTTAGACAGAACTTCAGAAGCTCTATCGAACGATATATAGATCATCAGATTTCGAATGGGAACTTGAAAACCGGTACGATCGACCCGAATTTCTTAAATCTCGATTTTTGCAGTATCGGGGATCCTCGTTCTCGGCTCCTATCGCATATGTTGCTCAATGGTCTTTTGTTTTGTCATCAGCTCGCCGAGCCTTCTCGAACGGTATGTAGGCTTCTCCGCGTGGGCTAACAGGAGCCGAGAAAAAAGATCCCAAAAAGTGCAATTTTTCGATCGTAAGGGGGTACCACATGGAAAATTTGGAAAAATATTTTTTCCCTCCGATTTCGATGATTTTCTTATCAAACGATAGAGCTTGATGAAGTGATTATGGATATGCGCGTCGTTTGCTGATTGATGTGAAAAGTAGGAATATATAGGTCCAGGAATCTTGCATTTTTATATAATTTTCCTCTAATTGATATTTCTGAACTTTTTTCTAAGCAGTGGTTAGGCTTATGCGTTTATGGTTTACTTTTTAGACAGAACTTCAGAAGCTCTATCGAACGATCTATAGATCATCAGATTTCGAATGGGAACTTGAAAACCGGTACGATCGACCCGAATTTCTTAAATCTCGATTTTTGCAGTATCGGGGGTCCTCGTTCTCGGCTCCTATCACATATGTTGCTCAATGGTCTTTTGTTTTGTCATCAGCTCGCCGAGCCTTCTCGAACGGTATGTAGGCTTCTCCGCGTGGGCTAACAGGAGCCGAGAAAAAAGATCCCAAAAAGTGCAATTTTTCGATCGTAAGGGGGTACCACATGGAAAATTTGGAAAAATATTTTTTCCCTCCGATTCCGATGATTTTCTAATCAAACGATAGAGCTTGATGGAGTGATTATGGATATGCGCTTCGTTTGCTGATTGATGTGAAAAGTAGGAATATATAGGTCCAGGAATCTTGCACTTTTATATAATTTTCCTCTAATTGATATTTCTGAACTTTTTTCTAAGCAGTGGTTAGGCTTATGCGTTTATGGTTTACTTTTTAGACAGAACTTCAGAAGCTCTATCGAACGATCTATAGATCATCAGATTTCGAATGGGAACTTGAAAACCGGTACGATCGACCCGAATTTCTTAAATCTCGATTTTTGCAGTATCGGGGGTCCTCGTTCTCGGCTCCTATCACATATGTTGCTCAATGGTCTTTTGTTTTGTCATCAGCTCGCCGAGCCTTCTCGAACGGTATGTAGGCTTCTCCGCGTGGGCTAACAGGAGCCGAGAAAAAAGATCCCAAAAAGTGCAATTTTTCGATCGTAAGGGGGTACCACATGGAAAATTTGGAAAAATATTTTTTCCCTCCGATTTCGATGATTTTCTTAATCAAACGATAGAGCTTGATGGAGTGATTATGGATATGCTCTTCGTTTGCTGACTGATGTGAAAAGTAGGAATATATAGGTCCAGGAATCTTGCACTTTTATATAATTTTCCTCTAATTGATATTTCTGAA
Source organism: Baylisascaris procyonis (assembly GCA_037389465.1). Taxonomy (NCBI): domain Eukaryota; kingdom Metazoa; phylum Nematoda; class Chromadorea; order Rhabditida; family Ascarididae; genus Baylisascaris; species Baylisascaris procyonis. The sequence goes on from JAZARR010000201.1 coordinate 1,848,692, forward strand.
CTTTTTTCTAAGCAGTGGTTAGGCTTATGCGTTTATGGTTTACTTTTTTAGACAGAACTTCAGAAGCTCTATCGAACGATCTATAGATCATCAGATTTCGAATGGGAACTTGAAAACCGGTACGATCGACCCGAATTTCTTAAATCTCGATTTTTGCAGTATCGGGGGTCCTCGTTCTCGGCTCCTATCACATATGTTGCTCAATGGTCTTTTGTTTTGTCATCAGCTCGCCGAGCCTTCTCGAACGGTATGTAGGCTTCTCCGCGTGGGCTAACAGGAGCCGAGAAAAAAGATCCCAAAAAGTGCAATTTTTCGATCGTAAGGGGGTACCACATGGAAAATTTGGAAAAATATTTTTTCCCTCCGATTTCAATGATTTTCTTATCAAACGATAGAGCTTGATGGAGTGATTATGGATATGCTCTTCGTTTGCTGACTGATGTGAAAAGTAGGAATATATAGGTCCAGGAATCTTGCACTTTTATATAATTTTCCTCTAATTGATATTTCTGAACTTTTTTCTAAGCAGTGGTTAGGCTTATGCGTTTATGGTTTACTTTTTTAGACAGAACTTCAGAAGCTCTATCGAACGATCTATAGATCATCAGATTTCGAATGGGAACTTGAAAACCGGTACGATCGACCCGAATTTCTTAAATCTCGATTTTTGCAGTATCGGGGGTCCTCGTTCTCGGCTCCTATCACATATGTTGCTCAATGGTCTTTTGTTTTGTCATCAGCTCGCCGAGCCTTCTCGAACGGTATGTAGGCTTCTCCGCGTGGGCTAACAGGAGCCGAGAAAAAAGATCCCAAAAAGTGCAATTTTTCGATCGTAAGGGGGTACCACATGGAAAATTTGGAAAAATATTTTTTCCCTCCGATTTCGATGATTTTCTTATCAAACGATAGAGCTTGATGAAGTGATTATGGATATGCGCGTCGTTTGCTGATTGATGTGAAAAGTAGGAATATATAGGTCCAGGAATCTTGCATTTTTATATAATTTTCCTCTAATTGATATTTCTGAACTTTTTTCTAAGCAGTGGTTAGGCTTATGCGTTTATGGTTTACTTTTTAGACAGAACTTCAGAAGCTCTATCGAACGATCTATAGATCATCAGATTTCGAATGGGAACTTGAAAACCGGTACGATCGACCCGAATTTCTTAAATCTCGATTTTTGCAGTATCGGGGGTCCTCGTTCTCGGCTGCTGTCACATATGTTGCTCAATGGTCTTTTGTTTTGTCATCAGCTCGCCGAGCCTTCTCGAACGGTATGTAGGCTTCTCCGCGTGGGCTAACAGGAGCCGAGAAAAAAGATCCCAAAAAGTGCAATTTTTCGATCGTAAGGGGGTACCACATGGAAAATTTGGAAAAATATTTTTTCCCTCCGATTTCGATGATTTTCTTATCAAACGATAGAGCTTGATGAAGTGATTATGGATATGCGCGTCGTTTGCTGATTGATGTGAAAAGTAGGAATATATAGGTCCAGGAATCTTGCATTTTTATATAATTTTCCTCTAATTGATATTTCTGAACTTTTTTCTAAGCAGTGGTTAGGCTTATGCGTTTATGGTTTACTTTTTAGACAGAACTTCAGAAGCTCTATCGAACGATCTATAGATCATCAGATTTCGAATGGGAACTTGAAAACCGGTACGATCGACCCGAATTTCTTAAATCTCGATTTTTGCAGTATCGGGGGTCCTCGTTCTCGGCTCCTATCACATATGTTGCTCAATGGTCTTTTGTTTTGTCATCAGCTCGCCGAGCCTTCTCGAACGGTATGTAGGCTTCTCCGCGTGGGCTAACAGGAGCCGAGAAAAAAGATCCCAAAAAGTGCAATTTTTCGATCGTAAGGGGGTACCACATGGAAAATTTGGAAAAATATTTTTTCCTCCGATTTCGATGATTTTCTTATCAAACGATAGAGCTTGATGAAGTGATTATGGATATGCGCGTCGTTTGCTGATTGATGTGAAAAGTAGGAATATATAGGTCCAGGAATCTTGCATTTTTATATAATTTTCCTCTAATTGATATTTCTGAACTTTTTTCTAAGCAGTGGTTAGGCTTATGCGTTTATGGTTTACTTTTTAGACAGAACTTCAGAAGCTCTATCGAACGATCTATAGATCATCAGATTTCGAATGGGAACTTGAAAACCGGTACGATCGACCCGAATTTCTTAAATCTCGATTTTTGCAGTATCGGGGGTCCTCGTTCTCGGCTCCTATCACATATGTTGCTCAATGGTCTTTTGTTTTGTCATCAGCTCGCCGAGCCTTCTCGAACGGTATGTAGGCTTCTCCGCGTGGGCTAACAGGAGCCGAGAAAAAAGATCCCAAAAAGTGCAATTTTTCGATCGTAAGGGGGTACCACATGGAAAATTTGGAAAAATATTTTTCCCTCCGATTTCGATGATTTTCTTATCAAACGATAGAGCTTGATGGAGTGATTATGGATATGCTCTTCGTTTGCTGATTGATGTGAAAAGTAGGAATATATAGGTCCAGGAATCTTGCATTTTTATATAATTTTCCTCTAATTGATATTTCTGAACTTTTTTCTAAGCAGTGGTTAGGCTTATGCGTTTATGGTTTACTTTTTAGACAGAACTTCAGAAGCTCTATCGAACGATCTATAGATCATCAGATTTCGAATGGGAACTTGAAAACCGGTACGATCGACCCGAATTTCTTAAATCTCGATTTTTGCAGTATCGGGGGTCCTCGTTCTCGGCTCCTATCACATATGTTGCTCAATGGTCTTTTGTTTTGTCATCAGCTCGCCGAGCCTTCTCGAACGGTATGTAGGCTTCTCCGCGTGGGCTAACAGGAGCCGAGAAAAAAGATCCCAAAAAGTGCAATTTTTCGATCGTAAGGGGGTACCACATGGAAAATTTGGAAAAATATTTTTTCCCTCCGATTTCGATGATTTTCTAATCAAACGATAGAGCTTGATGGAGTGATTATGGATATGCTCTTCGTTTGCTGACTGATGTGAAAAGTAGGAATATATAGGTCCAGGAATCTTGCACTTTTATATAATTTTCCTCTAATTGATATTTCTGAACTTTTTTCTAAGCAGTGGTTAGGCTTATGCGTTTATGGTTTACTTTTTTAGACAGAACTTCAGAAGCTCTATCGAACGATCTATAGATCATCAGATTTCGAATGGGAACTTGAAAACCGGTACGATCGACCCGAATTTCTTAAATCTCGATTTTTGCAGTATCGGGGGTCCTCGTTCTCGGCTCCTATCACATATGTTGCTCAATGGTCTTTTGTTTTGTCATCAGCTCGCCGAGCCTTCTCGAACGGTATGTAGGCTTCTCCGCGTGGGCTAACAGGAGCCGAGAAAAAAGATCCCAAAAAGTGCAATTTTTCGATCGTAAGGGGGTACCACATGGAAAATTTGGAAAAATATTTTTTCCTCCGATTTCGATGATTTTCTTATCAAACGATAGAGCTTGATGGAGTGATTATGGATATGCTCTTCGTTTGCTGATTGATGTGAAAAGTAGGAATATATAGGTCCAGGAATCTTGCATTTTTATATAATTTTCCTCTAATTGATATTTCTGAACTTTTTTCTAAGCAGTGGTTAGGCTTATGCGTTTATGGTTTACTTTTTTAGACAGAACTTCAGAAGCTCTATCGAACGATCTATAGATCATCAGATTTCGAATGGGAACTTGAAAACCGGTACGATCGACCCGAATTTCTTAAATCTCGATTTTTGCAGTATCGGGGGTCCTCGTTCTCGGCTCCTATCACATATGTTGCTCAATGGTCTTTTGTTTTGTCATCAGCTCGCCGAGCCTTCTCGAACGGTATGTAGGCTTCTCCGCGTGGGCTAACAGGAGCCGAGAAAAAAGATCCCAAAAAGTGCAATTTTTCGATCGTAAGGGGGTACCACATGGAAAATTTGGAAAAATATTTTTTCCTCCGATTTCGATGATTTTCTTATCAAACGATAGAGCTTGATGAAGTGATTATGGATATGCGCGTCGTTTGCTGATTGACGTGAAAAATAGGAATATATAGGTCCAGGAATCTTGCATTTTTATATAATTTTCCTCTAATTGATATTTCTGAACTTTTTTCTAAGCAGTGGTTAGGCTTATGCGTTTATGGTTTACTTTCTTAGACAGAACTTCAGAAGCTCTATCGAGCGATCTATAGATCATCAGATTTCGAATGGGAACTTGAAAACCGGTACGATCGACCCGAATTTCTTAAATCTCGATTTTTGCAGTATCGGGGGTCCTCGTTCTCGGCTCCTATCACATATGTTGCTCAATGGTCTTTTGTTTTGTCATCAGCTCGCCGAGCCTTCTCGAACGGTATGTAGGCTTCTCCGCGTGGGCTAACAGGAGCCGAGAAAAAAGATCCCAAAAAGTGCAATTTTTCGATCGTAAGGGGGTACCACATGGAAAATTTGGAAAAATATTTTTTCCCTCCGATTTCGATGATTTTCTTATCAAACGATAGAGCTTGATGAAGTGATTATGGATATGCGCGTCGTTTGCTGATTGATGTGAAAAGTAGGAATATATAGGTCCAGGAATCTTGCATTTTTATATAATTTTCCTCTAATTGATATTTCTGAACTTTTTTCTAAGCAGTGGTTAGGCTTATGCGTTTATGGTTTACTTTTTAGACAGAACTTCAGAAGCTCTATCGAACGATCTATAGATCATCAGATTTCGAATGGGAACTTGAAAACCGGTACGATCGACCCGAATTTCTTAAATCTCGATTTTTGCAGTATCGGGGGTCCTCGTTCTCGGCTCCTATCACATATGTTGCTCAATGGTCTTTTGTTTTGTCATCAGCTCGCCGAGCCTTCTCGAACGGTATGTAGGCTTCTCCGCGTGGGCTAACAGGAGCCGAGAAAAAAGATCCCAAAAAGTGCAATTTTTCGATCGTAAGGGGGTACCACATGGAAAATTTGGAAAAATATTTTTTCCCTCCGATTTCGATGATTTTCTTATCAAACGATACAGCTTGATGGAGTGATTATGGATATGCGCGTCGTTTGCTGATTGATGTGAAAAGTAGGAATATATAGGTCCAGGAATCTTGCATTTTTATATAATTTTCCTCTAATTGATATTTCTGAACTTTTTTCTAAGCAGTGGTTAGGCTTATGCGTTTATGGTTTACTTTTTTAGACAGAACTTCAGAAGCTCTATCGAACGATATATAGATCATCAGATTTCGAATGGGAACTTGAAAACCGGTACGATCGACCCGAATTTCTTAAATCTCGATTTTTGCAGTATCGGGGGTCCTCGTTCTCGGCTCCTATCACATATGTTGCTCAATGGTCTTTTGTTTTGTCATCAGCTCGCCGAGCCTTCTCGAACGGTATGTAGGCTTCTCCGCGTGGGCTAACAGGAGCCGAGAAAAAAGATCCCAAAAAGTGCAATTTTTCGATCGTAAGGGGGTACCACATGGAAAATTTGGAAAAATATTTTTTCCCTCCGATTTCGATGATTTTCTTATCAAACGATAGAGCTTGATGAAGTGATTATGGATATGCGCGTCGTTTGCTGATTGACGTGAAAAATAGGAATATATAGGTCCAGGAATCTTGCATTTTTATATAATTTTCCTCTAATTGATATTTCTGAACTTTTTTCTAAGCAGTGGTTAGGCTTATGCGTTTATGGTTTACTTTCTTAGACAGAACTTCAGAAGCTCTATCGAGCGATCTATAGATCATCAGATTTCGAATGGGAACTTGAAAACCGGTACGATCGACCCGAATTTCTTAAATCTCGATTTTTGCAGTATCGGGGGTCCTCGTTCTCGGCTCCTATCACATATGTTGCTCAATGGTCTTTTGTTTTGTCATCAGCTCGCCGAGCCTTCTCGAACGGTATGTAGGCTTCTCCGCGTGGGCCAACAGGAGCCGAGAAAAAAGACCCCAAAAAGTGCAATTTTTCGATCGTAAGGGGGTACCACATGGAAAATTTGGAAAAATATTTTTTCCCTCCGATTTCGATGATTTTCTAATCAAACGATAGAGCTTGATGGAGTGATTATGGATATGCTCCTCGTTTGCTGACTGATGTGAAAAGTAGGAATATATAGGTCCAGGAATCTTGCACTTTTATATAATTTTCCTCTAATTGATATTTCTGAACTTTTTTCTAAGCAGTGGTTAGGCTTATGCGTTCATGGTTTACTTGTTTAGACAGAACTTCAGAAGCTCTATCGAACGATATATAGATCATCAGATTTCGAATGGGAACTTGAAAACCGGTACGATCGACCCGAATTTCTTAAATCTCGATTTTTGCAGTATCGGGGGTCCTCGTTCTCGGCTCCTATCACATATGTTGCTCAATGGTCTTTTGTTTTGTCATCAGCTCGCCGAGCCTTCTCGAACGGTATGTAGGCTTCTCGGCGTGGGCTAACAGGAGCCGAGAAAAAAGATCCCAAAAAGTGCAATTTTTCGATCGTAAGGGGGTACCACATGGAAAATTTGGAAAAATATTTTTTCCCTCCGATTTCGATGATTTTCTTATCAAACGATAGAGCTTGATGAAGTGATTATGGATATGCGCGTCGTTTGCTGATTGACGTGAAAAATAGGAATATATAGGTCCAGGAATCTTGCATTTTTATATAATTTTCCTCTAATTGATATTTCTGAACTTTTTTCTAAGCAGTGGTTAGGCTTATGCGTTTATGGTTTACTTTCTTAGACAGAACTTCAGAAGCTCTATCGAGCGATCTATAGATCATCAGATTTCGAATGGGAACTTGAAAACCGGTACGATCGACCCGAATTTCTTAAATCTCGATTTTTGCAGTATCGGGGGTCCTCGTTCTCGGCTCCTATCACATATGTTGCTCAATGGTCTTTTGTTTTGTCATCAGCTCGCCGAGCCTTCTCGAACGGTATGTAGGCTTCTCCGCGTGGGCTAACAGGAGCCGAGAAAAAAGATCCCAAAAAGTGCAATTTTTCGATCGTAAGGGGGTACCACATGGAAAATATGGAAAAATATTTTTTCCCTCCGATTCCGATGATTTCCTAATCAAAAGATAGAGCTTGATGGAGTGATTATGGATATGCTCTTCGTTTGCTGACTGATGTGAAAAGTAGGAATATATAGGTCCAGGAATCTCGCCTTTTTATATAATTTTCCTCTAATTGATATTTCTGAACATTTTTCTAAGCAGTGGTTAGGCTTATGCGTTTATGGTTTACTTTTTTAGACAGAACTTCAGAAGCTCTATCGAACGATCTATAGATCATCAGATTTCGAATGGGAACTTGAAAACCGGTACGATCGACCCGAATTTCTTAAATCTCGATTTTTGCAGTATCGGGGGTCCTCGTTCTCGGCTCCTATCACATATGTTGCTCAATGGTCTTTTGTTTTGTCATCAGCTCGCCGAGCCTTCTCGAACGGTATGTAGGCTTCTCCGCGTGGGCTAACAGGAGCCGAGAAAAAAGATCCCAAAAAGTGCAATTTTTCGATCGTGAGGGGGTACCACATGGAAAATTTGGAAAAATATTTTTTCCCTCCGATTTCGATGATTTTCTAATCAAACGATAGAGCTTGATGGAGTGATTATGGATATGCTCTTCGTTTGCTGACTGATGTGAAAAGTAGGAATATATAGGTCCAGGAATCTTGCACTTTTATATAATTTTCCTCTAATTGATATTTCTGAACTTTTTTCTAAGCAGTGGTTAGGCTTATGCGTTTATGGTTTACTTTTTTAGACAGAACTTCAGAAGCTCTATCGAACGATCTATGGATCATCAGATTTCGAATGGGAACTTGAAAACCGGTACGATCGACCCGAATTTCTTAAATCTCGATTTTTGCAGTATCGGGGGTCCTCGTTCTCGGCTCCTATCGCATATGTTGCTCAATGGTCTTTTGTTTTGTCATCAGCTCGCCGAGCCTTCTCGAACGGTATGTAGGCTTCTCCGCGTGGGCTAACAGGAGCCGAGAAAAAAGATCCCAAAAAGTGCAATTTTTCGATCGTAAGGGGGTACCACATGGAAAATTTGGAAAAATATTTTTTCCCTCCGATTCCGATGATTTTCTTATCAAACGATAGAGCTTCATGAAGTGATTATGGATATGGGCGTCGTTTGCTGATTGATGTGAAAAGTAGGAATATATAGGTCCAGGAATCTTGCATTTTTGTATAATTTTCCTCTAATTGATATTTCTGAACTTTTTTCTAAGCAGTGGTTAGGCTTATGCGTTTATGGTTTACTTTTTTAGACAGAACTTCAGAAGCTCTATCGAACGATATATAGATCATCAGATTTCGAGTGGGAACTTGAAAACCGGTACGATCGACCCGAATTTCTTAAATCTCGATTTTTGCAGTATCGGGGTCCTCGTTCTCGGCTGCTGTCACATATGTTGCTCAATGGTCTTTTGTTTTGTCATCAGCTCGCCGAGCCTTCTCGGACGGTATGTAGGCTTCTCCGCGTGGGCTAACAGGAGCCGAGAAAAAAGATCCCAAAAAGTGCAATTTTTCGATCGTGAGGGGGTACCACATGGAAAAAAAGGAAAAATATTTTTTCCCTCCGATTCCGATGATTTTCTAATCAAAAGATAGAGCTTGATGGAGTGATTATGGATATGCTCTTCGTTTGCTGATTGATGTGAAAAGTAGGAATATATAGGTCCAGGAATCTCGCCTTTTTATATAATTTTCCTCTAATTGATATTTCTGAACTTTTTTCTAAGCAGTGGTTAGGCTTATGCGTTTATGGTTTACTTTTTTAGACAGAACTTCAGAAGCTCTATCGAACGATATATAGATCATCAGATTTCGAATGGGAACTTGAAAACCGGTACGATCGACCCGAATTTCTTAAATCTCGATTTTTGCAGTATCGGGGGTCCTCGTTCTCGGCTCCTATCGCATATGTTGCTCAATGGTCTTTTGTTTTGTCATCAGCTCGCCGAGTCTTCTCGAACGGTATGTAGGCTTCTCCGCGTGGGCTAACAGGAGCCGAGAAAAAAGATCCCAAAAAGTGCAATTTTTCGATCGTAAGGGGGTACCACATGGAAAATTTGGAAAAATATTTTTTCCCTCCGATTCCGATGATTTTCTAATCAAAAGATAGAGCTTGATGGAGTGATTATGGATATGCTCTTCGTTTGCTGATTGATGTGAAAAGTAGGAATATATAGGTCCAGGAATCTTGCATTTTTATATAATTTTCCTCTAATAAATATTTCTGAACTTTTTGTAAGCAGTGGTTAGGCTTATGCGTTTATGGTTTACTTTTTTAGACAGAACTTCAGAAGCTCTATCGAACGATATATAGATCATCAGATTTCGAGTGGGAACTTGAAAACCGGTACGATCGACCCGAATTTCTTAAATCTCGATTTTTGCAGTATCGGGGGTCCTCGTTCTCGGCTCCTGTCACATATGTTGCTCAATGGTCTTTTGTTTTGTCATCAGCTCGCCGAGCCTTCTCGAACGGTATGTAGGCTTCTCCGCGTGGGCTAACAGGAGCGGAAAAAAGATCCGAAAAAGTGCAATTTTTCGATCGTAAGGGGGTACCACATGGAAAATTTGGAAAAATATTTTTTCCCTCCGATTCCGATGATTTTCTAATCAAAAGATAGAGCTTGATGGAGTGATTATGGATATGCTCTTCGTTTGCTGATTGATGTGAAAAGTAGGAATATATAGGTCCAGGAATCTTGCATTTTTATATAATTTTCCTCTAATAAATATTTCTGAACTTTTTGTAAGCAGTGGTTAGGCTTATGCGTTTATGGTTTACTTTTTTAGACAGAACTTCAGAAGCTCTATCGAACGACATATAGATCATCAGATTTCGAGTGGGAACTTGAAAACCGGTACGATCGACCCGAATTTCTTAAATCTCGATTTTTGCAGTATCGGGGGTCCTCGTTCTCGGCTCCTATCACATATGTTGCTCAATGGTCTTTTGTTTTGTCATCAGCTCGCCGAGCCTTCTCGAACGGCATGTAGGCTTCTCCGCGTGGGCTAACAGGAGCCGAGAAAAAAGATCCCAAATAGTGCAATTTTTAGATCGTAAGGGGGTACCACATGGAAAATTTGGAAAAATATTTTTTCCTCCGATTCCGATGATTTTCTAATCAAACGATAGAGCTTGATGGAGTGATTATGGATATGCTCTTCGTTTGGTGATTGATGTGAAAAGTAGGAATATATAGGTACAGGAATCTTGCATTTTTATATAATTTTCCTCTAATAAATATTTCTGAACCTTTTTCTAAGTAATGGTTAGGCTTATGCGTCTATTGTTTGCTTTTTTAGACAGAACTTTAGAAGCTCTATCGAACGATATATAGTTCATCAGATTTCGAATGGGAACTTGAAAACCGGTACGATCGACCCGAATTTCTTAAATCTCGATTTTTGCAGTATCGGGGGTCCTCGTTCTCGGCTCCTATCACATATGTTGCTCAATGGTCTTTTGTTTTGTCATCAGCTCGCCGAGCCTTCTCGAACGGTATGTAGGCTTCTCCGCGTGGGCCAACAGGAGCCGAGAAAAAAGACCCCAAAAAGTGCAATTTTTCGATCGTAAGGGGGTACCACATGGAAAATTTGGAAAAATATTTTTTCCCTCCGATTTCGATGATTTTCTAATCAAACGATAGAGCTTGATGGAGTGATTATGGATATGCTCTTCGTTTGCTGACTGATGTGAAAAGTAGGAATATATAGGTCCAGGAATCTTGCACTTTTATATAATTTTCCTCTAATTGATATTTCTGAACTTTTTTCTAAGCAGTGGTTAGGCTTATGCGTTCATGGTTTACTTGTTTAGACAGAACTTCAGAAGCTCTATCGAACGATATATAGATCATCAGATTTCGAATGGGAACTTGAAAACCGGTACGATCGACCCGAATTTCTTAAATCTCGATTTTTGCAGTATCGGGGGTCCTCGTTCTCGGCTCCTATCACATATGTTGCTCAATGGTCTTTTGTTTTGTCATCAGCTCGCCGAGCCTTCTCGAACGGTATGTAGGCTTCTCGGCGTGGGCTAACAGGAGCCGAGAAAAAAGATCCCAAAAAGTGCAATTTTTCGATCGTAAGGGGGTACCACATGGAAAATTTGGAAAAATATTTTTTCCCTCCGATTTCGATGATTTTCTTATCAAACGATAGAGCTTGATGAAGTGATTATGGATATGCGCGTCGTTTGCTGATTGACGTGAAAAATAGGAATATATAGGTCCAGGAATCTTGCATTTTTATATAATTTTCCTCTAATTGATATTTCTGAACATTTTTCTAAGCAGTGGTTAGGCTTATGCGTTTATGGTTTACTTTTTTAGACAGAACTTCAGAAGCTCTATCGAACGATCTATAGATCATCAGATTTCGAATGGGAACTTGAAAACCGGTACGATCGACCCGAATTTCTTAAATCTCGATTTTTGCAGTATCGGGGGTCCTCGTTCTCGGCTCCTATCACATATGTTGCTCAATGGTCTTTTGTTTTGTCATCAGCTCGCCGAGCCTTCTCGAACGGTATGTAGGCTTCTCCGCGTGGGCTAACAGGAGCCGAGAAAAAAGATCCCAAAAAGTGCAATTTTTCGATCGTGAGGGGGTACCACATGGAAAATTTGGAAAAATATTTTTTCCCTCCGATTTCGATGATTTTCTAATCAAACGATAGAGCTTGATGGAGTGATTATGGATATGCTCTTCGTTTGCTGACTGATGTGAAAAGTAGGAATATATAGGTCCAGGAATCTTGCACTTTTATATAATTTTCCTCTAATTGATATTTCTGAACTTTTTTCTAAGCAGTGGTTAGGCTTATGCGTTTATGGTTTACTTTTTTAGACAGAACTTCAGAAGCTCTATCGAACGATCTATGGATCATCAGATTTCGAATGGGAACTTGAAAACCGGTACGATCGACCCGAATTTCTTAAATCTCGATTTTTGCAGTATCGGGGGTCCTCGTTCTCGGCTCCTATCGCATATGTTGCTCAATGGTCTTTTGTTTTGTCATCAGCTCGCCGAGCCTTCTCGAATGGTATGTAGGCTTCTCCGCGTGGGCTAACAGGAGCCGAGAAAAAAGATCCCAAAAAGTGCAATTTTTCGATCGTAAGGGGTTACCACATGGAAAATTTGGAAAAATATTTTTTCCCTCCGATTCCGATGATTTTCTAATCAAAAGATAGAGCTTCATGAAGTGATTATGGATATGGGCGTCGTTTGCTGATTGATGTGAAAAGTAGGAATATATAGGTCCAGGAATCTTGCATTTTTGTATAATTTTCCTCTAATTGATATTTCTGAACTTTTTTCTAAGCAGTGGTTAGGCTTATGCGTTTATGGCTTACTTTTTTAGACAGAACTTCAGAAGCTCTATCGAACGATATATAGATCATCAGATTTCGAATGGGAACTTGAAAACCGGTACGATCGACCCGAATTTCTTAAATCTCGATTTTTGCAGTATCGGGGGTCCTCGTTCTCGGCTCCTATCACATATGTTGCTCAATGGTCTTTTGTTTTGTCATCAGCTCGCCGAGCCTTCTCGAACGGTATGTAGGCTTCTCCGCGTGGGCTAACAGGAGCCGAGAAAAAAGATCCCAAAAAGTGCAATTTTTCGATCGTAAGGGGGTACCACATGGAAAAAAAGGAAAAATATTTTTTCCCTCCGATTCCGATGATTTCCTAATCAAAAGATAGAGCTTGATGGAGTGATTATGGATATGCTCTTCGTTTGCTGATTGATGTGAAAAGTAGGAATATATAGGTCCAGGAATCTCGCCTTTTTATATAATTTTCCTCTAATTGATATTTCTGAACATTTTTCTAAGCAGTGGTTAGGCTTATGCGTTTATGGTTTACTTTTTTAGACAGAACTTCAGAAGCTCTATCGAACGATATATAGATCATCAGATTTCGAATGGGAACTTGGAAACCGGTACGATCGACCCGAATTTCTTAAATCTCGATTTTTGCAGTATCGGGGGTCCTCGTTCTCGGCTCCTATCGCATATGTTGCTCAATGGTCTTTTGTTTTGTCATCAGCTCGCCGAGTCTTCTCGAACGGTATGTAGGCTTCTCCGCGTGGGCTAACAGGAGCCGAGAAAAAAGATCCCAAAAAGTGCAATTTTTCGATCGTAAGGGGGTACCACATGGAAAATTTGGAAAAATATTTTTTCCCTCCGATTCCGATGATTTTCTAATCAAAAGATAGAGCTTGATGGAGTGATTATGGATATGCTCTTCGTTTGCTGATTGATGTGAAAAGTAGGAATATATAGGTCCAGGAATCTTGCATTTTTATATAATTTTCCTCTAATAAATATTTCTGAACTTTTTGTAAGCAGTGGTTAGGCTTATGCGTTTATGGTTTACTTTTTTAGACAGAACTTCAGAAGCTCTATCGAACGATATATAGATCATCAGATTTCGAGTGGGAACTTGAAAACCGGTACGGTCGACCCGAATTTCTTAAATCTCGATTTTTGCAGTATCGGGGGTCCTCGTTCTCGGCTCCTATCGCATATGTTGCTCAATGGTCTTTTGTTTTGTCATCAGCTCGCCGAGTCTTCTCGAACGGCATGTAGGCTTCTCCGCGTGGGCTAACAGGAGCGGAGAAAAAAGATCCGAAAAAGTGCAATTTTTCGATCGTAAGGGGGTACCACATGGAAAATTTGGAAAAATATTTTTCCCTCCGATTCCGATGATTTTCTAATCAAAAGATAGAGCTTGATGGAGTGATTATGGATATGCTCTTCGTTTGCTGATTGATGTGAACAGTAGGAATATATAGGTCCAGGAATCTTGCATTTTTATATAATTTTCCTCTAATAAATATTTCTGAACTTTTTGTAAGCAGTGGTTAGGCTTATGCGTTTATGGTTTACTTTTTTAGACAGAACTTCAGAAGCTCTATCGAACGACATATAGATCATCAGATTTCGAGTGGGAACTTGAAAACCGGTACGGTCGACCCGAATTTCTTAAATCTCGATTTTTGCAGTATCGGGGGTCCTCGTTCTCGGCTCCTATCACATATGTTGCTCAATGGTCTTTTGTTTTGTCATCAGCTCGCCGAGCCTTCTCGAACGGCATGTAGGCTTCTCCGCGTGGGCTAACAGGAGCCGAGAAAAAAAGATCCCAAATAGTGCAATTTTTAGATCGTAAGGGGGTACCACATGGAAAATTTGGAAAAATATTTTTTCCTCCGATTCCGATGATTTTCTAATCAAACGATAGAGCTTGATGGAGTGATTATGGATATGCTCTTCGTTTGCTGACTGATGTGAAAAGTAGGAATATATAGGTCCAGGAATCTTGCACTTTTATATAATTTTCCTCTAATTGATATTTCTGAACTTTTTTCTAAGCAGTGGTTAGGCTTATGCGTTTATGGTTTACTTTTTTAGACAGAACTTCAGAAGCTCTATCGAACGATCTATGGATCATCAGATTTCGAATGGGAACTTGAAAACCGGTACGATCGACCCGAATTTCTTAAATCTCGATTTTTGCAGTATCGGGGGTCCTCGTTCTCGGCTCCTATCGCATATGTTGCTCAATGGTCTTTTGTTTTGTCATCAGCTCGCCGAGCCTTCTCGAATGGTATGTAGGCTTCTCCGCGTGGGCTAACAGGAGCCGAGAAAAAAGATCCCAAAAAGTGCAATTTTTCGATCGTAAGGGGTTACCACATGGAAAATTTGGAAAAATATTTTTTCCCTCCGATTCCGATGATTTTCTAATCAAAAGATAGAGCTTCATGAAGTGATTATGGATATGGGCGTCGTTTGCTGATTGATGTGAAAAGTAGGAATATATAGGTCCAGGAATCTTGCATTTTTGTATAATTTTCCTCTAATTGATATTTCTGAACTTTTTTCTAAGCAGTGGTTAGGCTTATGCGTTTATGGCTTACTTTTTTAGACAGAACTTCAGAAGCTCTATCGAACGATATATAGATCATCAGATTTCGAATGGGAACTTGAAAACCGGTACGATCGACCCGAATTTCTTAAATCTCGATTTTTGCAGTATCGGGGGTCCTCGTTCTCGGCTCCTATCACATATGTTGCTCAATGGTCTTTTGTTTTGTCATCAGCTCGCCGAGCCTTCTCGAACGGTATGTAGGCTTCTCCGCGTGGGCTAACAGGAGCCGAGAAAAAAGATCCCAAAAAGTGCAATTTTTCGATCGTGAGGGGGTACCACATGGAAAAAAAGGAAAAATATTTTTTCCCTCCGATTCCGATGATTTCCTAATCAAAAGATAGAGCTTGATGGAGTGATTATGGATATGCTCTTCGTTTGCTGATTGATGTGAAAAGTAGGAATATATAGGTCCAGGAATCTCGCCTTTTTATATAATTTTCCTCTAATTGATATTTCTGAACATTTTTCTAAGCAGTGGTTAGGCTTATGCGTTTATGGTTTACTTTTTTAGACAGAACTTCAGAAGCTCTATCGAACGATATATAGATCATCAGATTTCGAATGGGAACTTGGAAACCGGTACGATCGACCCGAATTTCTTAAATCTCGATTTTTGCAGTATCGGGGATCCTCGTTCTCGGCTCCTATCGCATATGTTGCTCAATGGTCTTTTGTTTTGTCATCAGCTCGCCGAGTCTTCTCGAACGGTATGTAGGCTTCTCCGCGTGGGCTAACAGGAGCCGAGAAAAAAGATCCCAAAAAGTGCAATTTTTCGATCGTAAGGGGGTACCACATGGAAAATTTGGAAAAATATTTTTTCCCTCCGATTCCGATGATTTTCTAATCAAAAGATAGAGCTTGATGGAGTGATTATGGATATGCTCTTCGTTTGCTGATTGATGTGAAAAGTAGGAATATATAGGTCCAGGAATCTTGCATTTTTATATAATTTTCCTCTAATAAATATTTCTGAACTTTTTGTAAGCAGTGGTTAGGCTTATGCGTTTATGGTTTACTTTTTTAGACAGAACTTCAGAAGCTCTATCGAACGATATATAGATCATCAGATTTCGAGTGGGAACTTGAAAACCGGTACGGTCGACCCGAATTTCTTAAATCTCGATTTTTGCAGTATCGGGGGTCCTCGTTCTCGGCTCCTATCGCATATGTTGCTCAATGGTCTTTTGTTTTGTCATCAGCTCGCCGAGTCTTCTCGAACGGCATGTAGGCTTCTCCGCGTGGGCTAACAGGAGCGGAGAAAAAAGATCCGAAAAAGTGCAATTTTTCGATCGTAAGGGGGTACCACATGGAAAATTTGGAAAAATATTTTTTCCCTCCGATTCCGATGATTTTCTAATCAAAAGATAGAGCTTGATGGAGTGATTATGGATATGCTCTTCGTTTGCTGATTGATGTGAACAGTAGGAATATATAGGTCCAGGAATCTTGCATTTTTATATAATTTTCCTCTAATAAATATTTCTGAACTTTTTGTAAGCAGTGGTTAGGCTTATGCGTTTATGGTTTACTTTTTTAGACAGAACTTCAGAAGCTCTATCGAACGACATATAGATCATCAGATTTCGAGTGGGAACTTGAAAACCGGTACGGTCGACCCGAATTTCTTAAATCTCGATTTTTGCAGTATCGGGGGTCCTCGTTCTCGGCTCCTATCACATATGTTGCTCAATGGTCTTTTGTTTTGTCATCAGCTCGCCGAGCCTTCTCGAACGGCATGTAGGCTTCTCCGCGTGGGCTAACAGGAGCCGAGAAAAAAAGATCCCAAATAGTGCAATTTTTAGATCGTAAGGGGGTACCACATGGAAAATTTGGAAAAATATTTTTTCCTCCGATTCCGATGATTTTCTAATCAAACGATAGAGCTTGATGGAGTGATTATGGATATGCTCTTCGTTTGGTGATTGATGTGAAAAGTAGGAATATATAGGTACAGGAATCTTGCATTTTTATATAATTTTCCTCTAATAAATATTTCTGAACCTTTTTCTAAGTAATGGTTAGGCTTATGCGTCTATTGTTTGCTTTTTTAGACAGAACTTTAGAAGCTCTATCGAACGATATATAGTTCATCAGATTTCGAATGGGAACTTGAAAACCGGTACGATCTACCCGAATTTCTTAAATCTCGATTTTTGCAGTATCGGGGGTCCTCGTTCTCTCCTGCTGTCACATATGTTGCTCAATGGTCTTTTGTTTTGTCATCAGCTCGCCGAGCCTTTTCGAACGGTATGTAGGCTTCTCCGCGTGGGCTAACAGGAGCCGAGAAAAAAGATCCCAAAAAGTGCAATTTTTCGATCGTAAGGGGGTACCACATGGAAAATTTGGAAAAATATTTTTTCCCTCCGATTCCGATGATTTTCTTATCAAACGATAGAGCTTGATGAACTGATTAGGGATATGTATATTTGGGTCATAGAGCTTCTGAAGTTAGGTCGAAAGAAGTAAACTGGTAATCGATGGGCGAAACGATTGCCGAGAAAAAAATCGTAAATATCAATTACAGTAAAATTGTATAAAAATGTATGAGTGAATGTATGAGTGATACAATGTAAAATGTATGAGTGATGCTATGTATGAGTGAATGATGCCATCAGAGAAATCAATTTGCCTAGGGACGGAAGTTTAGTTGGAAAGCGTCTGACTATGTTTAATCATGCAAAATGAAGCGACCTCAATTGTTCAATCGGCACGTCAGCATTCACACTTTAGAGACTAAACAAAACTGTTTGAGCTCTGCAAAATTACCAGCCCATTTTGTGGAACTTGTTTGCATATTTCCAGACGCATAGAGTATAAACGGAAATTCAAATTTTGAGCCGTTTTGTTGAATGCATCCTTTGAAGTGCATCGTTTGAGGATGTTCCAACCACTGAACAATAAAGACTGCCCAAAATGTAATAACTGCATAGTGGTGTAGTTTGGAAAACAGATTATCACTGAAAAAAATATAGTCATATTTGGACAATTAAAATCCCTCTCCTGTTGTAATGACTTTTCCTACCTCCTTAAGAATTTCTGCGAAATGGCGCAGTGATGGACATCATAGGTAAGTCTTAAATGTATTGGAGGTATCGAAGAGAATAAAAATTTTATTACTGAATATTACTTGAAATAAATCAATCAAAATTTTCCTTTCATGAACTCAAAAAAAATTCTAAATGAAACACTCAAAGTGCATGAAAAAGCAGAAAAATGAATAAAATTGCTAATGCAACCAAACCTTAAAGAAGCTAAATTAACGGTATTCACATTTGACACCATCTAATAAAATCCGTTGCAATTGCGTGCATTACAACCCGAAATATAAATGACGGCTAACATCGAATTCGATACAATTTTATATATAAACGTATGAATATAAATTGAAAGAAATACTATTTACCTCAAAGCCGAATATTTCTTTATGTAATCAATCGTTATGGTCTTCTAAGAACTTAACGAATTCATTGCAATATATTTTTGTTAAACGATTTAGAATTTGATCTTGTTCTTTGCTTTTTACTAAGTCCAGTTCTCATATCAGCCAAAGAATGTCTCTAGCATTTATTAAATAGATCGCTCGAGCCAAAGAATGTCATTAAATGAACACAATAAATAAGACCAATATTAGATACTATTATAAATGTAGCATATAAATTACCTGACAATTATTTACAAATTTGATCGATGATGAATGGATGCCGCATCGTCACTGATCATCCCCAAGTCAACGAAGGATTTGAATTTCGATTCGGCGGTAAAAAAAACTTACTAACGATTGTTTTCTATAAGTGAAATTTATTGACAATGATATGGATTAATTTTTCATTAAATGCAATAAAGAAAGAGAACTTCAACAGATATTTGCTTCACGCTTATATTTCATTTATTTATTTATGTTCGTTATAAAGTGGCTCGCTTATTGTTTTGGCGTTAAATTTTTCACACCGTCGATGAACATTCCCGAAAGTAGCAACGACGATAAGGATTTGAATAGTGAAGGTATTAAATTCGAAAGTTCAGAGAACGAAGAGCAATAGGAAAAGACTGCAAAATGGGAAGTTGATGTGCGCAACAGCGTTCCAACGCTCGCGTAAAATAAATCAGTTTTATGGCGGTTAATTCGAGTTGTTTTTTGAGTGAAAACATTTACAAGCAGTTTACTTCGATGTTGACATATCTGTTGTTGGCATAGACATATCTGTTGTTGAAATGTGCTTAAAACTGTTGTAAGAAAACAGCGTGATGTATTGTCATGTGAGTAAATGAAAGATCAAAGATTGGTATGGTGCTTCCTTCTTGAACCTCCATCGTCTTACAAATGTTGCGGATTACCATGTGATCACAAAGTTGTCGCTTCAAAAAATTGTAGAAATATAAAATCACATTATCATGCCGCACCCCACAATGTGAGACACTTCTGCCGACTATGTGAATTGATCCTTCGTTACCGCAGAATGTTGCGAATACCAAATAAGGCAAATGGGATCTTCAAGCGAAAAAACCTTCAAGCGCTTAAACATGCCGCTAGACAAGAATAGGCCCAGAAATCGAGGTATAAAAAGGCTCCATCGAAGAAAAAATTTCACCACCTAAAAAATGGTAATCGATTCAACGGCACCTCAAAAAAAAAACCCACTGATAATTTGTGCGAATGAAATGTCTCACCTGCCTAGTTCAGCCTCACTCAGCAGTTTAAATTGTACTTTCTTGTACTGAAACATATATCATTCTAAAAATTAACGAACGAAAATTGAAGTTTCTCAAAAACTCTTCATCCCGCCAGATGGAAGTGATTTTTTTCTTCAAACGAACAATGAATGACTAGCGCAAAGCATTCGCACTGGTTCTTTAAGTATTAAGGCCTAATTGATTTTTACGCGGCGGACTTTTGCGCCGCGCGATACATGCAGTGAGGATCATACAGTATCGGATATCCTCAGTGAATTGCCGTTATAACAGCGTGAAAAGGGCAAAATGAAACTGAGAGAAAAGGAAGTCGTTTTTTCATTCGTCAATTAGTTTCCAACAAAAAATAGTGTGAGTCCATAAGCTCATTTTCAAATGCTGATATGATGGCTATGAAACCGTTTTTTGCAAAGAATCAGTTGCAGATGGGACCCTTTTTCGCAATCCGACAAATGAGCTTGAGCCCTTGCTCTCGGACAAATCTGCTTGTTCCTCTTTCCTCTCTCTATCCTACATCCTCGTCCCTCCGCCCCGCCTCCGCTCACCTCGCCTGATCACACACGAATGGTCGTAAAGCAAGAAATTTCCTCTACCTTCATTATCTTGTAACATCGGTGGTGGGCAATAGTTGACCATTTCAAAACCACCTGTCCCCTCTCCTAACCGTGCTACAGTCAGTTTACCTTCTCAAAGCAACAATCTGTATTTGTTCTGCCATACCACCTTCTATCTTCACGCTTCCCCACAGCAGATGACATTAATCAACAGTTTTACTGCCGATCTTTGCTCATCTTCTTCGTCCGATTATGATGCAGCCGCAAGTTTTTCGAATAGCTCCAACGAAACAAATCCGAACGATCACCAGTGCGTTGTATAGTCTGAGTGAATTCGCCTTATTACGGAAAACTGTGACGGCAACTGCAAATGTGCTATAATCTCGTCCGAAATACAACGGCCTCGATGAGTTGAAGGGTGCGAACAGCTTGAGGGTATTAATGAGTGGAAACTGGTCTTATCGTTGCAATTTTTTATTTGAAATATATTTGCAAAACATAGTAACATAGATGGAAACTGCAGTACAAATGAAAAGTTCATCAAACATAACGTCAAAGTATTCAGCAAACTTGAAAACCCTTAGGAATTGTTCTCTACAGGGCCAAATTTTGTTACTCCCAATTGATAAGATGTAAGTGCGAGGATGTGCTTTAGTCCTCCTGATCATAAGGAGATTGAATCTTGATAAAAATCTTGTACCTGTTCCATTTTTCTTGAGAAAACCTGCCAAACTCTTGGGAAGCTTGATCGCATAGCCTCGGAAATAATAAAATTCCTTCTTGGAATATAGGTTTTTGTCGGGTTGTGGAAAATAATTCGAAATTCTCGCCATAGATCACAATCATGAATCACAGAAATTTAAACTGATACAAACAAAGAACTTCGTGAAGGAAAAATAGAGAACTAGGAAATCCAGGGGAGCAAAAAAGTTCCACTTTTTCACTTTAAAAAAAGATAAACGGAACCGCTCTCTATAGGAAGCGGGATAAGGTGACAATATCGGTTGAAGAAAGAAACCAACAGCTGATCAGTGAGTCACAAAATTCCCCCATGATTTCTTTCAATGCATCAAACGTGGGTGATGAGAATGCATTTTAAACTGTTGTTTCGCACAGCTAAAGGTTTTCAACGCAGAAAACTTGAGAGAGAAATGGCTAAGGAATGCAGGATGATAATAGATGAGAAGCCGTTGAGAAGCCGACACGACTGCTCCGATGGACCGCTCGAAAGATCTATCCAGAAATCGTAACATGGGGCGTCAGGACTACCGCTGAGAAGCTGGCATTTCCGCCAAATGACTTCCCCTCTGCGGTTGAAGGATGAACTCTGCCCGAAAAATCATCAACTCAGAGGTCAGAAGCAACTTTTGATGAGGAGGCATCGCCGGGAATATGGTGTCGGCAGAGACGACTTCTCTTCTGGAAATGGAAGAATGGAATGTTCGAGAGTGAAATGCAAAAAGTACGTATAGGCACAGGATGCAAGAAAGCGTACTAGCGACGTTAAGTCGTCCTACATGCAAAATTTTGTCAAAAATTTTTTAGCTGTGCTTAAGATAGACCTGAAGTACTTATGCGTTGTATCTCCACCCGAAAAATCACCTATTGCTTTCTCTTCTGACATCACCAAATTCCTGAAATTTCCATTAATATCGCGTCAATAAATTAAATACAACGAATAAACGTAGCCAGAGCACGCATGAGAAAAAAAAGAAAACCCTTCACAACGAAACGTAACCCTTCATAATTTTTCCAACATAATTTTGTGTTGACTGCTTTTTTCAACACTCTTCAATAGTACAGAAAATAGCGACGAAAATAGAAACGTAGAAAACTGCATTAAAGCTGTACGATATATAAGCACACTATAGTGGGAAGAAATAAAAATGTTTTGGAACTTTTCTTCTATGTATCCATTGCAACAAAACAACTGCTAATGACTATATACTACAAATGCAAAACCGAAATAAATGACGAGTAAATTTTGGTAATTTTCTTCGTTTCACATAAAAATTCAAACAAATCGAAAGGTGTTCGTGATGTTACTTCAACGCCGAGAAAACGCCGACAGTTAAGATGAACATAACGGAAAAACCAATGGCGTTATGTGGTGGACATATTCATACATCTGGTATGCGGTGATTTAATCACGCAAAAATTGGTGGCCGCTATCTAGACGAAATCGCATAAATGAAGCTGCTGCTATACCGCACGCGATCCGTGGGGAAATTACGGCACTTCTTTCTATAAAGGACCACAGTTGAACGCAAAAATACGGATCACTTATTATTTCGTCATTTTTTGATATTTTTGTTAGATTTTTATATGACCTCTTGGCAATTTTCGTCTTATGGTAGAAGTGGAGGAAGTAGGCGGAAATTTGATGATCCGGAAGAGATATCCGTTCGAGAACCGGAAAATTGATTTCTGGCCATACCTCCCTTCCAGTTGGACTAATTTGGGAGGAGTTTTTTCGTTATCCATGGTTTACCACCACCTACTGCATACCCAGAGAAAGGTCTCGCAGAGATGAAAAAAATTGGCAAATTGCCAACTTCATTTTTATAACTTTTCTCATCATCACGCAGTTTTCTCATCCGCTACAAGTTTTTATCTCTTTTCAACCCTATGATGTAACTTTTATGTAACTTATGTAATTATGTAACCTTGGTTTTGCTCCGATCCAGGATTTCCAGGATACTTGGGAAAGTTTTTATTTTTTGCCATAATTTTTTACCGGACAACCAGGGAGACGCGCACTTAGCGTCATTCGACGCCGCAGGCGATTTCCTTTCCAAAGGTCTATAACATGCTTAGGCTATCTCTATGGAAATATTGGAAAACCCATCTGGTGACGGGAGAGTACACTAAAGTGAGGGAGTCAGAGAAATGACACTACTCCTTATATAACTCCGGTATTTCTTTATAGATTTCGATGAAGCTTTCTTTATTCAATTCAGTATTTAATTCTCTTTCGAACCGTATATACACTTGACGTGTTACTTGTGAGGGTTCGTGAGAAAAAAAATTAAAATTAAAATTATAGTGTAATTAAAGGGAGAATGAAGTTTTTCCATAGCAACAACTGCATATAGAGCCAAAGCAGGGGGCCGAGGAACGCGGCAGCCCCAACACGGGGGAGTTCGGGGGAAGTCGGAGCCTCCTGATCTCAATATAAGTTATGAAATAAAAAAATATATAGTTGAAAGATTCGTATTGTCACTTCTTCCTGCGATCAACATAGCTTCCTTTGATTCTTCTTCCTGCATTCTTTTATTTTCATTCGTCTTTCACATTCTTCTTTAATGGCGTCTATTTCTTAGATTCATTTTCAGAAGATTTGTTCAGTTAAAAAATTAAATTTTGTGAATTTTCTATAGAAATGTAGTGTTTTGAGATTTCGGATCTTGTTTCTCGGCAATCGTTTCGCCTATCAAGTTGCGGTTTGCTTTTTTCGGCACAACATTAGAAGCTCTACCAAACCACATATGGACCGCTACATTGCGGAACTCAAGCTGAAAGCCGAACCGACCGGCCAAAATTTTCGAAATCTCGGTTTTTCATATCTTGGGGGTCCTCGTTCTCGGCTGCTATCACATGTAGTGCTGAATGGTCTTTTGTTTCGTCATTAGCTCTCCGAGCCTCCTCGAACGGTACGTAGGCTACCGCCCGTGGGCAAACAGGAGCCGAGAAAAAGGATCCCAAAAACCGCAATTTTTCTATCGTAAAGGTCGATCGATCGCAGGTCCAGGAATCTTGCATTTTTATTCAATGTTACTGTAACTGATATTTACGATTTTTTTCTCGGCAATCGTTTCGCCCATCGAGTACCGCTTTACTTCTTTCGACCTAGCTTCAGAAGCTCTGTGAGCCAAATATAGATATCCCTAATCACTTCATCAAGCTCTATCGTTTGATAAGAAAATCATCAAAATCGGAGGGAAAAAATATTTTTCGAAATTTTCCACGTGGTACCCCCTTACGATCGAAAAATTGCGGTTTTTGGGATCCTTTTTCTCGGCTCCTGTTTGCCCACGGGCGGTAGCCTACATACCGTTCGAGGAGGCTCGGAGAGCTAATGACGAAACAAAAGACCATTCAGCACTACATGTGATAGCAGCCGAGAACGAGGACCCCCGATATTGCAAAAATCGAGATTTAAGAAATTCGGGTCGATCGTATCGGTTTTAAAGTTCCCTCCCGAAATCTGATGATCTATACATCGTTCGATAGAGCTTCTGAAGTTCTGTCGAAAAAAGCAAACCCTAGACGCATAAGCCTAACCATTCTTTAGAAAAAAGTTCAGAAATATCAATTACAGGAAAATTATATAAAAAAGCAAGATTCCTGGACCTATAATTTCCTTCCTTTCACATCAACCAGCAAACGACGCGCATATCCATAACCACTTCATGAAGCTCTATCGTTTGATAAGAAAATCATCAAAATCGGAGGGAAAAAATATTTTTCGAAATTTTCCACGTGGTACCCCCTTACGATCGAAAAATTGCGGTTTTTGGGATCCTTTTTCTCGGCTCCTGTTTGCCCACGGGCGGTAGCCTACATACCGTTCGAGGAGGCTCGGAGAGCTAATGACGAAACAAAAGACCATTCAGCACTACATGTGATAGCAGCCGAGAACGAGGACCCCCGATATTGCAAAAATCGAGATTTAAGAAATTCGGGTCGATCGTATCGGTTTTAAAGTTCCCTCCCGAAATCTGATGATCTATACATCGTTCGATAGAGCTTCTGAAGTTCTGTCGAAAAAAGCAAACCCTAGACGCATAAGCCTAACCATTCTTTAGAAAAAAGTTCAGAAATATCAATTACAGGAAAATTATATAAAAAAGCAAGATTCCTGGACCTATAATTTCCTTCCTTTCACATCAACCAGCAAACGACGCGCATATCCATAACCACTTCATCAAGCTCTATCGTTTGATAAGAAAATCATCAAAATCGGAGGGAAAAAATATTTTTCGAAATTTTCCATGTGGTACCCCCTTACGATCGAAAAATTGCGGTTTTTGGGATCCTTTTTCTCCGCTCCTGTTTGCCCACGGGCGGTAGCCTACATACCGTTCGAGGAGGCTCGGAGAGCTAATGACGAAACAAAAGACCATTCAGCACTACATGTGATAGCAGCCGAGAACGAGGACCCCCGATATTGCAAAAATCGAGATTTAAGAAATTCGGGTCGATCGTATCGGTTTTAAAGTTCCCTCCCGAAATCTGATGATCTATACATCGTTCGATAGAGCTTCTGAAGTTCTGTCGAAAAAAGCAAACCCTAGACGCATAAGCCTAACCATTGCTTAGAAAAAAGTTCAGAAATATCAATTACAGGAAAATTATATAAAAAAGCAAGATTCCTGGACCTATAATTTCCTTCCTTTCACATCAACCAGCAAACGACGCGCATATCCATAACCACTTCATGAAGCTCTATCGTTTGATAAGAAAATCATCAAAATCGGAGGGAAAAAATATTTTTCGAAATTTTCCATGTGGTACCCCCTCACGATCGAAAAATTGCGGTTTTTGGGATCCTTTTTCTCGGCTCCTGTTTGCCCACGGGCGGTAGCCTACATACCGTTCGAGGAGGCTCGGAGAGCTAATGACGAAACAAAAGACCATTCAGCACTACATGTGATAGCAGCCGAGAACGAGGACCCCCGATATTGCAAAAATCGAGATTTAAGAAATTCGGGTCGATCGTATCGGTTTTAAAGTTCCCTCCCGAAATCTGATGATCTATACATCGTTCGATAGAGCTTCTGAAGTTCTGTCGAAAAAAGCAAACCCTAGACGCATAAGCCTAACCATTGCTTAGCAAAAAGTTCAGAAATATCAATTACAGGAAAATTATATAAAAAAGCAAGATTCCTGGACCTATAATTTCCTTCCTTTCACATCAACCAGCAAACGACGCGCATATCCATAACCACTTCATGAAGCTCTATCGTTTGATAAGAAAATCATCAAAATCGGAGGGAAAAAATATTTTTCGAAATTTTCCACGTGGTACCCCCTTACGATCGAAAAATTGCGGTTTTTGGGATCCTTTTTCTCGGCTCCTGTTTGCCCACGGGCGGTAACCTACATACCGTTCGAGGAGGCTCGGAGAGCTAATGACGAAACAAAAGACCATTCAGCACTACATGTGATAGCAGCCGAGAACGAGGACCCCCGATATTGCAAAAATCGAGATTTAAGAAATTCGGGTCGATCGTATCGGTTTTAAAGTTCCCTCCCGAAATCTGATGATCTATACATCGTTCGATAGAGCTTCTGAAGTTCTGTCGAAAAAAGCAAACCCTAGACGCATAAGCCTAACCATTGCTTAGAAAAAAGTTCAGAAATATCAATTACAGGAAAATTATATAAAAAAGCAAGATTCCTGGACCTATAATTTCCTTCCTTTCACATCAACCAGCAAACGACGCGCATATCCATAACCACTTCATGAAGCTCTATCGTTTGATAAGAAAATCATCAAAATCGGAGGGAAAAATATTTTTCGAAATTTTCCACGTGGTACCCCCTTACGATCGAAAAATTGCGGTTTTTGGGATCCTTTTTCTCCGCTCCTGTTTGCCCACGGGCGGTAGCCTACATACCGTTCGAGGAGGCTCGGAGAGCTAATGACGAAACAAAAGACCATTCAGCACTACATGTGATAGCAGCCGAGAACGAGGACCCCCGATATTGCAAAAATCGAGATTTAAGAAATTCGGGTCGATCGTATCGGTTTTAAAGTTCCCTCCCGAAATCTGATGATCTATACATCGTTCGATAGAGCTTCTGAAGTTCTGTCGAAAAAAGCAAACCCTAGACGCATAAGCCTAACCATTGCTTAGAAAAAAGTTCAGAAATATCAATTACAGGAAAATTATATAAAAAAGCAAGATTCCTGGACCTATAATTTCCTTCCTTTCACATCAACCAGCAAACGACGCGCATATCCATAACCACTTCATCAAGCTCTATCGTTTGATAAGAAAATCATCAAAATCGGAGGGAAAAAATATTTTTCGAAATTTTCCACGTGGTACCCCCTTACGATCGAAAAATTGCGGTTTTTGGGATCCTTTTTCTCGGCTCCTGTTTGCCCACGGGCGGTAGCCTACATACCGTTCGAGGAGGCTCGGAGAGCTAATGACGAAACAAAAGACCATTCAGCACTACATGTGATAGCAGCCGAGAACGAGGACCCCCGATATTGCAAAAATCGAGATTTAAGAAATTCGGGTCGATCGTATCGGTTTTAAAGTTCCCTCCCGAAATCTGATGATCTATACATCGTTCGATAGAGCTTCTGAAGTTCTGTCGAAAAAAGCAAACCCTAGACGCATAAGCCTAACCATTCTTTAGAAAAAAGTTCAGAAATATCAATTACAGGAAAATTATATAAAAAAGCAAGATTCCTGGACCTATAATTTCCTTCCTTTCACATCAACCAGCAAACGACGCGCATATCCATAACCACTTCATCAAGCTCTATCGTTTGATAAGAAAATCATCAAAATCGGAGGGAAAAAATATTTTTCGAAATTTTCCATGTGGTACCCCCTTACGATCGAAAAATTGCGGTTTTTGGGATCCTTTTTCTCGGCTCCTGTTTGCCCACGGGCGGTAACCTACATACCGTTCGAGGAGGCTCGGAGAGCTAATGACGAAACAAAAGACCATTCAGCACTACATGTGATAGCAGCCGAGAACGAGGACCCCCGATATTGCAAAAATCGAGATTTAAGAAATTCGGGTCGATCGTATCGGTTTTAAAGTTCCCTCCCGAAATCTGATGATCTATACATCGTTCGATAGAGCTTCTGAAGTTCTGTCGAAAAAAGCAAACCCTAGACGCATAAGCCTAACCATTGCTTAGAAAAAAGTTCAGAAATATCAATTACAGGAAAATTATATAAAAAAGCAAGATTCCTGGACCTATAATTTCCTTCCTTTCACATCAACCAGCAAACGACGCGCATATCCATAACCACTTCATCAAGCTCTATCGTTTGATAAGAAAATCATCAAAATCGGAGGGAAAAAATATTTTTCGAAATTTTCCATGTGGTACCCCCTTACGATCGAAAAATTGCGGTTTTTGGGATCCTTTTTCTCGGCTCCTGTTTGCCCACGGGCGGTAGCCTACATACCGTTCGAGTAGGCTCGGAGAGCTAATGACGAAACAAAAGACCATTCAGCACTACATGTGATAGCAGCCGAGAACGAGGACCCCCGATATTGCAAAAATCGAGATTTAAGAAATTCGGGTCGATCGTATCAGTTTTAAAGTTCCCTCCCGAAATCTGATGATCTATACATCGTTCGATAGAGCTTCTGAAGTTCTGTCGAATAAAGCAAACCCTAGACGCATAAGCCTAACCATTGCTTAGAAAAAAGTTCAGAAATATCAATTACAGGAAAATTATATAAAAAAGCAAGATTCCTGGACCTATAATTTCCTTCCTTTCACATCAACCAGCAAACGACGCGCATATCCATAACCACTTCATGAAGCTCTATCGTTTGATAAGAAAATCATCAAAATCGGAGGGAAAAAATATTTTTCGAAATTTTCCACGTGGTACCCCCTTACGATCGAAAAATTGCGGTTTTTGGGATCCTTTTTCTCGGCTCCTGTTTGCCCACGGGCGGTAGCCTACATACCGTTCGAGGAGGCTCGGAGAGCTAATGACGAAACAAAAGACCATTCAGCACTACATGTGATAGCAGCCGAGAACGAGGACCCCCGATATTGCAAAAATCGAGATTTAAGAAATTCGGGTCGATCGTATCGGTTTTAAAGTTCCCTCCCGAAATCTGATGATCTATACATCGTTCGATAGAGCTTCTGAAGTTCTGTCGAAAAAAGCAAACCCTAGACGCATAAGCCTAACCATTCTTTAGAAAAAAGTTCAGAAATATCAATTACAGGAAAATTATATAAAAAAGCAAGATTCCTGGACCTATAATTTCCTTCCTTTCACATCAACCAGCAAACGACGCGCATATCCATAACCACTTCATGAAGCTCTATCGTTTGATAAGAAAATCATCAAAATCGGAGGGAAAAAATATTTTTCGAAATTTTCCATGTGGTACCCCCTTACGATCGAAAAATTGCGGTTTTTGGGATCCTTTTTCTCGGCTCCTGTTTGCCCACGGGCGGTAGCCTACATACCGTTCGAGGAGGCTCGGAGAGCTAATGACGAAACAAAAGACCATTCAGCACTACATGTGATAGCAGCCGAGAACGAGGACCCCCGATATTGCAAAAATCGAGATTTAAGAAATTCGGGTCGATCGTATCGGTTTTAAAGTTCCCTCCCGAAATCTGATGATCTATACATCGTTCGATAGAGCTTCTGAAGTTCTGTCGAAAAAAGCAAACCCTAGACGCATAAGCCTAACCATTCTTTAGAAAAAAGTTCAGAAATATCAATTACAGGAAAATTATATAAAAAAGCAAGATTCCTGGACCTATAATTTCCTTCCTTTCACATCAACCAGCAAACGACGCGCATATCCATAACCACTTCATCAAGCTCTATCGTTTGATAAGAAAATCATCAAAATCGGAGGGAAAAAATATTTTTCGAAATTTTCCATGTGGTACCCCCTTACGATCGAAAAATTGCGGTTTTTGGGATCCTTTTTCTCGGCTCCTGTTTGCCCACGGGCGGTAGCCTACATACCGTTCGAGGAGGCTCGGAGAGCTAATGACGAAACAAAAGACCATTCAGCACTACATGTGATAGCAGCCGAGAACGAGGACCCCCGATATTGCAAAAATCGAGATTTAAGAAATTCGGGTCGATCGTATCGGTTTTAAAGTTCCCTCCCGAAATCTGATGATCTATACATCGTTCGATAGAGCTTCTGAAGTTCTGTCGAAAAAAGCAAACCCTAGACGCATAAGCCTAACCATTGCTTAGAAAAAAGTTCAGAAATATCAATTACAGGAAAATTATATAAAAAAGCAAGATTCCTGGACCTATAATTTCCTTCCTTTCACATCAACCAGCAAACGACGCGCATATCCATAACCACTTCATGAAGCTCTATCGTTTGATAAGAAAATCATCAAAATCGGAGGGAAAAAATATTTTTCGAAATTTTCCATGTGGTACCCCCTTACGATCGAAAAATTGCGGTTTTTGGGATCCTTTTTCTCGGCTCCTGTTTGCCCACGGGCGGTAGCCTACATACCGTTCGAGGAGGCTCGGAGAGCTAATGACGAAACAAAAGACCATTCAGCACTACATGTGATAGCAGCCGAGAACGAGGACCCCCGATATTGCAAAAATCGAGATTTAAGAAATTCGGGTCGATCGTATCGGTTTTAAAGTTCCCTCCCGAAATCTGATGATCTATACATCGTTCGATAGAGCTTCTGAAGTTCTGTCGAAAAAAGCAAACCCTAGACGCATAAGCCTAACCATTGCTTAGAAAAAAGTTCAGAAATATCAATTACAGGAAAATTATATAAAAAAGCAAGATTCCTGGACCTATAATTTCCTTCCTTTCACATCAACCAGCAAACGACGCGCATATCCATAACCACTTCATGAAGCTCTATCGTTTGATAAGAAAATCATCAAAATCGGAGGGAAAAAATATTTTCGAAATTTTCCACGTGGTACCCCCTTACGATCGAAAAATTGCGGTTTTTGGGATCCTTTTTCTCGGCTCCTGTTTGCCCACGGGCGGTAGCCTACATACCGTTCGAGGAGGCTCGGAGAGCTAATGACGAAACAAAAGACCATTCAGCACTACATGTGATAGCAGCCGAGAACGAGGACCCCCGATATTGCAAAAATCGAGATTTAAGAAATTCGGGTCGATCGTATCGGTTTTAAAGTTCCCTCCCGAAATCTGATGATCTATACATCGTTCGATAGAGCTTCTGAAGTTCTGTCGAAAAAAGCAAACCCTAGACGCATAAGCCTAACCATTGCTTAGAAAAAAGTTCAGAAATATCAATTACAGGAAAATTATATAAAAAAGCAAGATTCCTGGACCTATAATTTCCTTCCTTTCACATCAACCAGCAAACGACGCGCATATCCATAACCACTTCATGAAGCTCTATCGTTTGATAAGAAAATCATCAAAATCGGAGGGAAAAAATATTTTTCGAAATTTTCCATGTGGTACCCCCTTACGATCGAAAAATTGCGGTTTTTGGGATCCTTTTTCTCGGCTCCTGTTTGCCCACGGGCGGTAGCCTACATACCGTTCGAGGAGGCTCGGAGAGCTAATGACGAAACAAAAGACCATTCAGCACTACATGTGATAGCAGCCGAGAACGAGGACCCCCGATATTGCAAAAATCGAGATTTAAGAAATTCGGGTCGATCGTATCGGTTTTAAAGTTCCCTCCCGAAATCTGATGATCTATACATCGTTCGATAGAGCTTCTGAAGTTCTGTCGAAAAAAGCAAACCCTAGACGCATAAGCCTAACCATTGCTTAGAAAAAAGTTCAGAAATATCAATTACAGGAAAATTATATAAAAAAGCAAGATTCCTGGACCTATAATTTCCTTCCTTTCACATCAACCAGCAAACGACGCGCATATCCATAACCACTTCATCAAGCTCTATCGTTTGATAAGAAAATCATCAAAATCGGAGGGAAAAAATATTTCGAAATTTTCCACGTGGTACCCCCTTACGATCGAAAAATTGCGGTTTTTGGGATCCTTTTTCTCGGCTCCTGTTTGCCCACGGGCGGTAGCCTACATACCGTTCGAGGAGGCTCGGAGAGCTAATGACGAAACAAAAGACCATTCAGCACTACATGTGATAGCAGCCGAGAACGAGGACCCCCGATATTGCAAAAATCGAGATTTAAGAAATTCGGGTCGATCGTATCGGTTTTAAAGTTCCCTCCCGAAATCTGATGATCTATACATCGTTCGATAGAGCTTCTGAAGTTCTGTCGAAAAAAGCAAACCCTAGACGCATAAGCCTAACCATTCTTAGAAAAAAGTTCAGAAATATCAATTACAGGAAAATTATATAAAAAAGCAAGATTCCTGGACCTATAATTTCCTTCCTTTCACATCAACCAGCAAACGACGCGCATATCCATAACCACTTCATCAAGCTCTATCGTTTGATAAGAAAATCATCAAAATCGGAGGGAAAAAATATTTTTCGAAATTTTCCATGTGGTACCCCCTTACGATCGAAAAATTGCGGTTTTTGGGATCCTTTTTCTCGGCTCCTGTTTGCCCACGGGCGGTAGCCTACATACCGTTCGAGGAGGCTCGGAGAGCTAATGACGAAACAAAAGACCATTCAGCACTACATGTGATAGCAGCCGAGAACGAGGACCCCCGATATTGCAAAAATCGAGATTTAAGAAATTCGGGTCGATCGTATCGGTTTTAAAGTTCCCTCCCGAAATCTGATGATCTATACATCGTTCGATAGAGCTTCTGAAGTTCTGTCGAAAAAAGCAAACCCTAGACGCATAAGCCTAACCATTGCTTAGAAAAAAGTTCAGAAATATCAATTACAGGAAAATTATATAAAAAAGCAAGATTCCTGGACCTATAATTTCCTTCCTTTCACATCAACCAGCAAACGACGCGCATATCCATAACCACTTCATCAAGCTCTATCGTTTGATAAGAAAATCATCAAAATCGGAGGGAAAAAATATTTTTCGAAATTTTCCATGTGGTACCCCCTTACGATCGAAAAATTGCGGTTTTTGGGATCCTTTTTCTCGGCTCCTGTTTGCCCACGGGCGGTAGCCTACATACCGTTCGAGGAGGCTCGGAGAGCTAATGACGAAACAAAAGACCATTCAGCACTACATGTGATAGCAGCCGAGAACGAGGACCCCCGATATTGCAAAAATCGAGATTTAAGAAATTCGGGTCGATCGTATCGGTTTTAAAGTTCCCTCCCGAAATCTGATGATCTATACATCGTTCGATAGAGCTTCTGAAGTTCTGTCGAATAAAGCAAACCCTAGACGCATAAGCCTAACCATTGCTTAGAAAAAAGTTCAGAAATATCAATTACAGGAAAATTATATAAAAAAGCAAGATTCCTGGACCTATAATTTCCTTCCTTTCACATCAACCAGCAAACGACGCGCATATCCATAACCACTTCATGAAGCTCTATCGTTTGATAAGAAAATCATCAAAATCGGAGGGAAAAAATATTTTTCGAAATTTTCCACGTGGTACCCCCTTACGATCGAAAAATTGCGGTTTTTGGGATCCTTTTTCTCGGCTCCTGTTTGCCCACGGGCGGTAGCCTACATACAGTTCGAGGAGGCTCGGAGAGCTAATGACGAAACAAAAGACCATTCAGCACTACATGTGATAGCAGCCGAGAACGAGGACCCCCGATATTGCAAAAATCGAGATTTAAGAAATTCGGGTCGATCGTATCGGTTTTAAAGTTCCCTCCCGAAATCTGATGATCTATACATCGTTCGATAGAGCTTCTGAAGTTCTGTCGAAAAAAGCAAACCCTAGACGCATAAGCCTAACCATTGCTTAGAAAAAAGTTCAGAAATATCAATTACAGGAAAATTATATAAAAAAGCAAGATTCCTGGACCTATAATTTCCTTCCTTTCACATCAACCAGCAAACGACGCGCATATCCATAACCACTTCATGAAGCTCTATCGTTTGATAAGAAAATCATCAAAATCGGAGGGAAAAAATATTTTTCGAAATTTTCCATGTGGTACCCCCTTACGATCGAAAAATTGCGGTTTTTGGGATCCTTTTTCTCGGCTCCTGTTTGCCCACGGGCGGTAGCCTACATACCGTTCGAGGAGGCTCGGAGAGCTAATGACGAAACAAAAGACCATTCAGCACTACATGTGATAGCAGCCGAGAACGAGGACCCCCGATATTGCAAAAATCGAGATTTAAGAAATTCGGGTCGATCGTATCGGTTTTAAAGTTCCCTCCCGAAATCTGATGATCTATACATCGTTCGATAGAGCTTCTGAAGTTCTGTCGAAAAAAGCAAACCCTAGACGCATAAGCCTAACCATTGCTTAGAAAAAAGTTCAGAAATATCAATTACAGGAAAATTATATAAAAAAGCAAGATTCCTGGACCTATAATTTCCTTCCTTTCACATCAACCAGCAAACGACGCGCATATCCATAACCACTTCATCAAGCTCTATCGTTTGATAAGAAAATCATCAAAATCGGAGGGAAAAAATATTTTTCGAAATTTTCCATGTGGTACCCCCTCACGATCGAAAAATTGCGGTTTTTGGGATCCTTTTTCTCGGCTCCTGTTTGCCCACGGGCGGTAGCCTACATACCGTTCGAGGAGGCTCGGAGAGCTAATGACGAAACAAAAGACCATTCAGCACTACATGTGATAGCAGCCGAGAACGAGGACCCCCGATATTGCAAAAATCGAGATTTAAGAAATTCGGGTCGATCGTATCGGTTTTAAAGTTCCCTCCCGAAATCTGATGATCTATACATCGTTCGATAGAGCTTCTGAAGTTCTGTCGAAAAAAGCAAACCCTAGACGCATAAGCCTAACCATTGCTTAGAAAAAAGTTCAGAAATATCAATTACAGGAAAATTATATAAAAAAGCAAGATTCCTGGACCTATAATTTCCTTCCTTTCACATCAACCAGCAAACGACGCGCATATCCATAACCACTTCATGAAGCTCTATCGTTTGATAAGAAAATCATCAAAATCGGAGGGAAAAAATATTTTTCGAAATTTTCCACGTGGTACCCCCTTACGATCGAAAAATTGCGGTTTTTGGGATCCTTTTTCTCGGCTCCTGTTTGCCCACGGGCGGTAGCCTACATACCGTTCGAGGAGGCTCGGAGAGCTAATGACGAAACAAAAGACCATTCAGCACTACATGTGATAGCAGCCGAGAACGAGGACCCCCGATATTGCAAAAATCGAGATTTAAGAAATTCGGGTCGATCGTATCGGTTTTAAAGTTCCCTCCCGAAATCTGATGATCTATACATCGTTCGATAGAGCTTCTGAAGTTCTGTCGAAAAAAGCAAACCCTAGACGCATAAGCCTAACCATTGCTTAGAAAAAAGTTCAGAAATATCAATTACAGGAAAATTATATAAAAAAGCAAGATTCCTGGACCTATAATTTCCTTCCTTTCACATCAACCAGCAAACGACGCGCATATCCATAACCACTTCATCAAGCTCTATCGTTTGATAAGAAAATCATCAAAATCGGAGGGAAAAAATATTTTTCGAAATTTTCCACGTGGTACCCCCTTACGATCGAAAAATTGCGGTTTTTGGGATCCTTTTTCTCGGCTCCTGTTTGCCCACGGGCGGTAGCCTACATACCGTTCGAGGAGGCTCGGAGAGCTAATGACGAAACAAAAGACCATTCAGCACTACATGTGATAGCAGCCGAGAACGAGGACCCCCGATATTGCAAAAATCGAGATTTAAGAAATTCGGGTCGATCGTATCGGTTTTAAAGTTCCCTCCCGAAATCTGATGATCTATACATCGTTCGATAGAGCTTCTGAAGTTCTGTCGAAAAAAGCAAACCCTAGACGCATAAGCCTAACCATTCTTAGAAAAAAGTTCAGAAATATCAATTACAGGAAAATTATATAAAAAAGCAAGATTCCTGGACCTATAATTTCCTTCCTTTCACATCAACCAGCAAACGACGCGCATATCCATAACCACTTCATCAAGCTCTATCGTTTGATAAGAAAATCATCAAAATCGGAGGGAAAAAATATTTTTCGAAATTTTCCATGTGGTACCCCCTTACGATCGAAAAATTGCGGTTTTTGGGATCCTTTTTCTCGGCTCCTGTTTGCCCACGGGCGGTAACCTACATACCGTTCGAGGAGGCTCGGAGAGCTAATGACGAAACAAAAGACCATTCAGCACTACATGTGATAGCAGCCGAGAACGAGGACCCCCGATATTGCAAAAATCGAGATTTAAGAAATTCGGGTCGATCGTATCGGTTTTAAAGTTCCCTCCCGAAATCTGATGATCTATACATCGTTCGATAGAGCTTCTGAAGTTCTGTCGAAAAAAGCAAACCCTAGACGCATAAGCCTAACCATTGCTTAGAAAAAAGTTCAGAAATATCAATTACAGGAAAATTATATAAAAAAGCAAGATTCCTGGACCTATAATTTCCTTCCTTTCACATCAACCAGCAAACGACGCGCATATCCATAACCACTTCATCAAGCTCTATCGTTTGATAAGAAAATCATCAAAATCGGAGGGAAAAAATATTTTTCGAAATTTTCCATGTGGTACCCCCTCACGATCGAAAAATTGCGGTTTTTGGGATCCTTTTTCTCGGCTCCTGTTTGCCCACGGGCGGTAGCCTACATACCGTTCGAGTAGGCTCGGAGAGCTAATGACGAAACAAAAGACCATTCAGCACTACATGTGATAGCAGCCGAGAACGAGGACCCCCGATATTGCAAAAATCGAGATTTAAGAAATTCGGGTCGATCGTATCAGTTTTAAAGTTCCCTCCCGAAATCTGATGATCTATACATCGTTCGATAGAGCTTCTGAAGTTCTGTCGAAAAAAGCAAACCCTAGACGCATAAGCCTAACCATTGCTTAGAAAAAAGTTCAGAAATATCAATTACAGGAAAATTATATAAAAAAGCAAGATTCCTGGACCTATAATTTCCTTCCTTTCACATCAACCAGCAAACGACGCGCATATCCATAACCACTTCATGAAGCTCTATCGTTTGATAAGAAAATCATCAAAATCGGAGGGAAAAAATATTTTTCGAAATTTTCCACGTGGTACCCCCTTACGATCGAAAAATTGCGGTTTTTGGGATCCTTTTTCTCGGCTCCTGTTTGCCCACGGGCGGTAGCCTACATACAGTTCGAGGAGGCTCGGAGAGCTAATGACGAAACAAAAGACCATTCAGCACTACATGTGATAGCAGCCGAGAACGAGGACCCCCGATATTGCAAAAATCGAGATTTAAGAAATTCGGGTCGATCGTATCGGTTTTAAAGTTCCCTCCCGAAATCTGATGATCTATACATCGTTCGATAGAGCTTCTGAAGTTCTGTCGAAAAAAGCAAACCCTAGACGCATAAGCCTAACCATTGTTTAGAAAAAAGTTCAGAAATATCAATTACAGGAAAATTATATAAAAAAGCAAGATTCCTGGACCTATAATTTCCTTCCTTTCACATCAACCAGCAAACGACGCGCATATCCATAACCACTTCATGAAGCTCTATCGTTTGATAAGAAAATCATCAAAATCGGAGGGAAAAAATATTTTTCGAAATTTTCCATGTGGTACCCCCTTACGATCGAAAAATTGCGGTTTTTGGGATCCTTTTTCTCGGCTCCTGTTTGCCCACGGGCGGTAGCCTACATACCGTTCGAGGAGGCTCGGAGAGCTAATGACGAAACAAAAGACCATTCAGCACTACATGTGATAGCAGCCGAGAACGAGGACCCCCGATATTGCAAAAATCGAGATTTAAGAAATTCGGGTCGATCGTATCGGTTTTAAAGTTCCCTCCCGAAATCTGATGATCTATACATCGTTCGATAGAGCTTCTGAAGTTCTGTCGAAAAAAGTAAACCCTAGACGCATAAGCCTAACCATTGCTTAGAAAAAAGTTCAGAAATATCAATTACAGGAAAATTATATAAAAAAGCAAGATTCCTGGACCTATAATTTCCTTCCTTTCACATCAACCAGCAAACGACGCGCATATCCATAACCACTTCATCAAGCTCTATCGTTTGATAAGAAAATCATCAAAATCGGAGGGAAAAAATATTTTTCGAAATTTTCCATGTGGTACCCCCTCACGATCGAAAAATTGCGGTTTTTGGGATCCTTTTTCTCGGCTCCTGTTTGCCCACGGGCGGTAGCCTACATACCGTTCGAGGAGGCTCGGAGAGCTAATGACGAAACAAAAGACCATTCAGCACTACATGTGATAGCAGCCGAGAACGAGGACCCCCGATATTGCAAAAATCGAGATTTAAGAAATTCGGGTCGATCGTATCGGTTTTAAAGTTCCCTCCCGAAATCTGATGATCTATACATCGTTCGATAGAGCTTCTGAAGTTCTGTCGAAAAAAGCAAACCCTAGACGCATAAGCCTAACCATTGCTTAGAAAAAAGTTCAGAAATATCAATTACAGGAAAATTATATAAAAAAGCAAGATTCCTGGACCTATAATTTCCTTCCTTTCACATCAACCAGCAAACGACGCGCATATCCATAACCACTTCATGAAGCTCTATCGTTTGATAAGAAAATCATCAAAATCGGAGGGAAAAAAATATTTTTCGAAATTTTCCATGTGGTACCCCCTCACGATCGAAAAATTGCGGTTTTTGGGATCCTTTTTCTCGGCTCCTGTTTGCCCACGGGCGGTAGCCTACATACCGTTCGAGGAGGCTCGGAGAGCTAATGACGAAACAAAAGACCATTCAGCACTACATGTGATAGCAGCCGAGAACGAGGACCCCCGATATTGCAAAAATCGAGATTTAAGAAATTCGGGTCGATCGTATCGGTTTTAAAGTTCCCTCCCGAAATCTGATGATCTATACATCGTTCGATAGAGCTTCTGAAGTTCTGTCGAAAAAAGCAAACCCTAGACGCATAAGCCTAACCATTGCTTAGAAAAAAGTTCAGAAATATCAATTACAGGAAAATTATATAAAAAAGCAAGATTCCTGGACCTATAATTTCCTTCCTTTCACATCAACCAGCAAACGACGCGCATATCCATAACCACTTCATGAAGCTCTATCGTTTGATAAGAAAATCATCAAAATCGGAGGGAAAAAATATTTTTCGAAATTTTCCACGTGGTACCCCCTTACGATCGAAAAATTGCGGTTTTTGGGATCCTTTTTCTCGGCTCCTGTTTGCCCACGGGCGGTAGCCTACATACCGTTCGAGGAGGCTCGGAGAGCTAATGACGAAACAAAAGACCATTCAGCACTACATGTGATAGCAGCCGAGAACGAGGACCCCCGATATTGCAAAAATCGAGATTTAAGAAATTCGGGTCGATCGTATCGGTTTTAAAGTTCCCTCCCGAAATCTGATGATCTATACATCGTTCGATAGAGCTTCTGAAGTTCTGTCGAAAAAAGCAAACCCTAGACGCATAAGCCTAACCATTGCTTAGAAAAAAGTTCAGAAATATCAATTACAGGAAAATTATATAAAAAAGCAAGATTCCTGGACCTATAATTTCCTTCCTTTCACATCAACCAGCAAACGACGCGCATATCCATAACCACTTCATGAAGCTCTATCGTTTGATAAGAAAATCATCAAAATCGGAGGGAAAAAATATTTTTCGAAATTTTCCACGTGGTACCCCCTTACGATCGAAAAATTGCGGTTTTTGGGATCCTTTTTCTCGGCTCCTGTTTGCCCACGGGCGGTAACCTACATACCGTTCGAGGAGGCTCGGAGAGCTAATGACGAAACAAAAGACCATTCAGCACTACATGTGATAGCAGCCGAGAACGAGGACCCCCGATATTGCAAAAATCGAGATTTAAGAAATTCGGGTCGATCGTATCGGTTTTAAAGTTCCCTCCCGAAATCTGATGATCTATACATCGTTCGATAGAGCTTCTGAAGTTCTGTCGAAAAAAGCAAACCCTAGACGCATAAGCCTAACCATTGCTTAGAAAAAAGTTCAGAAATATCAATTACAGGAAAATTATATAAAAAAGCAAGATTCCTGGACCTATAATTTCCTTCCTTTCACATCAACCAGCAAACGACGCGCATATCCATAACCACTTCATGAAGCTCTATCGTTTGATAAGAAAATCATCAAAATCGGAGGGAAAAAATATTTTTCGAAATTTTCCACGTGGTACCCCCTTACGATCGAAAAATTGCGGTTTTTGGGATCCTTTTTCTCGGCTCCTGTTTGCCCACGGGCGGTAGCCTACATACCGTTCGAGGAGGCTCGGAGAGCTAATGACGAAACAAAAGACCATTCAGCACTACATGTGATAGCAGCCGAGAACGAGGACCCCCGATATTGCAAAAATCGAGATTTAAGAAATTCGGGTCGATCGTATCGGTTTTAAAGTTCCCTCCCGAAATCTGATGATCTATACATCGTTCGATAGAGCTTCTGAAGTTCTGTCGAAAAAAGCAAACCCTAGACGCATAAGCCTAACCATTGCTTAGAAAAAAGTTCAGAAATATCAATTACAGGAAAATTATATAAAAAAGCAAGATTCCTGGACCTATAATTTCCTTCCTTTCACATCAACCAGCAAACGACGCGCATATCCATAACCACTTCATCAAGCTCTATCGTTTGATAAGAAAATCATCAAAATCGGAGGGAAAAAATATTTTTCGAAATTTTCCACGTGGTACCCCCTTACGATCGAAAAATTGCGGTTTTTGGGATCCTTTTTCTCGGCTCCTGTTTGCCCACGGGCGGTAGCCTACATACCGTTCGAGGAGGCTCGGAGAGCTAATGACGAAACAAAAGACCATTCAGCACTACATGTGATAGCAGCCGAGAACGAGGACCCCCGATATTGCAAAAATCGAGATTTAAGAAATTCGGGTCGATCGTATCGGTTTTAAAGTTCCCTCCCGAAATCTGATGATCTATACATCGTTCGATAGAGCTTCTGAAGTTCTGTCGAAAAAAGCAAACCCTAGACGCATAAGCCTAACCATTCTTTAGAAAAAAGTTCAGAAATATCAATTACAGGAAAATTATATAAAAAAGCAAGATTCCTGGACCTATAATTTCCTTCCTTTCACATCAACCAGCAAACGACGCGCATATCCATAACCACTTCATCAAGCTCTATCGTTTGATAAGAAAATCATCAAAATCGGAGGGAAAAAATATTTTTCGAAATTTTCCATGTGGTACCCCCTTACGATCGAAAAATTGCGGTTTTTGGGATCCTTTTTCTCGGCTCCTGTTTGCCCACGGGCGGTAGCCTACATACCGTTCGAGGAGGCTCGGAGAGCTAATGACGAAACAAAAGACCATTCAGCACTACATGTGATAGCAGCCGAGAACGAGGACCCCCGATATTGCAAAAATCGAGATTTAAGAAATTCGGGTCGATCGTATCGGTTTTAAAGTTCCCTCCCGAAATCTGATGATCTATACATCGTTCGATAGAGCTTCTGAAGTTCTGTCGAAAAAAGCAAACCCTAGACGCATAAGCCTAACCATTGCTTAGAAAAAAGTTCAGAAATATCAATTACAGGAAAATTATATAAAAAAGCAAGATTCCTGGACCTATAATTTCCTTCCTTTCACATCAACCAGCAAACGACGCGCATATCCATAACCACTTCATCAAGCTCTATCGTTTGATAAGAAAATCATCAAAATCGGAGGGAAAAAATATTTTTCGAAATTTTCCATGTGGTACCCCCTCACGATCGAAAAATTGCGGTTTTTGGGATCCTTTTTCTCGGCTCCTGTTTGCCCACGGGCGGTAGCCTACATACCGTTCGAGGAGGCTCGGAGAGCTAATGACGAAACAAAAGACCATTCAGCACTACATGTGATAGCAGCCGAGAACGAGGACCCCCGATATTGCAAAAATCGAGATTTAAGAAATTCGGGTCGATCGTATCGGTTTTAAAGTTCCCTCCCGAAATCTGATGATCTATACATCGTTCGATAGAGCTTCTGAAGTTCTGTCGAAAAAAGCAAACCCTAGACGCATAAGCCTAACCATTGCTTAGAAAAAAGTTCAGAAATATCAATTACAGGAAAATTATATAAAAAAGCAAGATTCCTGGACCTATAATTTCCTTCCTTTCACATCAACCAGCAAACGACGCGCATATCCATAACCACTTCATGAAGCTCTATCGTTTGATAAGAAAATCATCAAAATCGGAGGGAAAAAATATTTTTCGAAATTTTCCACGTGGTACCCCCTTACGATCGAAAAATTGCGGTTTTTGGGATCCTTTTTCTCGGCTCCTGTTTGCCCACGGGCGGTAGCCTACATACCGTTCGAGGAGGCTCGGAGAGCTAATGACGAAACAAAAGACCATTCAGCACTACATGTGATAGCAGCCGAGAACGAGGACCCCCGATATTGCAAAAATCGAGATTTAAGAAATTCGGGTCGATCGTATCGGTTTTAAAGTTCCCTCCCGAAATCTGATGATCTATACATCGTTCGATAGAGCTTCTGAAGTTCTGTCGAAAAAAGCAAACCCTAGACGCATAAGCCTAACCATTGTTTAGAAAAAAGTTCAGAAATATCAATTACAGGAAAATTACATAAAAAAGCAAGATTCCTGGACCTATAATTTCCTTCCTTTCACATCAACCAGCAAACGACGCGCATATCCATAACCACTTCATGAAGCTCTATCGTTTGATAAGAAAATCATCAAAATCGGAGGGAAAAAAATATTTTTCGAAATTTTCCATGTGGTACCCCCTTACGATCGAAAAATTGCGGTTTTTGGGATCCTTTTTCTCGGCTCCTGTTTGCCCACGGGCGGTAGCCTACATACCGTTCGAGGAGGCTCGGAGAGCTAATGACGAAACAAAAGACCATTCAGCACTACATGTGATAGCAGCCGAGAACGAGGACCCCCGATATTGCAAAAATCGAGATTTAAGAAATTCGGGTCGATCGTATCGGTTTTAAAGTTCCCTCCCGAAATCTGATGATCTATACATCGTTCGATAGAGCTTCTGAAGTTCTGTCGAAAAAAGCAAACCCTAGACGCATAAGCCTAACCATTGCTTAGAAAAAAGTTCAGAAATATCAATTACAGGAAAATTATATAAAAAAGCAAGATTCCTGGACCTATAATTTCCTTCCTTTCACATCAACCAGCAAACGACGCGCATATCCATAACCACTTCATCAAGCTCTATCGTTTGATAAGAAAATCATCAAAATCGGAGGGAAAAAATATTTTTCGAAATTTTCCATGTGGTACCCCCTCACGATCGAAAAATTGCGGTTTTTGGGATCCTTTTTCTCGGCTCCTGTTTGCCCACGGGCGGTAGCCTACATACCGTTCGAGGAGGCTCGGAGAGCTAATGACGAAACAAAAGACCATTCAGCACTACATGTGATAGCAGCCGAGAACGAGGACCCCCGATATTGCAAAAATCGAGATTTAAGAAATTCGGGTCGATCGTATCGGTTTTAAAGTTCCCTCCCGAAATCTGATGATCTATACATCGTTCGATAGAGCTTCTGAAGTTCTGTCGAAAAAAGCAAACCCTAGACGCATAAGCCTAACCATTGCTTAGAAAAAAGTTCAGAAATATCAATTACAGGAAAATTATATAAAAAAGCAAGATTCCTGGACCTATAATTTCCTTCCTTTCACATCAACCAGCAAACGACGCGCATATCCATAACCACTTCATCAAGCTCTATCGTTTGATAAGAAAATCATCAAAATCGGAGGGAAAAAATATTTTTCGAAATTTTCCATGTGGTACCCCCTCACGATCGAAAAATTGCGGTTTTTGGGATCCTTTTTCTCGGCTCCTGTTTGCCCACGGGCGGTAGCCTACATACCGTTCGAGGAGGCTCGGAGAGCTAATGACGAAACA
Source organism: Baylisascaris procyonis (assembly GCA_037389465.1). NCBI lineage: Eukaryota > Metazoa > Nematoda > Chromadorea > Rhabditida > Ascarididae > Baylisascaris > Baylisascaris procyonis. The sequence goes on from JAZARR010000201.1 coordinate 1,892,494, forward strand.
AAAGACCATTCAGCACTACATGTGATAGCAGCCGAGAACGAGGACCCCCGATATTGCAAAAATCGAGATTTAAGAAATTCGGGTCGATCGTATCGGTTTTAAAGTTCCCTCCCGAAATCTGATGATCTATACATCGTTCGATAGAGCTTCTGAAGTTCTGTCGAAAAAAGCAAACCCTAGACGCATAAGCCTAACCATTGCTTAGAAAAAAGTTCAGAAATATCAATTACAGGAAAATTATATAAAAAAGCAAGATTCCTGGACCTATAATTTCCTTCCTTTCACATCAACCAGCAAACGACGCGCATATCCATAACCACTTCATCAAGCTCTATCGTTTGATAAGAAAATCATCAAAATCGGAGGGAAAAAATATTTTTCGAAATTTTCCATGTGGTACCCCCTCACGATCGAAAAATTGCGGTTTTTGGGATCCTTTTTCTCGGCTCCTGTTTGCCCACGGGCGGTAGCCTACATACCGTTCGAGGAGGCTCGGAGAGCTAATGACGAAACAAAAGACCATTCAGCACTACATGTGATAGCAGCCGAGAACGAGGACCCCCGATATTGCAAAAATCGAGATTTAAGAAATTCGGGTCGATCGTATCGGTTTTAAAGTTCCCTCCCGAAATCTGATGATCTATACATCGTTCGATAGAGCTTCTGAAGTTCTGTCGAAAAAAGCAAACCCTAGACGCATAAGCCTAACCATTGCTTAGAAAAAAGTTCAGAAATATCAATTACAGGAAAATTATATAAAAAAGCAAGATTCCTGGACCTATAATTTCCTTCCTTTCACATCAACCAGCAAACGACGCGCATATCCATAACCACTTCATGAAGCTCTATCGTTTGATAAGAAAATCATCAAAATCGGAGGGAAAAAATATTTTTCGAAATTTTCCATGTGGTACCCCCTTACGATCGAAAAATTGCGGTTTTTGGGATCCTTTTTCTCGGCTCCTGTTTGCCCACGGGCGGTAGCCTACATACCGTTCGAGGAGGCTCGGAGAGCTAATGACGAAACAAAAGACCATTCAGCACTACATGTGATAGCAGCCGAGAACGAGGACCCCCGATATTGCAAAAATCGAGATTTAAGAAATTCGGGTCGATCGTATCGGTTTTAAAGTTCCCTCCCGAAATCTGATGATCTATACATCGTTCGATAGAGCTTCTGAAGTTCTGTCGAAAAAAGCAAACCCTAGACGCATAAGCCTAACCATTGTTTAGAAAAAAGTTCAGAAATATCAATTACAGGAAAATTATATAAAAAAGCAAGATTCCTGGACCTATAATTTCCTTCCTTTCACATCAACCAGCAAACGACGCGCATATCCATAACCACTTCATCAAGCTCTATCGTTTGATAAGAAAATCATCAAAATCGGAGGGAAAAAATATTTTTCGAAATTTTCCATGTGGTACCCCCTCACGATCGAAAAATTGCGGTTTTTGGGATCCTTTTTCTCGGCTCCTGTTTGCCCACGGGCGGTAGCCTACATACCGTTCGAGGAGGCTCGGAGAGCTAATGACGAAACAAAAGACCATTCAGCACTACATGTGATAGCAGCCGAGAACGAGGACCCCCGATATTGCAAAAATCGAGATTTAAGAAATTCGGGTCGATCGTATCGGTTTTAAAGTTCCCTCCCGAAATCTGATGATCTATACATCGTTCGATAGAGCTTCTGAAGTTCTGTCGAAAAAAGTAAACCCTAGACGCATAAGCCTAACCATTGCTTAGAAAAAAGTTCAGAAATATCAATTACAGGAAAATTATATAAAAAAGCAAGATTCCTGGACCTATAATTTCCTTCCTTTCACATCAACCAGCAAACGACGCGCATATCCATAACCACTTCATGAAGCTCTATCGTTTGATAAGAAAATCATCAAAATCGGAGGGAAAAAATATTTTTCGAAATTTTCCATGTGGTACCCCCTTACGATCGAAAAATTGCGGTTTTTGGGATCCTTTTTCTCGGCTCCTGTTTGCCCACGGGCGGTAGCCTACATACCGTTCGAGGAGGCTCGGAGAGCTAATGACGAAACAAAAGACCATTCAGCACTACATGTGATAGCAGCCGAGAACGAGGACCCCCGATATTGCAAAAATCGAGATTTAAGAAATTCGGGTCGATCGTATCGGTTTTAAAGTTCCCTCCCGAAATCTGATGATCTATACATCGTTCGATAGAGCTTCTGAAGTTCTGTCGAAAAAAGCAAACCCTAGACGCATAAGCCTAACCATTGCTTAGAAAAAAGTTCAGAAATATCAATTACAGGAAAATTATATAAAAAAGCAAGATTCCTGGACCTATAATTTCCTTCCTTTCACATCAACCAGCAAACGACGCGCATATCCATAACCACTTCATCAAGCTCTATCGTTTGATAAGAAAATCATCAAAATCGGAGGGAAAAAATATTTTTCGAAATTTTCCATGTGGTACCCCCTCACGATCGAAAAATTGCGGTTTTTGGGATCCTTTTTCTCGGCTCCTGTTTGCCCACGGGCGGTAGCCTACATACCGTTCGAGGAGGCTCGGAGAGCTAATGACGAAACAAAAGACCATTCAGCACTACATGTGATAGCAGCCGAGAACGAGGACCCCCGATATTGCAAAAATCGAGATTTAAGAAATTCGGGTCGATCGTATCGGTTTTAAAGTTCCCTCCCGAAATCTGATGATCTATACATCGTTCGATAGAGCTTCTGAAGTTCTGTCGAAAAAAGTAAACCCTAGACGCATAAGCCTAACCATTGCTTAGAAAAAAGTTCAGAAATATCAATTACAGGAAAATTATATAAAAAAGCAAGATTCCTGGACCTATAATTTCCTTCCTTTCACATCAACCAGCAAACGACGCGCATATCCATAACCACTTCATGAAGCTCTATCGTTTGATAAGAAAATCATCAAAATCGGAGGGAAAAAATATTTTTCGAAATTTTCCATGTGGTACCCCCTTACGATCGAAAAATTGCGGTTTTTGGGATCCTTTTTCTCGGCTCCTGTTTGCCCACGGGCGGTAGCCTACATACCGTTCGAGGAGGCTCGGAGAGCTAATGACGAAACAAAAGACCATTCAGCACTACATGTGATAGCAGCCGAGAACGAGGACCCCCGATATTGCAAAAATCGAGATTTAAGAAATTCGGGTCGATCGTATCGGTTTTAAAGTTCCCTCCCGAAATCTGATGATCTATACATCGTTCGATAGAGCTTCTGAAGTTCTGTCGAAAAAAGTAAACCCTAGACGCATAAGCCTAACCATTGCTTAGAAAAAAGTTCAGAAATATCAATTACAGGAAAATTATATAAAAAAGCAAGATTCCTGGACCTATAATTTCCTTCCTTTCACATCAACCAGCAAACGACGCGCATATCCATAACCACTTCATCAAGCTCTATCGTTTGATAAGAAAATCATCAAAATCGGAGGGAAAAAATATTTTTCGAAATTTTCCATGTGGTACCCCCTCACGATCGAAAAATTGCGGTTTTTGGGATCCTTTTTCTCGGCTCCTGTTTGCCCACGGGCGGTAGCCTACATACCGTTCGAGGAGGCTCGGAGAGCTAATGACGAAACAAAAGACCATTCAGCACTACATGTGATAGCAGCCGAGAACGAGGACCCCCGATATTGCAAAAATCGAGATTTAAGAAATTCGGGTCGATCGTATCGGTTTTAAAGTTCCCTCCCGAAATCTGATGATCTATACATCGTTCGATAGAGCTTCTGAAGTTCTGTCGAAAAAAGCAAACCCTAGACGCATAAGCCTAACCATTGCTTAGAAAAAAGTTCAGAAATATCAATTACAGGAGAATTATATAAAAAAGCAAGATTCCTGGACCTATAATTTCCTTCCTTTCACATCAACCAGCAAACGACGCGCATATCCATAACCACTTCATGAAGCTCTATCGTTTGATAAGAAAATCATCAAAATCGGAGGGAAAAAATATTTTTCGAAATTTTCCATGTGGTACCGCCTTACGATCGAAAAATTGCGGTTTTTGGGATCCTTTTTCTCGGCTCCTGTTTGCCCACGGGCGGTAGCCTACATACCGTTCGAGGAGGCTCGGAGAGCTAATGACGAAACAAAAGACCATTCAGCACTACATGTGACAGCAGCCGAGAACGAGGACCCCCGATATTGCAAAAATCGAGATTTAAGAAATTCGGGTCGATCGTATCGGTTTTAAAGTTCCCTCCCGAAATCTGATGATCTATACATCGTTCGATAGAGCTTCTGAAGTTCTGTCGAAAAAAGTAAACCCTAGACGCATAAGCCTAACCATTGCTTAGAAAAAAGTTCAGAAATATCAATTACAGGAAAATTATATAAAAAAGCAAGATTCCTGGACCTATAATTTCCTTCCTTTCACATCAACCAGCAAACGACGCGCATATCCATAACCACTTCATGAAGCTCTATCGTTTGATAAGAAAATCATCAAAATCGGAGGGAAAAAATATTTTTCGAAATTTTCCATGTGGTACCCCCTTACGATCGAAAAATTGCGGTTTTTGGGATCCTTTTTCTCGGCTCCTGTTTGCCCACGGGCGGTAGCCTACATACCGTTCGAGGAGGCTCGGAGAGCTAATGACGAAACAAAAGACCATTCAGCACTACATGTGATAGCAGCCGAGAACGAGGACCCCCGATATTGCAAAAATCGAGATTTAAGAAATTCGGGTCGATCGTATCGGTTTTAAAGTTCCCTCCCGAAATCTGATGATCTATACATCGTTCGATAGAGCTTCTGAAGTTCTGTCGAAAAAAGCAAACCCTAGACGCATAAGCCTAACCATTGCTTAGAAAAAAGTTCAGAAATATCAATTACAGGAAAATTATATAAAAAAGCAAGATTCCTGGACCTATAATTTCCTTCCTTTCACATCAACCAGCAAACGACGCGCATATCCATAACCACTTCATCAAGCTCTATCGTTTGATAAGAAAATCATCAAAATCGGAGGGAAAAAATATTTTTCGAAATTTTCCATGTGGTACCCCCTCACGATCGAAAAATTGCGGTTTTTGGGATCCTTTTTCTCGGCTCCTGTTTGCCCACGGGCGGTAGCCTACATACCGTTCGAGGAGGCTCGGAGAGCTAATGACGAAACAAAAGACCATTCAGCACTACATGTGATAGCAGCCGAGAACGAGGACCCCCGATATTGCAAAAATCGAGATTTAAGAAATTCGGGTCGATCGTATCGGTTTTAAAGTTCCCTCCCGAAATCTGATGATCTATACATCGTTCGATAGAGCTTCTGAAGTTCTGTCGAAAAAAGCAAACCCTAGACGCATAAGCCTAACCATTGCTTAGAAAAAAGTTCAGAAATATCAATTACAGGAAAATTATATAAAAAAGCAAGATTCCTGGACCTATAATTTCCTTCCTTTCACATCAACCAGCAAACGACGCGCATATCCATAACCACTTCATGAAGCTCTATCGTTTGATAAGAAAATCATCAAAATCGGAGGGAAAAAATATTTTTCGAAATTTTCCATGTGGTACCCCCTTACGATCGAAAAATTGCGGTTTTTGGGATCCTTTTTCTCGGCTCCTGTTTGCCCACGGGCGGTAGCCTACATACCGTTCGAGGAGGCTCGGAGAGCTAATGACGAAACAAAAGACCATTCAGCACTACATGTGACAGCAGCCGAGAACGAGGACCCCCGATATTGCAAAAATCGAGATTTAAGAAATTCGGGTCGATCGTATCGGTTTTAAAGTTCCCTCCCGAAATCTGATGATCTATACATCGTTCGATAGAGCTTCTGAAGTTCTGTCGAAAAAAGTAAACCCTAGACGCATAAGCCTAACCATTGCTTAGAAAAAAGTTCAGAAATATCAATTACAGGAAAATTATATAAAAAAGCAAGATTCCTGGACCTATAATTTCCTTCCTTTCACATCAACCAGCAAACGACGCGCATATCCATAACCACTTCATGAAGCTCTATCGTTTGATAAGAAAATCATCAAAATCGGAGGGAAAAAATATTTTTCGAAATTTTCCATGTGGTACCCCCTTACGATCGAAAAATTGCGGTTTTTGGGATCCTTTTTCTCGGCTCCTGTTTGCCCACGGGCGGTAGCCTACATACCGTTCGAGGAGGCTCGGAGAGCTATTGACGAAACAAAAGACCATTCAGCACTACATGTGATAGCAGCCGAGAACGAGGACCCCCGATATTGCAAAAATCGAGATTTAAGAAATTCGGGTCGATCGTATCGGTTTTAAAGTTCCCTCCCGAAATCTGATGATCTATACATCGTTCGATAGAGCTTCTGAAGTTCTGTCGAAAAAAGCAAACCCTAGACGCATAAGCCTAACCATTGCTTAGAAAAAAGTTCAGAAATATCAATTACAGGAAAATTATATAAAAAAGCAAGATTCCTGGACCTATAATTTCCTTCCTTTCACATCAACCAGCAAACGACGCGCATATCCATAACCACTTCATCAAGCTCTATCGTTTGATAAGAAAATCATCAAAATCGGAGGGAAAAAATATTTTTCGAAATTTTCCATGTGGTACCCCCTCACGATCGAAAAATTGCGGTTTTTGGGATCCTTTTTCTCGGCTCCTGTTTGCCCACGGGCGGTAGCCTACATACCGTTCGAGGAGGCTCGGAGAGCTAATGACGAAACAAAAGACCATTCAGCACTACATGTGATAGCAGCCGAGAACGAGGACCCCCGATATTGCAAAAATCGAGATTTAAGAAATTCGGGTCGATCGTATCGGTTTTAAAGTTCCCTCCCGAAATCTGATGATCTATACATCGTTCGATAGAGCTTCTGAAGTTCTGTCGAAAAAAGTAAACCCTAGACGCATAAGCCTAACCATTGCTTAGAAAAAAGTTCAGAAATATCAATTACAGGAAAATTATATAAAAAAGCAAGATTCCTGGACCTATAATTTCCTTCCTTTCACATCAACCAGCAAACGACGCGCATATCCATAACCACTTCATGAAGCTCTATCGTTTGATAAGAAAATCATCAAAATCGGAGGGAAAAAATATTTTTCGAAATTTTCCATGTGGTACCCCCTTACGATCGAAAAATTGCGGTTTTTGGGATCCTTTTTCTCGGCTCCTGTTTGCCCACGGGCGGTAGCCTACATACCGTTCGAGGAGGCTCGGAGAGCTAATGACGAAACAAAAGACCATTCAGCACTACATGTGATAGCAGCCGAGAACGAGGACCCCCGATATTGCAAAAATCGAGATTTAAGAAATTCGGGTCGATCGTATCGGTTTTAAAGTTCCCTCCCGAAATCTGATGATCTATACATCGTTCGATAGAGCTTCTGAAGTTCTGTCGAAAAAAGCAAACCCTAGACGCATAAGCCTAACCATTGCTTAGAAAAAAGTTCAGAAATATCAATTACAGGAAAATTATATAAAAAAGCAAGATTCCTGGACCTATAATTTCCTTCCTTTCACATCAACCAGCAAACGACGCGCATATCCATAACCACTTCATCAAGCTCTATCGTTTGATAAGAAAATCATCAAAATCGGAGGGAAAAAATATTTTTCGAAATTTTCCATGTGGTACCCCCTCACGATCGAAAAATTGCGGTTTTTGGGATCCTTTTTCTCGGCTCCTGTTTGCCCACGGGCGGTAGCCTACATACCGTTCGAGGAGGCTCGGAGAGCTAATGACGAAACAAAAGACCATTCAGCACTACATGTGATAGCAGCCGAGAACGAGGACCCCCGATATTGCAAAAATCGAGATTTAAGAAATTCGGGTCGATCGTATCGGTTTTAAAGTTCCCTCCCGAAATCTGATGATCTATACATCGTTCGATAGAGCTTCTGAAGTTCTGTCGAAAAAAGTAAACCCTAGACGCATAAGCCTAACCATTGCTTAGAAAAAAGTTCAGAAATATCAATTACAGGAAAATTATATAAAAAAGCAAGATTCCTGGACCTATAATTTCCTTCCTTTCACATCAACCAGCAAACGACGCGCATATCCATAACCACTTCATGAAGCTCTATCGTTTGATAAGAAAATCATCAAAATCGGAGGGAAAAAATATTTTTCGAAATTTTCCATGTGGTACCCCCTTACGATCGAAAAATTGCGGTTTTTGGGATCCTTTTTCTCGGCTCCTGTTTGCCCACGGGCGGTAGCCTACATACAGTTCGAGGAGGCTCGGAGAGCTAATGACGAAACAAAAGACCATTCAGCACTACATGTGATAGCAGCCGAGAACGAGGACCACCAAGATATGAAAAACCGAGATTTCGAAAATTTTGGCCGGTCGGTTCGGCTTTCAGCTTGAGTTCCGCAATGTAGCGGTCCATATGTGGTTTGGTAGAGCTTCTAATGTTGTGCCGAAAAAAGCAAACCGCAACTTGATAGGCGAAACGATTGCCGAGAAACAAGATCCGAAATCTCAAAACACTGTACATTTCTATAGAAAATTCACAAAATTTAATTTTTTAACTGAACAAATCTTCGGAAAATGAATCTAAGAAATAGACGCCATTAAAGAAGAATGCGAAAGACGAATGAAAATAAAAGAATGCAGGAAGAAGAATCAAAGGAAGCTATGTTGATCGCAGGAAGAAGTGACAATACGAATCTTTTAACTATATATTTTTTTATTTCATAACTTATATTGAGATCAGGAGGCTCCGACTTCCCCCGAACTCCCCCGTGTTGGGGCTGCCGCGTTCCTCGGCCCCCTGCTTTGGCTCTATATGCAGTTGTTGCTATGGAAAAACTTCATTCTCCCTTTAATTACACTATAATTTTAATTTTAATTTTTTTTTCTCACGAACCCTCACAAGTAACACGTCAAGTGTATATACGGTTCGAAAGAGAATTAAATACTGAATTGAATAAAGAAAGCTTCATCGAAATCTATAAAGAAATACCGGAGTTATATAAGGAGTAGTGTCATTTCTCTGACTCCCTCACTTTAGTGTACTCTCCCGTCACCAGATGGGTTTTCCAATATTTCCATAGAGATAGCCTAAGCATGTTATAGACCTTTGGAAAGGAAATCGCCTGCGGCGTCGAATGACGCTAAGTGCGCGTCTCCCTGGTTGTCCGGTAAAAAATTATGGCAAAAAATAAAAACTTTCCCAAGTATCCTGGAAATCCTGGATCGGAGCAAAACCAAGGTTACATAATTACATAAGTTACATAAAAGTTACATCATAGGGTTGAAAAGAGATAAAAACTTGTAGCGGATGAGAAAACTGCGTGATGATGAGAAAAGTTATAAAAATGAAGTTGGCAATTTGCCAATTTTTTTCATCGCTGTGAGACCTTTCTCTGGGTATGCAGTAGGTGGTGGTAAACCATGGATAATGAAAAAACTCCTCCCAACTTAGTCCAACTGGAAGGGAGGTATGGCCAGAAATCAATTTTCCGGTTCTCGAACGGATATCTCTTCCGGATCATCAAATTTCCGCCTACTTCCTCCACTTCTACCATAAGACGGAAATTCCCAAGAGGATGCAGCATGCTGTGACCATCGGCGCCATGTCCCAAAAGGGCGCCAGTTGAAAGTGGCCTGGCTTGACTTTCAAAAGCATTTAAGCCTTTACCTCATAAGCGTTCTACGAAAGCATTGATGCACACTCGGTGTTCAGTTCATCTCGCACGAAGAAATCGTTTCAGGGATGCCCTCAGCCAAGTTACACCTAATTTTCAGATATTACCAGAAACGCCGGCGAATCATTCAAACATACCCGAAAAGTCCTCGCTTCATATAGTCATGTACTCCCCTCAACTGCTAACAATAAACTGCTAACACAAACCTATGTTCTTCCGATTGAATCGAACAAACTCATTTAAGTGCACGAGAGTACCTATATTTCACATTCAACTCATCCAAATGTTTCGGATTGTTCATGGTTTATGCCGGATGACAAAATATATTAGTCATAGCAAAACAACGCTCCCACTTTCATTAAGCGTTTGATTCGACAGAAAGTTACACTGCAAGTAGTATGCTCAGCATTATTACCATACATTTATTCAAAAACTGTCAGAAACTCAAAGTGAGTTAACAGAGTAAACGAATAGAAACTTGAACAGCTAGGGAAACGTCTATTTCAGGTCACTAATGAAAAAAACCACCCCTCAAGCCTTCGAAGCATAGTCAAGTAACTCACGAAAAATAGATGCATAAATTCGTCACATATGAGCGAAATGGCTCTTCAAACCGAAATCATTCGTTAGCAACACACAACGACCGGTAGATTGAACAAAGCAGTCTGCCTTTTTAGAAAGAAACAAATATCTCCCACATGAATAACGAAGCATAAAAAAGGACCGATGAAAGTCGCCATCTAAACAATATGTTCAGAAGCTAAACAACAAAAGATATCTCATGCTTCTCAAAGAGCTCTCCCCATTCTTCTCCTCCCTAACTCCCTCAATCGAACATCTACGACAGTTATTCAAACAAAATAGCTGCATTTTAGCGATGAAAGATTCGACGAAAGGAATTGTGCGGTTCACATCCACTAAGCACCACAATCGTGATATGCAATTCCACTATATGCAACAGCGAGTATATACTGAGATGTACTAACTCTCAACGTTCGAATAAAATGTTTCCCGCAAAAATTACATATTGATTTATGACAGAAGCAAACGCAAAAAAAAACGACAGCGTAACAAAAAACAATTTGAATAGCATTATGTGGCATAATATCAAAGCAATAGCGACTTTCTTTTTCTTCAGATGAATTGATGTAAATATTTACCACCATAAGGTGAACATAATTCATGAATGAACTAAAACAATTCACAGTCGGTTGTTTTGTTTCGTCGATATTCTAATTCTGGAGTAGAGAGATTTCCGCCACTTATAAGATTTCACTCTACAACTGAAAAACGCAAATCAAATAAACCTTAAAGAAGAAAATTATTCATATGCCGAGCACTGACTGATAAAGATCATGAAAGATGGCAAAAGTTCACACAAAAATTAACGCATTAAAAAAATGCTCCATCACTAATAGTTTGGCTTCATGAGCATTACTACAAGAAAAATAAGACTATTATTAATGCCAGCAACTTCGATGGAATCTATTGTTCCCTCGTCATTACCGTTCAATTTGGATCCATAAAGGGTATCACTCTCACATAGTAATAAACAATGACATAGATTCAGAGACAATAAAAAAGTTATGATAGAATAATTCAGATTCAGAGATAATAAAAAAATTTATGATAGACTAAACCACATCAGAACGCATGAAAATAACGACAGAACGCTAAAAGCAAAGAAAATAAAATAAAAGCCTTTGAAAATTGGTGACGTCTGCATCTTTTCTTAGCATAGTGCACCTACGAACAACGGTGAATTTTTCAATAGATACCGTTCATCAAAAAGCTTCAAATCTCATTAATTACCGATAGTTTATACGATCAACAACTAATAATTCATTTGCTTACAATTATTACACCTTATATTACCACTACTTAGTAACTTTTACATATTAAAGTATTCCTTTGCAACTACGCTAATATTCAGTATTATTCAGTATCACTTTACATCGAGAATCACTTCGCATCTCGACAGAGATACAGTAGTGAAGAAAACACGGTAATGGAGGAAGAAACGCAAAGATAAGAAATAGTTTTTGAGAGACCCCAACATTGAAATGACTTTTGCAAGCTTTTCTTATCACTCCATGTGTAAGTATGCGAAAATTGCTGATTCGATAGGCTTTCCTATCGAAAAATGATGCAGATCTAGGAAGCAGATAGGAAAATATGGAAGCAAATCCACCAATCGCATAGAATAAATCGATAAACAAAGACAGCAAACATGCAACTTTGGCACAGCAACGGACTTATTTATTGCTAGAGTAACTCCTAACATCAAAAAACATTTTAATAAAGTTGATGTAGACAGATTTTTGTGGAATGACATGGGAAAGACTCGGCATTTTCCATCAGTGGGGTACAAGTCTAAAATGTCCTTGCTTGTGCCTTTTCATATCAACTGTGCATGAAAGACAAACAAAAAAAAGTCAGCAAAGTCGTGCACATGATAGGACTGTGCACGAAAATATGAATAACATCACAGTATGATGGGAGCAAGTGTCACGCTGCACAATTTATAAGCGTCGCTGTTTAACCAGCTTCCTGATAGGTAGGCAAGTAAACCGAAAAAAACACGAACCACCTTTTCCTTTTCCCCTCGTTCTCATGTAAACATGAGAACAAGTATATATACCGAAAAGGAAGCATCAGAGTTCCATGAACTGGACCCTTCACTTCCATCTGAAGCGCGGTGGATAATGCATCCGAAAACTTCAAATACGATAGAAAACCACCTCTACGACCGAAAAACCTGCAGCACTTCGAAACCTCCATGCTAACAAAAGCACACTAAAATCCTGTAATCTCGAAGCAAAAATTCGGAAGTACAATTCATTAGACAATGGGAACAACAAACACTCTCGAGCGAGACTAGAAAAAACGATGTTGGCCACTCCATCAATAAAAAATACGAACAGATTTCACTGCTTTCATCAATGGCATCATGGCGCACAGATCTCGTCAATCCCTTTTTAATATATTCAATTATAAGACGTCAGCATTCACTTCAAGACCTGCGCTGAATTTCTAGCACACTACTCGAAACAAAGCTGACCACTTCTCTTATCCTCCATCCCACCCGACGCCTCATTTCCGCCCCCCGTGATGCCTTTGACTACCATGAAGCAAAGAACAGTGAATCACAAATAACCTTTTCACATATTGAACAGATTCCATAGTTCCAATCCGTGCAGAAACAGGTTTTTATAAGCTGAACGCGACTTCTGAACGTTCATCGTTATCGTATGCTCGAAAGAAGGTTAAGTTTCGATCGAGCAGTCCTTTGTTGTCCCGATTTGCTGAACACGTGCCAAAATCGAAGAGTTTCGTCTCCAGCACCCGTCACAATTGATTCTCCATCGGGTGACATTGCCTAGAAAATGTCCACTTGAAATGGCTTCAAAAAAAGCAATTAAACCGAACTCAGGTGGTCTCAAATGAATGAATCTGGTAAAGCATTTACTGAAAAAAATTCCTGGAATGTAAATATTTCAAATATACCCCCAAATACAAGAGCGAAAAACTTTCACGCTCAGGAAAGTTTCGTTTCAAAACCTTCGACCATCCTGACGACCACAATACACGCTTGGACCAAGTTTTTACCCGTTAACATTGATAACAAAAATGCGCCTTATTAGATCATTTCTAAAAATAATTTTCACATAGCCATTAACGAACAAAACAAGGTTTTCATGCATGCATATCCCTGTCTTAAACAAACCTATAAGTATTTCCCTCTTTGGAACCGCAAACATCCTAAGTGACCTCTTTATCACCTCCAACATATATCCCTCAAACAAATTCATCCACACAACATTGCTTTTACAGCTACAAACTGACTACCAAAACTGACTGCTCATAAATAAAGCATTGCCAAAGAAACTACCATTTCAAGTCACTTCAAGCTAACGATGGGTTAAATAACAACAAGTACGGAATTCTGGACCGTCCTGGGAGGTAGCAACTATATCTGAAAATTTTACCAAATAAAGAACTCTGTATTGATGACCCGTAAGTTTGGTGACCGGCTGCAACGATGGATACTTCCAGATGATGACTTGATTATACGAGTACCCGTGGGTTGAAACAAGCTCTGAACTATGCTTTGACCATGCCACATTGCAAACCTGCAATCACAGTAAATATCGTCGACGATTGGACGGCACGAAATACTCTACAGATAACAAAATCACAAATTTGACTCTTGAAATCTATTCACCTACTATATAAAAGAAATTGGAACATCTTATAGATATTTTTCGGCCAATAATATCAAATTAAATAGCAGAAGAAAATTGGTGGCCAAAAAGTTTATATCTAGGATATATTTGCAACAAAAGCCGTTACTGCAAATAGCAAGCTATCAGTACTTATAAAAAAGATTACTATGAATTAAATATACCACTGGCATTGCTAATTGAGCTGTGTGGATTATAACCAACGAAGCAAATTAAGCCGAAAATCAAGAACAGCAAAGGTCGCAAGATCATGGCCTACAGCTTCTTGGCACAAATAGAAGCAGTCCCATTCAATTAGCGGCAACCCATGCATATGTACCCATCCGTTCATAATAAACGCAACCTCAGAAAAATCCATATTTTAATTAAGGTGAGATTACATATTCAGCGAACCGCCAACTGATGATCCCTTATGGCAACTACCACAGAAGTAAAATAAATGCAAACACTATGCATACCGCCTTAAAATCTTAAACCTTTTCTGCTTTCCCCCGGGCAACCGAACTAGTACATGCGCAAATCCTACCAAACTCTACCCTTTTTTGCCCAAAATCTTAATTTCAAAACAAATATGCCCTGCTCTATCATCAACTATCGCAAGCATACATTTCAATAAAAAAGGCTTCAAATGAGATGTAGAGAAAGAACTAACGCATCCTAAAATTCACCTATGACATAAAAAGAGAGGGTCGATCCATCCAAAACTCATCTACCATATATAAAGGAAGGTTAATCATCCCTAAATTCAGCTATTTCAATCAACCCATACGCGCAAATGCCGCCAACAGTAAAACCCCCGTCTCATTGTTCAGCCCTCAGAAAGAATAACTGGGGCATAAAACAGCAATTCCAACCTGACTTCCAGTGTCAATGCACTGCAGCGGTTGCCCAGTCAGAGTGTTCCAAAAACGAAGACAACGATCCGCAGTACCGCCGCCGGAAACGAGAAGGCCGTGATGATGAGGAGACCAAGCGAGTGCCTTCACTGCCGCATTATGCTCCGTGTAAACCTATAGATGTGATATTTGGAACCAAGTATAACCCATCAAACAATCATCAATGTGCTCCCACCTTGTAACCTATATCACCCCCGAATCAACATTTTAATCCCGTATGGTCACGACACTGAAGTGGCCGATCCATTCCCAAAACTATTTGTCTCAACTCACCTCACTCCCCCTCTGCCCTCAATGTCTTGATCGGAATGTGTGATATGGGTACTGATCTGCACGTTCCCAACATCAAACTAAACAACTCTCTTAATTCACACTTCCATGCGATAAAATCATGTAAGCGCACACTTTTATTACCTAATCTTTTATACCGGTAATTTTAGCAGCTTTCTTTCTTCGACAGTTACTATAGAAGCAATGCGACATCTATGTCTGTTCCTTCCGATTCCATTTCAAACGACTCGCCTCTTGGCGTGTCTACGACCAACGAAACTAACAGACACATCACAGCGAATATAAGCCTACCTGAAATGGGTCGTTCTTCCTCAAGCTCCACACCAGTAGTTGATTATCGTTGCCACCAGATGCCAGATACTGCCTGTCCGGTGACCATCTCAGGCCACACACCTGTGCGCAAACGCTGTTTATTCAGCGAATATATAAACACGTACACAATTTTTGAAAATATCAGTTCCTGCTGCAAACGCTCTATGGGATTCAGTGGCAAACAATTGCGCCCTAACATGAGAGAGTCGCTTCCCAAAAACTGCGAACTGTTTGCGGTTGTATCTCAGCATGATAAAGCACAACAGCATGAACCAAAAAAAATCTCTTGATAAAGACAAGGATCTTTTAACTCTCCAACCTATGACCTCCGAAAACCTTCGCCCCTCCGCTAAGAGTGTTTAGAACGCAAAAACAGTTCGCATTGGCTCCAGAGCCAAAAAATCCATGTGATATGATGAATGAATCATCCCATCACATTGTGAGTCAGTCAACCGATCTGTAATAATAAGCGCAATAACGCATCCGTATTCAGCAACACCAGTGCAGAAACAAAATCGGTGCACGTGAAACTTTAACGACGTTTCAGTGGATGAAAACTGTTTGGAATTTAATGGGTCAACTTGAAAGCAAACGAAATTAAACGTAGTATGTTCTAGTTTTTTACCGACAGCTTTGGCAGACGAATATTAAATTACGACCTGCAGTCCTCCACTCCGCGCACTAGATTATTATACAGTGGTTTTCGACCAAGATCGGCAAACTCTTCGTCAAAACTCGTCAATCAACAATTCCACCACATCACATTTATTCTTATAAGCAAACATTAATCAATGATTCAAATAAGCATAGAGAGGAGGAAAGGGGAACATGCTTTACTGGTTTGCAATGCTCCAAGCATCGTCTTAAAATTCCATCACCTCGACAACGGAAACTAATTCTATAACTTTCATGATCGAGTCATCAACTTTTTACTCTCTCCCCCCCCCCTTCACGAAGGTAGATGATTCATTTACGACATCCTCCAAATCTGATACCTACAGAACCTTTTTGCACATATTACCCGACCATATCTATCTACACCAAAAACTTTTGCATCATTACTTAGTCGCAGCCGAGGGAATCTGACTCCGACAGCACATATTTGTTCCAAGATGATACATTCCAATCTTTCTAACGGAATGGTTGATGAAATGAAACAACACTCACCTCTTGTCTATGCGCATTGAGTCTCCGTTCAGGACACTGAGCCGGTTGCCTAATATCTCTCTGGATGATGAAACGATCTCTCGATCCGGAACAAATTAGCTCGGCGTTCCACGCCAGACATCCTATTCTTGACGCATGTCCCGATAGCTCGTGGAGTTTCTTCTGTGCATGCACGTCCCAGATTTGTGTGATGCCTTTGTTCGTGCCCACCGCCAGAAGATCACCTTTATCAGCCCATTGCACTGATGTCACAGTGTCGTTTTCCGACCCCAGATCACAAAGCTTCACCACCTGCAGTGCTCATTTCAATGCTTATACATTTTTCACCGGGTCACGATCAACCCCTATGACAAGCTTCCAGTTAGCTAGCAATATGAACTTGTTTTAAACTAAAAAATATTTGATGCAATCAAATCCTTGCCAATTATCATTGAATCAACCAGGGAACAAGGATGATCTATGCATACAGAGCAAACGGAACAAGCCACGGAATCAACCTTCCTTCGGTTTTTGCTATAGATGATAGTGCTCTCAGATGAAAAAATACAATTTCGTTAGGTTAGGATTTTCGACTGCTTCTCTGCTGCAACTTTCATTAGTAAATTTCCCCTACAATACGATAAATGGTCACCATAACATCGATCTCATTTCCTTCCCTGCTCCTACCACACATTTACATATGGACGCAGCACAACATTGAAATTTAGGGCATCAAAAACAGGAGACAGCTGCATTTTAAAAGATGACCTTGAAAAGGAACACTATATTAAACATAAACTGCGCAATTTCTATGGAAATGGATGTCAATAAGAACCTATAAAAGCAAGTGGTCCTACCTGGCTGTTGAATGCGCTCCAGAGGTAAACACACGTGTTGAGCCCAACTGAGAGCATGTTCTGAGACGACCAATCCACCAAATTCAGGTAGAAATCGTCCTGGAGGTCAGGTGCGTCGAGAACTTTATACGGATTCTTCGGTACCTTCCTCTGCGGCTTTCTGGGCGACTTGAGAAGGCGTTGACTGTCATCGCTAAGCGGTCCTCCAAACAAGCATCGGTTGGCATTGCTCGTCGATGGATCTCCGTATTTGGTTGGCGTCTTCTGTCCAAATTTGAAAAGCCCTACACTCGAACACTCCCGCATTCGTCCTACATCTGGGCCATCGAATTCTGACTGCAAGAATCAAAGCTACACCCTCTTTCTGTCAAACGGTGCATTCTCGAATAGCAATCTTCAATGACACATCTATCTGCACATGTATGTTCCGCGTGGCAATTTTTTAACAGAATGATGATAAGGGACAACCCTGGAAGCAGATGAGGGGAGGGGAGAGAAGGGCGGAATGATAGTGCGAAACGATCACATCATAGACCTTAAAGAAGCCGGGATGGAATCCCTGACCTACTCACAGCATCACAAACGCAGCTAGACGGCAAATAAAACTCCAAGCAGTAATGCGTTGTTTTTCCAATAATTTTCACGAGGCTAAAAATTCAATGAGATGAGAATGCCACTAATTGTCGAATCGAGGATTCACGACCACCATAATTTCCAGAAATTTTCAGGACAGAGATCCAGAAAATATGAGGTTCTCGCAGCAAAGAAGAAAACATTTCTACTGAATGTAAGGACAGGGGTTGACTGAAAGGGAATTAAGTTGGCCAGAAGACAATTTCTCGATTAAAAGGTTTTGTTTAGATAACGTGCTGTTAATAATGGACGTTAAAAGGTAAGCCGGGGTATCGAAACAATGATAAATTTTATGGCCAAAGCACTTCATACGACTACGTCGCGAACGCCAGAAACATTTCTGAATCACGTTCTACAAAATGGTGCATAAAGCTGCCGTTTATTCTCAACAATTTTCGTGACAACAACAATTTAATTCTTATCCACTGCACAGACTCAGTCAAATACCTACCCTGACATCGTCAATATTGTCCTTGAGAAGCTCGTTGCGCAGAAGTGCTCTGTGGGCTACTGAATCGATCCTCGAGTCATCACTAGTTGTTGCCGCAGCTCCAGTTGGCGCAGACGGCGTATTGCCGCTGCTCGTGCTGTTTGGTGATGGACGACCTGATCCTGGGGAAGGACGTTTAAACTGATTCGGAGCATCGGGAGACGACGTGGCGATGGATGCGAACCTCAAGTTTGATTTTATGTTAAGGCCTGGACAATTCAACTATAAGAATTGATCGGCCAAGCTAACCTCTGGCCAAAGACCTTAACCGAGTGTTCCTGCCTACTATTTCAAAGTTGACATCAGCATTAAGAGCGGATCTGCTCAGGCCTTGCGATTTAAACCTTCCTTTATTATGATTACCATTGCGAATTTCAATGTGGTCTAAATAAATCGCTACGATAAAAAACGATTCATCCAAGCCATTATCAAACTCGATGCAACAAGTTATATTTCGATGACGTACCATTTATTACCCTCATGGACCAGTACACCTTATATCACCTTATAAACGAATTGTTATAGATAAAAACGTGAATCGACGGTTCATATATAATTACGCAATGTGCATCACAGTGCCACCAACTATATAAGTCGTTGACAGTTCATAGCTTCTCGGTATAATCACTACCGCCTGCTAAATTATTTTATGATTGGGACCAGAAGATGAACACCGCATATTAGACGACATAACCAGGAATAATGGGCATCACAGTAACCCTGACTAAGCAAGAATGAGAAAAGAACGTTAATATATCGAACTGAAACAAGAAGCGAGAAATAAAACACCATCTTCTTTTATGCCGAACCTCTCTTCGGTTGGCGTTCAATTCCAGGAACCCATAACAATCATCCGAATCATCCATGACTACGCCTTGTGCCTTAGTTTACCCCCAACTTCGAACATGAACTACCTGCAAAGTTACAACTTACCTTATATAGCTCAGAAAACGATATGAATTAACATAAAGTTACCTCGTTGCCCATTCGGTATTACTTTGTGGCCGTAACGGAATATATCGATCACCACCATCTTGACGATATTTGGTCGGCGTTATCTGTGGTGATGCAATTCCCTGCAATATTCAATCGCTGCTTCAAGTCCACAACAGAATTTGTGACAAGGTTAGTAGTATAATGCATATTCAGTTAGAGAGAAATAAATTAATAGAAAGGAATACCTCCTACATATTTTCTGCAATGCTCTGCTTGTGAATAATGACCCATTTTAATATGGCTGCTACCAATACAAGATGGTATTCATCTTAGTGACCCAAGCAATATATCAAAGGCCTCTTCTAAATTCTATGGGTGCAGGGGATGGAGCAGACCCGGGGGGGGGGGGAAAGGGAGACATGTGGATGGGGATGAAGAAAAAAGATGAAGCGATTAAGCAACGACGGAAAAGGAAATTCGAAGGAATTACAAATGTGGTCTTTGTTTCAGGGAATTTTAATACATTGGACGGAAATTACAGGAAAAAAAAACGTTGCATACAGTTCTTGAAATAAATTAGCACCGCAATTAGCATTCAAGGATTGCACCCAAAGACTGCTTAAAAACGTGGGAACCACAACAATACGAACTTAAGGGGAAAGAAATTTGGACTTAGAAGGTGAGGAGTGGAAAGCCTGAAAATATAAAAAATAGGATTTGAAGGAAAAGACCGGAGATATAAGACCTCATCAAGGCCACGCCTGATCTAAACCATTTTCTACCACATTATTCGGATGCAAATAACAAAAAGCAAGTACTTATTTTGACTATCAAAACTTACCAGTCTTTATAAAGAGTGCGCAATATTCACAAAGATACGTAAATATCTCCGACGATTTCATCGGAAGAAAGTTTTCATTGCGGTTATATTTGAGATCATACGGTAAATTTAATATACCTGAGCAAGAAGTAACTTCTGAGGGGAAGTGCTGGAGTTGTGTTGACCCAAAAACCGTCGTTCGTAATCTGACAATGGAATCATTGAGACACTCCCACTGAAAATTTCCTCCGTAAGCACATATGGCATATGCATATAATCGACGCCAAAATTATTAAAGCACAGTACGCATAACCATAAACCTCACGATACAACAACTAACGTAGTACAGAGCACCCAATCGCTAACTGCTGCCACTACCTCTATAGTACCTCTGCTTCTAATCCAACAGGCCATCGGAAGTCAGATATTGCTGCACAATATCGGATAATATTTCATGTGAGGCTGGTCATAGATAACTGGGGCTTTTTAATGAGGTGCAGCTTAAAACCCGCCGAGTGTTTGCTGGCCACTCAGATGGATAAAGTCAATCGTCTCAGTGCTTGTGTGAAGAGATACACAAAGTTTTGTCTTAAAAATTCGCGTTAGCAGTGCTGCAACTTCAGGTATCTCGGTTGAAAGCCCTCAGGGTGAGGTCTGGGCAAGAATTGACCTCGATCTTCACTGGAATCGACATCACATTCAATAACGTTCGCAGTTCGTTTAGCAAATCACAATAAACAAAGTGGACAACATTATTTAATCAAATGAAACCTCCATATCCGGACAACTATCAATGTTTAACACTTCGATGTCATTAAACGTGTTAGGATACCGATTATTTGAACAATGGATTCCGGAGAAAGTGAAGTGCGCCAGGAAGCTGGCACGATGTGCTTCTTATAATTGTGCCCATCGCATCAACATCGAGAAAAAAAGACGAAGAAAAACATGCATTACGGATAGCACGTTTCCCTTCCCTGCATCTCAATTTATGATTGGTTCAAGTAAAAAAAAAATACCACAGCGCTTTACTTCAGCTTTCACTTCGTGCATGCAAATATTCTTCCATGATATAAACTGACTATTCAGATCTTTCGAGTCTTAACTGAATTTTAACTTAATCCTGGTCGTGATCGCTAACGGATCTATGATTAGATTTTACCCAGACTTCATTATATTATGAAATATATTATCATATTTCGCAATAATTTCTGCGATCAAGAAAAACGAAATAAGGATTTTGATTAAACGTTGCCTAGAGCGATAAAAGTTTTGATTTGCAGCCATGGTATTCAAGGCAAAAATAAAATCCCCATGATCGCATGAATTCCCATATAAAAGCTCAAGAAATCCAAAATACCTTCACATCGACTTTTATGTTTCAGAACATTCAACATATACGACTGGATCTGAAACATCCTGAACGGATAATATCTGGTCAGGATGTTTCAGTTGAGGCTGTCTTCTTGATCAATTTTTAAAACTGGTGATACTTTTGTGACGTTTCTTCTATGGAAATTAGTTATCTCCCTATAATTCAAAACATTAAAACATATACTTATCAATGAACTCTTCATAATATAACTAGTAAATAATGATGCTTCTCATAAACTCATTCAGAAATAAATTTAAAAGTTTAAAAAATAGCTCTAAAGATATCACATCAAAAAGCAATGTAATCCTTAAAGATAGAAAAAAGAAATGAGTGAAACACTACCTCACGCTGCTGTGAGAAGGAACCTAAAAGATTCACGCAAATTAAGAAGACACTAACAAAATCCTTGAGTTTATAATCGGGAGCAAAAACTCGAAATTTCACAACATCCCTTTCCTAAAAAATTTGAGGAGAGAAGGGATAGAAAGATGAAATGGGGGTACAAAATAGTCCCACAAACGCAGCAACACAACGTTTAGCGAACAACTGTCTTTGTAATGCTTTACGTCAATGCTCAAAGAATTTTATAAACAAATTGTAACACATAGGTCAGAGAAGATTGTGAAACAACAAAACAAGTAGTTGTGAGATACTATACAAGAAACATTATTTCTTCATGCTTTGAAACTACCCGTCGAAATAGTGGAGGGAAGTATTCAGTTAAGGGTGAAATTGGTCTCCAAAGTGGTAAAGAGTTGTTGCCGTAGAGCAGGGCCCAAGCTACTGCACCGCCGATCATCTTATGTGCTATGGCGTCGACAATGAGCCTCAGAGATCTCGACCTTACATCCGATGAGGGAACGGTAGTGAGGAACGAGCAGGAAAATACAGATTAATATTCTCGAATTTCAGGTCATGCAACTCCCCCCCCCCCAACAAGTTAGCCTAAAATCGCTTAAATGCAACAACGAATTTTCAATGCGTAACAAATTGCCAGCAGTATTAAAGCGTAATTAATTAAAGGAAATTAACAAAACGATTTACTCTCTAGTTGAAATTTTGGAGTCCAAAATGGGAGACAAGCCAGAGGATTAGAAGAAATTCTACTTGTCATTGTTTTTTGCACTAACTGTTTTTTTCGTAATATCAAATTTTTTTAGAAACATGATAGAAGAAAAATATTTTTTATCTTATATTCCCATGAGAGAAGACACTATAATTTGGCACCTATCCATAAACGTGGCATTCAACTGAATAATCACAATTAAAATGATATAAAACAGGTAAGATTCCACTAGTATAAACTATTCAATTAATCAACCATCCTGCCTATTGATAAACGATATAGAATGCACATAGGTGAGCAAGTGAGTGGTGATCTTGGCCAATTAATACCTACAATCTTGGCCAACCGATACCTGTGACCTTGGCCAATTAATACCTGTGGTCTTGGCCAGTTAAAATCTGTGACCTTGGCCAACTAACACCTGTGACCTTGGCCAATTAATACCTGTGACCTTGGCCAGCTAATACCTGTGATCTTGGCCGGTTAATATCTGTGACCCTGGCCAATTAATAACTGTGATCTTGGTCAATTAATACCTGTGATCTTGGTCAATTAATACCTGTGATCTTGGCCAGTCAAGACCCAAGATCGCTAACGGTGTGTCTGAACAAAATTTGAAGCCAATAAGTAATTGCAGGCACCTTTATTGCACTAGCAACCATCTTCAGGTAATGCGATCTACCTGTGAATAATTAAAGACCTGAAGTAGTGGAATCTTTTGTTCAGGAAGCACATTCCTCGAGAGCTAACCAGTCACAATGTGTACATCACCCCTTGTTAAAGCACCCTCGAAAATAACATTAAAATTCGCACTAAGCCTATGTACTTCAGGCTTCCGATGTTTTAAAGCACCTCCGAAATGCTCGACAAGTGAAACACCTCTGCATACGTTCCGCAACACCTGCCCCTTATCGATTATAAAACTTGTGACATTCAAAAACCACCCGACAATATCCACAAAACATTCATCCTCAATACTTGGCATCAAATTTTTACAAAAACTACAAAAAAAGCTCTTAACGCAATTTCACTTTCAAATAAAAAACAAAATTCAGGTCACATTTTTTGCAAAGATCTGAATCTATCATCTGTTTAGCCAATCAGCAAATCTGTCTCTATCTGCGTGCAAAACTTTGTTATCGACAGCTAGGTTTTCAACTGTTGAGAGAAGTTTTTCAGCTGTCAATAATAAAAAAAAAAAGTTTGCATATGCTTGGCAATTTATTCAAATAGACTCGAAACAATAGTGACCCGAGAGTGTCACTCAGTAAAAGACAGCTGGACATCACATCGTTAATCGAAACTTTGCTGTCGATTTTCACTTTAAAATTCCGAGCATTTATGAAGCAGTAAATACATATCAATAACACCCAAACGATATCAATAAATCTCTAGCTTATAGATAATATTTTCACAGCTAATCATGATAAATGCTTTAGCGCAATCTATATAACCGAATGACTAAGCAAAGAACCTTATATAGTCAAATCATGAACGTTACTAGTAGGCAGATGACTGGCGATAGAATTCTTAACAATGGTTTTAAGAAGCTTGCAAACTCACTAAATTACTGGTTCGACTCAAGAAAAAAACTGATGAAACTAACCCTCAATCACTGCTTGAATAGACCGAACAAACCTGTTAACCTCACAAAACGCACCAACACTGAGAAATTTTTAGCAGCCTCGAATCTATCAAACAATTCCACGTCATCACTGCATATATCATACTTCAAAAATAATGCAAAATATTTCAAGTATTATAAATATTATAAAATAAACGTTCAGGAATTCCATCTGCTCAACAGCAAATCTTTCATTAAAATACGGGAAACGGAAAGCAAGAGAGAGGAGACGACAACAAACGTTGCACACATCGAGTGCGAGCTACATCTCAACAATGACTCTGTGCGTGTGCGTGCTAGCGAATAGGCGCAAGTGTGGTATCGATCGAAATACACGCGTCCGGTTGTTTGCCCTTCCCATCCCACTCCAAGCCAATCTGCTCTCTCTCTATCTACCTCTCTCTTTTATTGCCTCTTCTATTGGCAATTTTAAACGCAATGAAATCGTCTACGATTCATTTTATTGAATATTACAGCTATATATCCATAAAAAATGATGAGAATGACGTCAACTCGTATTAACGTAGTAATTTGTAAATGAAATAAGAGCAGCAAAAGGTTTGATGATGGTGATAGAGTCTTAACGTCCAAGGCAATAGAGAAGCCTATCTCAAATTATTCGCATGGCTGTTCACTTTAGTTAAACACATGTAGAGCAATAGCGAGGGCTCGATCCATTGAGTTCATATCATTTGCTCCTTACTGCAACGAGTGCAATTTCATTCACAAATTATTGAGGTCATTGTGGATTCCACGTTAGAAAATAGTATTTTTTTTTTTAATATGAGTTGATCCAGCTGTCAATGATTTCCTTATCGCTCATACTGCAAATTGCATTGCATTCTGCGTGCCGTGCAGTACAGTTGCATAGAAAATTATCGAAAAGCTTTCGGTTGCTTGTTTACTGTCGCCCCATTTTGGAATACTGTAGTCGGGTCTGATCCCTGGTCCCCGTCCGTGAAAAAGGATATCGAGATAATTGAGAGAATTCAACGGCGTTTCACTAAGGAAGCCTTTCGAAAAGCTTTCTATGGACCCGTTCCAACCTAATTATGATTTTTTTATTTTTCAATTCGTAATAATTTAATGCCGGAAGTATTGCTCAAAAAATATACGAAATGCCATCGACCTTAATACGCCCATATTTCCGACAGTGAATTATTACCGCAACGATCATCGCGAAATTCACTTGTATCGCTGCGAGGAACCGGTACTACATCTTCATCAGCAATTGGGCGTTTATATAGGGTGTTGAACCCCGACTACCAATGGAGGTGTCTTATCAATCAGCGTTGGATGCTTGAAGGAGCACCGAAATCGAACTCGGATCCGATGAACCACAATTTCACCTATTCGTGAATATGCAAACAAGTCGATGATTGTTGCAGCAATTAAATTTTTGAGCCCCGCGGCTTATTAGTAATTCTCAGTGACTGTAGGCAATCTATAGAGAAAGCAATTTCCAGAACTCCGCAGACATGAATTTCAAGATACACTCAAACGAACTTCATAGCCCACAAGTGAGGTGTTCTGCAAGCAGATCGTTGATCAGATAAGAGGACGTCCGACTAGCATTTCGTTCTATAAGCGATCAACAATTAGCACTTAAAGCAACGAATCTATCACCTCGCCTCTTCGTCGAGGAATTATTATAAAAATCTGACAATAGGCTAACAATAAACTCTTCTATTTAGCATCACTAAAAAACACATATGAAAAAGAAGATTTAAGTGGTCAATGTTGAGTGTAGATGGCTGATCTCAACTTCGTTTTATTGAGCATCTGTCAATATTCCAGCGTTTTTTTTTTACTCTCATTTTGGGCCTTTTGTCATTACCGATGAATACTATCGAACATTGGCTTTTCTCCCACCTCAAATATTTACCTTGTTGCATGATCTCAGGTGTATTACCATTAAATGAGGATCATGTTCATGACCTCAGATAACATGGCTTTCATGACCTCAAGTAACGTGGATTTCATGACCTCAGGTAACATGGATATTAAAAATCCTGAATTAGGAGCAAATAATTTTTCCATAACCTGTTTAATTAGTGATTTATTAAGGTGGAGAAAAAATTAAAGATTTAGCATTTAATACGATGATTCATTTGAGTGCTATAATCGAAGTGAAAATAAGATATATTTATTCAGCTCAAACAATACATAAAAATATATCGTCAATAATATAGGAAATTTGAGACGATTAAGTGACAGAGAGAGGAAGATCATAACTATGTGGGATACAATTGTTGGGGGTTTTTTGGATGTTCTATAGTTGAACTCGACATTCTTCAACGCAGAAGGGGATAATTTTTTGGGAATTAGGCAGATATTTGCTAGATTTTTACAGTAATCACTATAAATTTTAAAGTAAAACTTCAACGACTAATATGCGGCATTTAACATTTGCGGTCTTATCTAATACATATAAAAGTCGTATGAACTAAAAAAACGTTCACGAAATTCGCAACACCGATGAGAGAGTCAAGTAGCAGAGTGTAATATAAGAAATCAAGGACATCAATCGACGGTGCTCTATCGTTGTAAAACGTGAAAGTGTGATGATACGATTGAATTCGTTGTCAGTGTTATGCTGTTAACAAAGCTTCGTTATATATATATATATATATATATATATATATATATATATATATAACGAATGCGGTCGTTGAGTAGACGGAAGCAAAACAGAGGAGTATGTTTATAAACGATGAGAAAAAACATCTCGACAGGAAGTTATAAAACGAGAAATAATGACTGAAGGAGAGAGAGGAAAGATAATGGAATGCAGAAAATTAGATTCATAAAAGAATAGAAGAATATCGGTAAATGATAGATGCAAACTTTGCAAAAAGAGTATCATTATTTGATGAGTTCATATTAGTAGACAAACAGAAAGATGAAGAAGTACACCAAAAACACTATAGAAAGCAGTTCAACGAATAAATGAAAAGATAAAATAAAAAAGGAGTGCGTAGAAAAGGAACAGAAAAAAAGACTCATGTAGGTAATACGAGAATGGATGCCACATTTATATTGGACACACACAAGAAACGATCACTATAATATACGATGAAAAACATAATTTCAAGCAATTTAAATAACAGTACAGGTAAGAGTTGATTATGCGGGACAACAACACTTCGATATCACATTCTCAGGCATCTAGAGAAGCGTCATATATTTATGTGAGTAATCCTTTAAATATTCGTGGTCCCAATCGGTTCAATAGGCGGCAACTGCAAAAGGCGCTTGCCAAGTTCACCATCGTCGAATGGGTCAATTTTTTGACGGAAGTCGTCATCCAATAGTCTTTCACAACGACCTAAGAGGACGACGATTCAGAATGATTTAATTTTTGTATCGAAGTTGATAAATGATTCATCCATATAACTTGAAGAATTTATTTAAATTACGAAACTGCAGGTAAAGCAACAGGTGGCTGATCATCGAATGTAATATTATTGAGCACCATAAACATTTGCTAGTTGCTATGCTCTAAGTGGAACGCTTATAAATGGCTCAATATAAAGAACAACGATAAAGGCGGATGTGGACAACGATATGGGCTTATCGAACGTTCCCTATGCCTCGAATTCTTTCAAGGATTTCACGAATACGGATTTTTCAACAGGAGCTTTACCTTCATATATTTTCATAAAATTAGTCATCTTCAAAGTTTTATAGATCTTTTATTAGCAATTTGTACTATTATCAATTACTCTTAAAGTTCAACACATCTTTTATTACCATCCCGCACCACCTCGAATATTTCTTATCACCATTTTCCACTATTTTAAGATGGTTTTAATTTTTAAGATTGTTCATACACCTGTCACCACCATCCGGCATCATTGGTCATTTTTAAAGCACCATTGGTCATTTTCAAAGCCCCATTGGTCATTTTCAAAATTTCATATATCTTTTCTCAGCAATAAGCTGTGTCCTACCATTCACATATTCTATCACTATTTACTATAATGTGGTATAATTTTAAAAATTTATACGGCGTTTACTTAATAAAAACATTTGCATTAACCTATAATAACATAAATATCGAGAAATGATAGAAATAATCTAGGCGTCGAGTAACGAAATAAAATAAAAAAACGAAAGAAAACAAATGCGTTCAGCATCATGTGCATCAGCTATATCACGTTGCGCAATGCCCTTAATAGCTGTGATGAAGTTGAAATTGAAGTCTTTATACCGACCCACAACGCAGCCACACCACATTTGACTGTCGAATATCAATGAAGAGGAGAGAAGAAAGTAGAAAGCAACATAGATGAAGATTGCCTCAAGTTGTCATACCTAATAAGGCATAAAATGCATGGCAAATTGCGAACAAGATCACTGAAATGTGGGAAATATGCAATGCGTGCAAGACATTGGTTTCAAGAAATCCCTCGACGGGTAGGGGAACTAATCCCTCGACGCGTTGGGGAATTATGTCAGCTCTGGGTCACCTCGCGAGAATACCCAAGGGGAAATAACGATGAACTCTGAGCACTCGTGCAGAATTGTATGAGGCAATTTGATGTAGTATTGTATTTTATCATTTGAAGTTTGCTTCAGAGATTTTTGCATTGATGATGACTTCAGTTCTTCTAATTTTTGATCTGTCTATAGGAATGCTTAGCTTCCGGTTGAATTCTTTCAATTGCATGAAATTAATCTGCGTATACTATACAATATTTTAGCCAAATAAAGGCAAATATTTTGGACGTGCCTGTACATCTTTAAGTCACTAATTTATAAAAAATATGTATATGCAAAAATGAATGGTGTTCACCTAGAAAATCACTTTCTAGACGATAAAAGTATCAAGTGGTAGGTCATTTCAGACGTGAAACCTTTTCCATTTTGTGTTGTAAGAAATGCTCTAGGTTATACTCTACTTTGGTTTAATGCACAAAAAGACGATGGAATTAGACCTACCGCATTGATTGAACTCAATAAAACAAAATCGACCAGCTTCAATCTAATTACGATCTGCGCTGGATTGAGCTGGATACTTTCTGAGCTCAGTATCCACAATACTCAGCAACGGCGTTCGTCTATGATTGCTAGATCATACTTAATAACATTTAAATTGTTTAAAGCACTTATATTTCACTTTATTGCCTCTTTTTTTGAACCCTTTTTATTCGTTTATGAGTCTATCACGTTTTCAGATCTCCTTTATTTGAAAAAAAATAAAGAATTCCTAAAATAAAAAAAAATAAAGAATTCCTGTTTTTTCAAATCTTTTATCCCTTTATTTTTTCATTTACAATATTTTTTTCTCCTCGTTGAATCCCAACGAATATTCTTAAGAGCGATCACTTAGCACTTCGAAGACAACGATCGATCGATATGCACAACGGCGTGAGAGTGTTTCTATCAGTTGATATATATTCAACAACTGGAAATATTTCAATATTTTCTACAAAATTCTCTCACGATTTTTCAAAAAATTTTCAATCTTAAAAGAATTTTTTATGAAAGATTTTAAGCAAAGATATTATTTCAAATATCGATAAAAGCTTTATATCGTCTCAACAAATATTCATCAATCAGTTACATCTCGTTGCGAATGTGTTTGACGATTGCACTAGATCTCCTCTTTGTAGTGGTAAACGTTCTTTCATTTTATTTAAAAAAAAAAACTATATTTTATAATATGCAAATTTTTATTCTTTTTTTCACTTCATAATTTGCATAAATTTTTAGAGGCTATCATATGTACTATGAGAAATGTTCTCTAGAAAAAAATAGAAATGAAGACATAATTAGATAAGACCCATCGAGAAGATTAGTTCAAGAATTAGTTCGCACCTCGTTGAAAGATTAAATTCCCTTATGTCGAAAATGTATTTTAAACATCCGAATACAACTTGTCATCTACTTTAATGAATAAAAATAATCTCAACGAATTTCCCTTTCAATCATAGAAA
This sequence comes from Baylisascaris procyonis, assembly GCA_037389465.1. Classification (NCBI taxonomy): domain Eukaryota; kingdom Metazoa; phylum Nematoda; class Chromadorea; order Rhabditida; family Ascarididae; genus Baylisascaris; species Baylisascaris procyonis. The sequence goes on from JAZARR010000201.1 coordinate 1,922,741, forward strand.
CGTCAGCACGTCTCGATTTTATCATGAGTCATTCCTTAGATAAAATGCGCATATATACGGAACTAAATTTTCTCCGCATACAATTGTCAATCAAAAGTTTACAAGCCAAATTTTTGGGCAAGTAATTATTCGAATAGCAATTGCCCACTTCCTTCAAAGTACCCGCAATTACAAATTGGTAAATTAAAAAATAAGGAAAAATTTGTTAGAAATACGCAATTCCTCTCGAAATATGACCTCGTTCTTCAAGAAAAAAAGCGCTACTTATTTATTTTCCTCTGGTGCATTTAACCGCTTTCCTGCGCAATCGAACGGTTAAATTACCTAAATATGTATAATAATCACATTTATGGGCAATTAATTTCATTATTTCATTGTTTTCCATAATGATGATCAATATTGCACATATTTCAAATTGCATATATGCAATTATTTGAAGCTTAATATTTTCAAAACCTGATGTTTACATAATATTTACTTGATTGGAATTTTCTAGCAATATCGGGGAATTATTTAGATCATCTCATTTGTAATTAACACTGTAAAAACTAGAGACAACCAATAAATCTATCGATAAAATTGTTATTACTTTTAATTCAAGTTGAAACATTTAAATATGAATCCTCTACAGGCTTTGGTGGTTCAATCTCAGCCACATCCAGGTCGATGTCCAGAATTGAATGAGCCACCGCCAGAAAGGGATAACGATTGCAATTGGGTGGTTGTTGCTGATTTTAGAGGATGCCGTACCTATGTCAAAGAATGTGGGCAACCAAACGAGTATGCATTAGATTATGTTATTGTACTCAATGCTTCATTATCTCTTCCGCTTATATTTTATTTTATGAAAAGGAGTTCTGCAATTGCAAACCATTGCAACTTCTTTACAACATTTATTGCAAGGATCATCACTGTTGCAAATCGATGGATTATGTTTAGTAAATCGGATTGAGATTCAACTTTGTGCAGATTTCGATGAATCTTAGCAGTTTTTAACTTCAAACGTTAATTGCCTCTCTTTCAGCAGAGTTTTTATTATCTTTTTTTTTTTGAATTCGACTCTTTGACTTTTTTTGGCGGAGACTGTTACATTTGAGGGGGGAGGGGAACTACGAACAAGTCCTAAGTTTTAACAACTATATAAGATTGATTATCTGTAATTTATCAGTGAGAAGACTTGAAAAGTTTAACTTAAAGTACTTTGCGTTAATGGGGTAAATAAATATAAAAGAGTACGTTCGCAGGATTCAAAAGAATTATTTCGCAGATGCAATGGAGAGGCAGAAATGTTATGGAAGTGCTCATCTGAATGTCCACCAACATGTGCTGAAAAATGGCCAGGATGTGGAGAGATAAGCATTTTTTTTTCATCTCGTTTTATATTTAAAAATTTTCTATGAATCAACAATAGGCCATCATTGCTGGAATTTAAATATTCTTTTAAGTGCTAGCCGAGTTTCTTTTTGTTGATCCTTTTAAGTTGACGAGAGTGAATATACCTTAAAAAGTTGTCTTCCAAAATCTACTTGATTTGTATAATGGCATAAATAAATGCTTGACTTACTTGTCAATGAAAGTTTTAGTAATCAAACTTTCACCAAAATTGTTGTTCATTTGAGAGAATTCATCCTCGAATAATCGAATCCATTATGACTTCTATAATATAAATATTTTTTTGGATTTCAGCAATGTGGACCACCGCAGTGTCAATGTGTCGGCGGTTATGTTCGCAATGATGATGGAAAATGCATAAAAATATTTGATTGCCCTATTCCACGTAAATTATAAATTTTTTTTTTTTTGAATATTTTTTACATATTTGAACAATTTGTTCCCTGAATAGACAGCTGAAGGGTTTAGTTAGATTGCATCCGAGAAGAAGAATACATTCAGAAATATAATATTGATAAGAGATGATAGTAGTTTAGGAGAGCTGTAAGGTGGAGATTGAAAGATCATTTTTAGATCATCAATTAGATCATTATTTTAGATCAATTTAGATTCATTCGACATAAAATGAACTGCATTATTGAAGTAGTTTTTGCCGATTGAAGCAGATTTTTTTTCTGTATAGAAGTATTTCTTTAAAAAATATAACGATCCAGCTAGGAAGTGATACCATTGATATTATAAGACTGAAATAGCCAAGTAATTTAATCGACAATGCAACAATAAATTTCAGAAACACAGTGTGCCGTTAATGAAGTCTTTTCGACATGCAGTAAAACATGTGAACATACATGTTATACACCAGAGAATTTACCGTGCCCATATGGATGTGGACCACCACGATGTGAATGCATCGATGAATATGTCCGGCATAATGGGGCTTGTGTCTCTAAAGATCAATGTCCATCAACAGGTGCGCTTTTCTAGGGTAATTAAACACTACGAAAAATTCAGATAAATAGCGCATAAAATTTCTGAATTATTTTATTATAATTTAAAGTTTGCAATTTTTCTTTCATAGAAAGAAGTAGCTTTCTCTTTGCCTATTTGCAGCATAATATTATGCAAAAATAAATTTTAGCATTAAATGCTTAAAATTTGCATACAAATAAATATGCAAATATTTTTAGCAACATAGTGAGCAAGAGTCTTCATTAAAACGGTTTGCTTCCTGGGCTCATAAGCTCACATAAGTTCATATAAGTTCAAGTGATTGGAATTTAGGAAACAGGTAATTTGAAGAGCTTTTCAATATGAATATCTAGGTAGGCTCATTCCCATTTATTTGGGTATTTTCTTTCATTTTTGTGATACCTGTAAAGATTTGGGAAACTATGTATGTCGGAGAATCATTTCAACATATTTTGGCGGTATTTAAAAACATATATAAACCGATAAAATTTAATTCCCTCATATTTTTAAGGGTCGGCTGAAGGTGATGAGCCGATGCAACGTGCTCCACAACAACCGCTTGCCCATTTGTGCACGTTAAATGAAGAATTCGTTGAATGTAGTTCAATGTGTGAACCAACATGTACCTCTCCACCAAATCAACGATGTACCCTCGCTTGTGGACCACCGAAGTGTCAATGTAGACGAGGCTTCGTCCGTCATCGTGGCCAATGTATTCTAAGAAGCCAATGCAATGCTCCTGGTGAATTTTTGAGAATAATTTAGGGTGTCCATTTTTAAACACCATCCTGAAGGGTCGTGATAGCTACATCCAATTCCATCCGAAAGGGTCCTGGTTGATGAGTCGCATAAATAATGCGGAACAATCCATGCAATCCTGGATGTACTATATTGAAGGTCTAAAAATGACGTTTATTAGTAATAGTTGTAAATAGCTTCGTATAATTTCTGACTGCAATATCGTTGCGATGATCACCTCAGCAATTTAAGTTTTTAAAATATCACAAAGCTGTTTATTGAAACTTTTATGTTGAAATTTGAAACAGCAGAATGCAATTTGCGTTTAATAGGGGTGAAGGGGGGGGGGGGGGGGGATAAAATTAAATAATTCATTTGTTGATCATAGAATAGTCTCAACATCAAGCGTTAAATCTTCCAAGATGAAATAAAAAAATCTACCCAACATTTCTAAATATGCTTATTAGTTTCCTCATATTTAGCAAAGAGTTTATTGCAATAAATATTCCATGTTGCCAGATATATGTGAAATTTATAGGATCTTTTTTTTTTTAAATTTTCTCGTGAAAAATATAACATTAAAATTCGGTAAGTTAAAAGCTTTTTTTTTGGTTTTATTTTCCAACTTAACGATCAACACGCATATTTGCTCATGTAAATATTCGTCCCCAAGGGAATGCTGATACGAGTGAAGAAGCTGAACTTTACTTACCCAGCAAATTTTACTTGCCCACCAAAGTTTCAGTGGGTTTTCACGAACAAAAATTGAGCCACAATAATTTGTTCTGTTTCTTTTTTTTTCGCGTTTTTTTTGCAAACATTCGCTAAGCAGTATTGTAGCTAGTTAAATTTATGCATATTTCGTGATAGTGTCAATGTCACTGTCTCAAAATATCGACGTATAGCTATGGAATTTGATGGAAAGAATCAATGCTTGGATTAAAGCTATTTATAGGCATCGAATTGTTTAAGACCAGAAAGATCAATCGGTCCTGAGATTAGATGGAGCCTAAAATGTTTGTTTATTTCCTGAATTGTAAAACATAAACAGATAAATATAGATAATTTACATAGTAATCTTATTCTAAACTATTTTCTTTCAATCAGACTTTCATTTGATTTCTTGGCAATAGTTGAAACTTGGCCCTGGAAACATTCGACCCCTAGAAAACTTGGCCACATTCACCGCAATTTCATCTTTTTTCAAATGGCTTCGATCCGCAAAATGCGTTTTCCTTCTCTCCCAATTTTTTTCTTCTTTTTTCAATTTATGACTCCGCTTACAACTAAAGTTTGCCTGATTTTAGTTGATTGAAAGTTGAAGAAACTGGTTCGCTTATGGACAGTAAGGGGAAGTTTTTCTGGCCAAGCTATATTCTTGAAATGGATAGGCCAAGAAATCCTTTTAACACATGCAAAGTTTTTATTAAAATCATTTTTGATGAGATATACTATCCGCGCGCTATTTGGCAGTAGTATTCTGCTAGTTCGATGTAGGAAGAGAGATTTTTGGCCGATTGGTCAGCTATTTGGCTCGAAATGATTGAGAAAAAATAGCACAAAGAGGAAGAATAAACGAGACCCACTGAGAACGATTCGGAACGATAATGAATCCACAAAAGTGTTCTCGGGGAATTTTTGTCTATGCAACGTTCCTTTAAAGACCCCTCTATGGAGTTTCTCATCAGTATACTGAATTAAACACCGTCTAAATGAGTGTGTTTGAAGAAGAACATAACTGAAAGTCACCTTTAGAAGACTTGGTCATTTCAAACTTAATTTTTATAACAATTATCAATTAAATCGTTGATCATATTGCACTCAAACCTGTGTGAATAATGTTACAAATACAAAAATATATGTTGTTCATTACGAGAGCTTATTTATTTTCCATATGAGAGTATAGCTACCAACCATAACTATATGCTGAAATGTTATCGTTCATTGTGTTACTGAATACTGAAATTAGCTATAGCCATGTCTTGCTATAGGTTTGAAGGCTTTGCTAATATTTGTGATATTTGAAAGAGAAAGAAAGCGTTTAGAAAAGACTGGGCAGGTAATATTGAATGCTAGACACAAACTATATAAGACAGCAAATGCAATTTTGGGTGATGAATTAGTAAAGCAACGTTGCAGGCACATGTGCTGAAAATGAGGTCTTCAATACATGTAGTTCATTATGTGAGCCGACATGTTTCACAAATCCAAATGCACCATGTCCGGCAGCTTGTGGACCACCGAAATGTCAATGCCGAGCTGGACTTGTACGTCATGGCGGTGTTTGCATTTGGAGAGATCATTGCCCTCGATTTAGTAAGCATTGGGTTTTTGTTTAATCATGAAAGAAAAATAATAAGAACTGCTACGATAGGAGCAACAGAAAACTTGGTGTTTCTAATTTTTTCTTTATAAATGCTTCATTCCATCTTCGAATACATATTGGATTCTGAAAACTTCTGAAGGGCATCGATAGAGCTCTGATCTTCATTGAAAGAAGCCTTAAATTATTTATTTTTGCATAAGAAAAAAGATTTTCTCTGCCTGCCTATTTTGTCTATTTTGCGAGGGCGTTTCCCTGAACTATCGTATCAAGATTTGCAACCACATGATTAATAATAATACAAAATAAGAATACAATTATTTAAAAAAAAAAATTGTCGTATATCGATTAGCAAAAGTTTTCATTGAAGTGATTCGCATCATAAATATTTCAAAAAATCAACATAAAAGTTTTTTTTCTTTATTGAAGACCATGGTATATTTTCTTTCATTCCCAACGATATCTATGAGTGAAGCAATTACTTTTGATAATTTATATATATAATATTAGTAATGAAGCGATGTTTAAATTGATAAATATATCGACACTGCTCGTTCTATTTTGTAATAAATTTTTCAAAGGGATCGATGAAAGTGACGATGATCCAATGCTACGTGCCCCGCAAGCACCTGATTTTCGTCGCTGTGGTCGAAATGAGGAATATGTTCGATGTAGCTCAATGTGTGAACCGACTTGTAATTCTCCACCAAATCAGCCATGTCCTCTAAGCTGTGGACCACCCAAATGTCAATGCAGACGAGGTTATGTCCGTCATCGTGGTGGTTGCATTCCGAGAAATCAATGTCCGCTTGGTATGCATCTCAACTCATAATGTTCATTTTGAATGCAAAATATTCAAAGTGTACATTTCAAAGATAGATTCGCTGCAGTTTTCATCTAATTTGCCGGCTGCGATCTCCTTGCAAAACTCTTTGCAATCTTTTTGCAATTTCCTTGCAATCTCCTTGCTTCTCCTGCAATTCCTTGCAATCTGCTCCTTACAGAACTCAGCTCGAGCAATTGTTATAACGAAAGTCCATTATTTTCTACTATCATGACAGAAAAGAAATAATTTTTTTTCTTTATTTTTGAGTGCATTGATTTATGAATCTGCACATTTATTGTACAAATGATTCAGTAGCAAAATCAAACAATACCAAATTCAGAGAGATGCCGATCGAATAGAGATTGTCCAAGATTTTATGAATGCATCCGCGGCTATTGTCGACTAAGGAGATTTAACAGAGGTATGGAGGATGAGTTTGGAGCTGCGGACGAGCACTCGGGACCCTTGTTGGAACAGTCTTTCGATGTGGCTGAAGAACAACGAGTGGACGAAACAGGTAGGTTCCCATCTTGGGCCACATTGTATACAGCGTTACAATCTTGAGTATGAAAGCGTTCAAAAGTATGAACAGAAACCCTCGCAAGACCTTCTTGATATTATTATTTAGCGTTCTTCGCTTCGAGACATATATAGATGACGATGTACTCTCTTCTTTTTAAATGCACAAAAAGGGATCATTCGCAAGGTTCATGACTTTTAAGAAGGAAGCTATAGTTAGGCGTCGAGTAACCGGTAAAGAAATTTTAGAACCTAGCAAATTTTAGAGAAGATTCACTCGAACACTTGAAATTTCCTGCACCTTTGGAGTCTTTTCCATGAAGATCAGTCAGGTCAATTCCAGATTTTTTGAAAAATGTGACCCGAATGTGTCTAAATTTGCTTTCAATGCAAAAAAAAAAATCTACAAGAAGTGGTGATAGTATTTCTTTGGCAATTGCTACTAATTTAATCTTTGATTAGATCGCTATAAGCGTTGCCGTTCCAACCGCGACTGTCCTCGAGGCTACTACTGCAGGAATAGATATTGCTATCGACGGTATTATCGTGATGACGCTGATGCAGTTGCTGATCCAGAAGCACCATCTTGGGAAATGAATGAGCGAGCAGGTTACTAACTATTTCGACGCAATTAAACTTATCCTGTTTTATATCAGCGTGGTGATCGGGAGCAGCCTAGCTATTACCATTCAGCAATGACTATAAGCATGTCCAAGTGGTCCGAAATCTTCAGAACTCAGAACACACCTATAATCTGCTGATATGAACTCCGTTGAAATCTGTTATGAGCTTGAGAGGAAATTCGAACACATTTCAGTCCAACCCCGGTTCTCCCCTAGATTCACCTCAACCTCCAGATATCGCAGGAAGCTGCGTCTTCCTGAATCAAAATCTCCGTCAATTTGGAATCACGTATGAGCAATATCCTTTCCGTTCCTTCTAAATTATTTGGGTAAGGATCAGTGGCAAGTTAGTTGATTTTGAACAGGAAAGTCAAAGTCACCTACGGAACAGCCAGTAAGAAAATTTCAGAGTTGAATAAGTTCTGAAGAAAACTCTCCCAGAATCGTAAGATTTTCTGCCCTTTCAGATTTTTTTCAACCCAAATTAGTTTTGATGTAAATTGCCGTCGATAATGCACGAAATTTTCTGGAAATATGGAAAGGAATATACCTATGCTAGTGTTTTTATTTTGATTTAGAGCACTATAGACGTTGCCGTTCGAATCGCGATTGTCCTCGAGGCTACTACTGCAGGGATAGGTATTGCTACCGTCAGCACTATCGTGACGACGCTGATGCAGTTGCTGATCCAGAAGCACCATCTTGGGAAATGAATGAGCGAGCAGGTTGCTAACTGTTTCGATACACTTAAACTTAATTTATTTTTCATCTCTAAGGCCTACCCGAAATTTTAGATAAATTCTGGCTGCTTTTTCCAAAAAAATATTTTTCTAGGGTATTACTTTTTCCGCAATATTCCCAGACTCTATTTCTGAGTAAATATGCTTATTTCTTGCCGCAACCTTTATTCCTTCATCACCTTTCCTTTCCCACCTCCCCAATCCTCCCTTTTCCTCATTTCTTCCTTTTCAAATCGAAATTTGATCTACTGGTTGAAAAATTTCGCTTGCAGATACGCCAAGGTGTGACAACAACGAAGTGTATGTAAGATGCAGTTCGAGGTGTGAACCCACTTGTTTCTCGCATCCCGATGAGAATTGTGGTTCTACTTGTGGTGCTGCAAAATGTCAATGTCGTTCAGGATACTATCGCTATGAGGGAAGATGTGTTTCAAGAAATCAATGCCCTCAACTAGGTAAATGATTTGTTTTGTATTTCTTTTTTTTTTCTCGATAAGGGAATCGGAAATTTCATCGCAATGACTCATTTATTGAAAATTTTTCTTGTCGTTATTGGTGTTCAATGGATTACTAATATGCAAGCAAATGAAAGCAGAATATTTGAAGTGATTTGATAAATGATGGAAATTTTTTTTTACAATTTTTCAAGCCAAAAAAAAACATTTTGGAGGGATATAATATATTTAGGGATCAACTGAAAATTATTGACCATTAAGTTGAAGAAATTTTAAATTTATATGATATGATGAGTGCAATGAATTTGTCTTTTTTAGACATATTTGACATTTAACAATTCCATATACTAATATTATGTAAGATCAATATCGAGTTTATGCAACATTATGCAATTTCGTTTGTGTTCGGTTACGTTGCAGTTTAATCTTATAGTCAAGGAAAGAGATTTAATGGGCGATTGCAATTGTTGAGAGCATATTCGTTGCATTTTTGAGATAGTTTTCCATTGCAAGACACGGAAACGATATATCCCAAATGAAATATATATGTACAAATATATCATTACGAAAACTTTGCAAAACTTTTATAAAACAAAAACAAAAAAAAGTAAATCCATAAAATAAGAGCTCGAGAATAAGGCAAAAAAAAAATATATTTAGAGAGGTGCCGTTCGAACAGCAATTGTCCCAGAAACTACGTATGCAGAGGTGGGTGGTGCTATCAGAGTATACGCTCATGGAGGTCGGATGATGATACGCTTCCAAGTGATGTGGTCGACGAAGAGCCAAGTGTCATCAACGAACAACCCACCAATGAAGAAGCTTTCCCTTTGCCAGGTGCGTCATATTTTAGATTTTTTTGAGTCCAAACAAAACTCGGAACGTATTCGTTATTCCCACCACCTTTTTCCTTCTCCTTGACTACATATTTCTATTTTTATTTATTTATTTATTTATTTTTTGATTTAATAATACAGTATGAATTAAAGTTGGCTGTGAGTTTAACCTTCATTAGTACATAAGTTTTTTTTTTAATATTTGCGAATTTTGCTGTTGGCAGTAACGAGTGATAAGCTTTATTTATTTCACGGCTTTCGGATCACTTAAATATGATCTCTTTCTTACTACGAGAAACGTGTGGAATGGTTTTTTCGAACATCTCATATTTGGCTATTATCGAAAGAGCCAACCTTTAAGATAGTTCAGTGAGCTTTTAAATATTTTCAATGCCTATTGATTCATCGGGTCGCTGATAACAGTCATGCCGTGGATGCAAATTTTTGAAGGTATCTTCTAGAATTATTCACTTATAAATGAATACTGAATAGGCATAAGTATTTTTACCGTTCCGCTTCATTTTGGCTCATCAAAGATTCAATCATCTCCTTTTCCATTATTGAGTAGCATTTACTCTTTTTTTGTAACTATTTATTTATTATGTAAACGAAATTTTGAAATAATTGTAAATCATTTCGAATAGCTTTTAACTAATGAGTTGAGCATTAAAAACTTAATATTGAAGGCGAATTAGTCTGTGAGAAAGAGGCACAATGTCCGAGTGGTACAGATTGTATAAATGGTATATGTAGTGATTCACAACAAGCGAATGTTGCCAATGCTACAGCACCGAATCAATTGAAAGGTAACTTCTTTAAAAAAAAAAAAAATAGTTCATTGGAAGCCAGAAAATTTTAGTAATTTAGTGGAATTGAAAGCGATATTCCTTGTTTTTTTTTTCTCAAATTTGTTTATACAAGGCATATTTTCTTCGGGTAGTGTTTGTGTGTTGTTCTTTTACGCGTATGTCTGTGTGTCTGTGTGTCTGTTTATTTGTCTCATAGTTGTGGCTCTTGCAGATTGTCCTATTTCCTATCATCCATCAAACTTTTGTCTAAATTTATGCATTCTCAGCAGTTATAGGTTTCTTTTTTTTTTTTTAAATTATAGAGAATAATATAAAATAGCTCTTGTTTCAATAATAATAATAATAATAGAATTGTTGGGTGACCGATGAATATTTTCGAATACATTTTTTCAATTCAATCATATAATATGCGTGCATTGATTTAAATAATAATTTAAATAATAATAATAATTTAATTTTTAGCGTGCAACAATGAAAATTCTTGTGAAGGTGATGCAACTTGTTTCGAAGGATTTTGTCATTACGTCGAGACGAAACGTTGAGCAATTTTTCTTCAAAACAATATTTTCATCAATATTTTTTTTCTGATGTTTAAAAATATTGTTCGTGCAAAATAAAATAAATAATATCATCTCTTTATGTTTTTTCTTTTCTTTTTTTTTCATTTCTTCATCTACACAAAAATTCGTTTGCAAAACAATAAAACGCATATCGATTTGTGAATTGCAACAGTTTATTTGTTTGTAGTACGGGAGGATCGTGAACGAGTAGTGCATATGAAAGGATATGCATTGCAAAAATCACCTATGCAAAGGGATTGGAAGGGAGGATTAAGCAGCGAAAAAAAAGGAAAGCTAAAAAATATCTCAAGGCTAAGGAGTGATAATAGGTTCTCTTGCAATTAGGCCTCGATTTGAATAAAATTTGAGGCTAGGAAATGACATAGACAAAGTAGTACAATCTCTGGCAATGGAAATATGCAAAAACATTAGAAAGCGAAGAAATTATTACTATTTCGTAACAATATATCATTACCTATATATGTATACTTCCTGCATATATGCAAAAAGCACTCTCATTTATGCAAATTGCGCTTGGATGCTCTCATTTATGCAAATTAATGGTGATTTGGATACATCTGAGGGAAGCGTGGCGACATGATCAACATATTCTTTGAAGCCATAAAGATCGTAGTAGTAAAAATTCAGCGATGAACCGCAAACGAATAAAGCATCCCGACCATAGTTGCATTTGTTGAGCTATCGTGACACCGAACTTTTTGCAATGCTTGATGCATTTTGCTTAGAACTTCTTCTCTCGTGAAGTTCGAAACTGGCAGCTTCAATTATTTCACAAAATTGAGAGGTCATGAAGCGATAAGGTCAAGCAATCGTTACAAGAAATTTCGGCGCAAATTTCAATCACAAAAGCATCCATGATGCAAGATTTCACCGTCGTAGAGGTCATCCTTCCTTGATTTTCACAGCCTTACTATGGTATTCTGCAGCGAGGTTCGATCAGGTCTTGGCCAAATATAGGCCAAGGATCCTGCAAATGAATTGTGCCGGAAAAAGGGAGCCAAACGCACCTTCAGCCGCATATATGTTATACTTCAAAACAATACTTCAAAACAAAACAGAAAAACAGAAAAAAGAAAGCTCAAGAGAGCTTGTTGCACCACATTTTGCCCTCCTCGTTTTCCTTTCCCTCCCCATTCATTTCTATTCTTTTCACTTTCTTCTTCTTGCCACCTCCTGAAGTTTAAAAAAAAACCTGCAAATAATTTTGAAATGTAAAAAATCATAAAGATATGCTGACAGACGTAGCAATATTTTAAAGACAACCTGAGTCGTTCTAAAATATCGTTGAGAAAATTTTTCTTGAAAGAAAAACTTTTAGAAGAAAATCTTTGATATTATCGATAATTTTCTCATATGTTTTATATTTGCTAAAAGTTTTCTCATAACAAAAGCATTATTGCTTCTTTTTGATTGAATCATCGAGAATAGCGAAATATAAAAATAAATTTTAAAAAAAATATGAATATAAATAAGTTAAAATCTCAAAGAGCTCAATCTAAACGATGATCACCACGATGATTCGATCGTCTTTAAAAATTTCATTGCTGATTTTTGCGGTAAAATTTTTTTTTCTTTTCTTTTCAAATTTTCTATCAAGAAATTTTTTCTTTTTTTTTTGGTATTTTCATAAAATAGGACTATAAAAAATTGAGTGCTGAAAAAAATTCAATCATTTTTTTTTTCATATATTATAGGAAATCCCACATCATATATAGGAAGCTAGACAAAAATATATTCAAAAATAAGTTTAAAATAATTTCGCCTTTGTATTTGGTAAATGATAGAAGAAAGAAAAAACGCGCAATTGGCACATTATTTATTATATTCAAATAAAATAGCGTAAAAGATAAATATTTTTCAATATTAATCGATAATTGTACGGTTATTTTTGAATTATATACTGAAATAATCGATCTAAAACGAAAAGATCGACAAATAGAATAATGCTAATAAAGAAGACGCTTAGCAATGCGCCAATTTTGCAAGAGTTGATAGGTGCACCTATCGTTTTGCTTATCGATTACAAGTCTTGTATGTCTACGAGGATGAACAGTGGTTCTATCAGTCATTTGTTGATACTCATAGCCGAGAAACCGATGCGACCGTTGAATTTTCTTGAAATTCAATTCATTAGTATCCATTTGAAATCAATAGAGCTTGAAAATTTAACGATATATAAATGGGAATGAGATTATCTATAAATTATTGCTTATATTTAATAATTATTTTCAGTTTTTTTATAAAAAAAATTTTCAGTTTTCAATTATCTACGCATATTCGTTGTGTCCTGATATAAGCGATATTCCATCAAGCAATACATTTGGATGCATTTGGGTGATTGCTAAAAATTCTGATGGTTGCCTGTCGTATATTGAAGACTGTGAGCAACCACGGAGGTGAGCACTTTTTTTTCTTTTTTTTCTTTTTTTTTTTGAGAGAGAGAGAGAGAGGATTTTCACTGTTGTAGAATTTGAATTACATATTCCATATCGTATTCCATGAACTATTTGTTGCCATTTATTGAATTTTTTTTTTTTTGAATATAGTAATATTCATTGATAAATATTGCCTAACAATTTAATACATCTATATCTAAAATATGAGCAGCACTATCTTATTCAGATCTATGCATAAACATTTGCTAAGGAGGGAAAAACATGTTCCCGTATAGATGAAATCATGTTCGATAATTTAGTTAAGGAAATCCTTTCACACACTCATATGTTTTTCATTGCGAATTGTATCAATAAAGCCGATCGCAACATTTCGCTGTACAGAAATATTTTAAATAATTTTAAATTTTATTGCTACAAGTGGTCTTTTTTTGTTTGGATGGGGGATTTCAAAAGTAAATAAAGGAGGATTAGGGGTCTTCTCGGCAGTCAAAGTTTTAATAAAACGCAATTTGTGCCAGAAATTACGACCGGGAATCCAGACTCTCCACGATAGTCATACAAACTTCCCGCAAACGAACTCTTTGACAGACAGGTTCGCTAAGTGATTAGAGAGGAAGTTAGTTGAGAACAGCAACGACATCGAGAAGGGAATGAGAGGAGGGTGTCACTATCCCTGCTGATTATCGCGGATTAACTAGGTCATCCGGCCCGATTTATTGCATTAGTTTTAAAGGCTTCAGCAATTATCCTTATTTTTCAACTGATCGAAAAGAACTCGACTACAGTATGCAAATTCTGTCGTTTATGATGAAAACCGAAATAAATGCGTCAAAGTTTTGGTGGAGGGGGGGGGGGTTAAATTTAATCACGCTAACTGAATATATTCGAGTGGGTCCAAATGGCTAATTATTTTGGTCATCAATATAAAGATTCGACAACCTCAAATGCTTTTGATGGCTTTGCAGCTGTCCAAATTTAAACGAAGTACTATGGATGTGCTCTTCACATTGTGCACCGACATGCGAAAATCGACAACCAACATGTGGCATGGTATTTTTTCATTTAATTTATTTATTTCATTTATTCAAATCAAGAAAGGATTCAATACAAAAGGATGCTCCTTCATGTCGCTTCCACTTTCCTTAAGGTGAAATTGTAAGATAGAGGGAAGGTTAGGGCCTAGACTTGTCTCCTACCCGCTCGATGCTGATAAGTCGATTCACCATTATTCTAGTGAAAGGGGGGGGGGGACGGGTCTTGATCCACCGCCGTCGTCCTTTGTCGATGCTTTGTGGAAAGGTACATCAAAATGCAGATGACCAGCAAACTGACCGATTCCTGATCAATTTGCAAATGACCGAGTCACTCATACATGAAAAGGAATTCCTCTTCCTTATTTATATTTTTTTGGAATACAACAATGAATTCTTCTTAGAAAGCCGATCTCATTTTCTTTGATTTATAGAAATACTCGTTGGCGTTGTTCTAAAAAAAAAATGCACTGATTAACTATCACCAGTGTTGATAAAAAAAAAGTGATTATCACCAATTATTAAAAGCTAAGGAAATTTCCCGATATTCTATTATATAAGAATTATTTTCATGTAATTAAACAATGAGAATAAATTACGTTGTAATATGTTAATTTTTTTTAAAGGCATTGCATTCTTAAGTTATGGATTGATTTTTCATGGAATTTTCCTGTTTTTCCTAAAAAAATCCTTAATATTTAGCATTGAGTTTATCACACCACATTCATGTTTTGCCTTGTTTGCAGCAATGTGGTCCACCAGAATGTCAATGCATTCATGGCTATCTTCGAAACCCAAATGGGCAATGTGTCAAGCCGGACGAATGTCCCAACAACGGTTATCATTTCTTCTTATAACATTAAAACACATCCTTATATAAGGTAGCTTAACACCTGAGGAATGCATTTAAATGGCTCATCTTTCGATATTTGAAGTTTATTATTATTTTCAAGTATATTCTGCATATTCATTTCTAGATGGAGCCGTTCTGAGTTTTCGTTGATGTTTTAGAGGAATATGCGAGCAATTTTACAAACCGTAAAGGACGCTAAAGTGTATAAAAATTTTGAACTTCGACAAATATTAGTTAAATTTAAAAAAAAAACGAATAAATTGATTTATAAGAAGAGCCGAATGAGTCAATTCTCTCTAAGGTGGAATTTCTGCAAAAAAGAACGATTTATATCCCCTTGAAACAGTGATTTAATGAAATGATCCAAATTGCAGCTCCGATTGCTGATCTATGCTCCGATAATGAAATTTTCAAAGCATGTAGTTCACTTTGTGAAGCGACATGCTTCAGCGATCCAAATGCGCCATGTGCACTCGGTTGTGGACCACCGAAATGTGAATGTCGACCTGGACTTGTACGTCATGATGGTATTTGCATTTGGTCTGATCAATGTCCTTCTCATGGTAAGTACTGCGTTATTTAAATATCGATGATGTTATGCTTATCTGGTGATGGGATGATAGCGGATATGAACCATCGAAAAGTGAATATCGGTGCGGATCTGTAAACCCCATTGACGATGGTGTTGCACTTTTGAATTATGATAGATTTTTTTTATTATACTATATTAGTTTATCATTTTCGAGAATTTTGAATTTTAGTATTGCTCTTATTATTTCTCTCTTATATGAGCTTCTTCTTGCGTTAACGATTTATTTAATTGTTAAAGGCACAAAGATCATTGAGAATAACAGTAAAATTCAAATATAGTAAATAAAGGATTTTTTATTAAGGGAAGTAAAAACAATATAAGTTTTGTGCGGAATACTTTCAAAGCTTTACATAAAAAGTAATTGAAGCAGAAGTCGGGGACGATAATGCAATGCTGCGTGCACCTCAGCAAACATTTGCCCACGTGTGCACCGGCAATGAAGAGTTTGTGAGATGCAGTTCGATGTGTGAACCAACTTGCTTCACATCGCCTAACCAGCAATGCCCCCTTGGTTGTGGACCACCAAAATGCCAGTGTAGACAAGGATTCGTTCGTCATCGGGGCCAATGCATTCGGCCATTCCAATGTCCAGCATCAGGTAAAACAAGCCAACACGAATTGTTTCGAGAGTAAAGATGTGTGCTCTAGTTATTACTATTTGACATATATCGCACTACCAAGCATTTAATGTGTTGGTCGATTGCGATCTCCGTACTTAAATTTCTTCTCTGGTATCGAGGCCCTTTATTCTACTCAGGAAAGAGTCTGTGATTCTCGCAGGCCCCTAGCATCTCGGATTCTCTATCAAACCCCTCTTGCAGCACAAAAACAGCGAAGATGTGTTAAAACCTATTAAGCCTTTAAATAAAATTGATATTTATTCTACAACTAGAATGCGTCTAATGCTGAATATTTATGGCATATTACTTACTGTATCTGTTAACAACAGCACTTAACTACAGTATACATCCCGTTATCGTATTTTTTTGTCGTTTTCTTGTTATAATCAATCGATGGCTTACTATTAAAGCATTTTCGATTGCAAATATTTTGTTTTGCTTAACATTTTAAGATGGTTACTGTAATTGGCGGCGGAAGATACATCTGAATTCAGAAGTTGGATTGTCTACTACCATCTTTTCGAGCTAGTACCATGAATGATTGAGCTGTTGAGCTGTTGAGCTATTGAGCTATTGAGCTGAATGACTGGGATAAGATTTCAGGTAGCGATATTCAATTTTAGGTCCTCCACGACGATGTGGCCCCAATGAGCATTTTATGCAATGCAGTTCGATGTGTGAACCGACTTGTCGTTCACCACCGAACGAACGATGTCCATTCGGATGTGGCCCACCGAGATGTGAATGCCAGCCTGGATTCGTTCGTCATAACGGCAGATGTATTGCACGTTTTCAATGCCCTCGACAAAGTAACTAAATCTTATCTTTGGATTTATTTTATTTGTTTTACCAAATAGAATGCGAATATTAGGCTCTAAGCCGCCCCATGAATCAATTTTCAATTTCACTGACGATGACGTAGCAAAAACTTTATTCAAGTGAATTCCTCACTAAATGCGAGATATCTCTACACATATTAGCAATTGTTCAACATTTCTTGCTAAAAAATTAAATTTCTGCTGGAGATTTGTTAGAGTGGCCGTTTTGATCAATTATTAATGCATTATTGCGTCTATTTTATTAATTTTTTTTATTTTTTATTAATTTCAACGAGCCATATTTGACTCGTTGTAAACTTTAATTTTCGGTTGCAGTATACCGTTTTTTTTTTCGCATATTTTAGCTTTTTTTTTCCCTTTACACCAAGACGGAACACATTATATGCATTGAAAAGATTTTTGCGATAATTATACAAACCACTTGATTATTATTGTATATATAAGCATTTTTTGATAAAATTAAATTTTAAGGGCGATGCCGTACTCAACGTGATTGCCCACCAAATAATGTATGCAGATTTGGATATTGCCAACGGTGGTATCCCGGCATATCTGCGACAGACGTGGAACAACAAGCATTGAGAGCAGGTTCTTTTCTAAGTGTTCCTTCACTAATGGAGGTGAAGATATCTGTCGTAGGGAAGATACGATTTGTTAGGATTAACTAGCTGAGTGGGAAAAACATTGATCACAACCACTTGGGTAGTTCTTCTAGTTCGATTTCTAAACCAAGCTGCAAAGGTCGATAGCCTAGCGGGAGCTCGAGCTTGACCCCTTACTGGTGAGCAGGTGCTAACGACGTTGCATAGCGAAGCTTAAATCTCAGTGATGGAGGTCGCTCTGAAGAAGTGCGGCACCTGATTTGCATGTTTGCATGACTTAGCAAGGAATAGATACAAAGAACAAATAAATATTACATGTTACGAGATCATGACGACGGACCTATGATAATGTGCAGATGTACCTTTACAGTTGCTGATGTCTAGAGGAATGTCATCATTGCTGAAGGCTTCTCTTCATCGACGGATGGAACAATAGGCTCAAAATTCAAGTCATCAGGTAGCGTAAAAAAATTGCCGAAATTAGGGGCGATGAGATGTTTTCATCTGAAGTTCAGATGCACCATATTGAGGTTCCGATCCGGCACACCATATGGATCTAGCCAACAATGATGATTGAAATGTTTTATGAAGGTTGCTGTATCTGCAGGGGACGATATTCCATGCAGAATAGATGCTCACTGTCCACCAGGTACGAACTGTGTAGAAAGCAAATGTATCGCCGAACAAGTGCAAGACTCCTCGACAGTGATAGCTACAGGTTAGAGATTAATAAATAAATAAAGGGGCAACAGAAGCCACCGATCAACTCGATATTGAAAGGGAGGGCATCTTAATTATGTATAGATATTTTCTTCATCATCGGATTTCATCGAATGCGCGTGTTTTCTTGTTTTTCTATCTATTGCATACCTACCTTTTTGCTAATAATCGTCGCTCAATATCGATCTTTCGCATATCCCACCTTAAGCACTTTTGCGTGCTCTTACTTAATGAGCTTAAAATGCAATCTGAAATCACAGACGTTGAAATGGAAACTCTAAACATCGATATTTGCATTGATCTGAGGATAATTTTTTGAACTATATAACCACCTTTAATTATATCCTTTATTTATATCCGTTGATGAGTAAAGCTTTCACCTATTTAGTCGTAATAGTTTTCTTTAAATATACATTCAAATATAATGGTGTACCGATTTCTTGATGCATTTTACGCTTTGCAAATATCCGTTATGAATCTTGTGGAATATCGCAATCTATATCATCAATACTTGCAAGTCCTCATACGTCGTTTTTTTTGCAGCTTGCAATATGGACAGTGAATGTGAACCAGATGAAATATGTGTCGAAGACATCTGCTCGAAACTAAAGTGATCGTTTTATTGATTGCCTTATTGCTTATGACTTTGAAAGAAATTTTCAACTGTTCAAATTTTAAGAAACTCATATGAACCGATTGTTGTGTTAAATAAACATCATTGAATATAAAGAATTATGGAAATAACGACCAAAATTGCTAACAAATGGATAGATGGAAGTGATTCAATATGGAAAAAACTCAGACGAATAGTTTAGAAGAGAATCAAAAAATTTAAGGAAGAATGAAAAATTTTGAAATGTTTTTTTTTACTTAACTTTTTCGGTATTCTTTGGGCGGTAAATGGTTTGAAAATAAATTCTGAAGATTCGTTTTGATTATCACAGAAACGAGCAAAATAAATCACAATTATTTTATGTGTTCATCATATTCAACTCAAACATCTATAAAACCATATGTGAAAGCGCTAAGGAAAATGGAATAGAAAAAGAATAGTGATAAGGTTATCTAGATTTTATTGGGATGATTTTCAAATTCCGTTTGAATTAGAGAAGTATGAAAATGTTATTGCATGAATATCTTTCAAATATGTATGCCTTTTTTAGAAACAAGAAACATAAAAGAGATTTTTTTGCAAAAAGCTTGCAAAAATTGCAATAGCTTTGCAAGTTTGCAAACGAATTTCTCTAGCATTATTATGCATTGATGAACTCTCATGGATACTGAAAAATTGAGAATGCCTATTGATTTCTTTTTATATTCTTGAAACAAAAATAATATTTCTTCCTCTTATGACCCATATTTCACTCATTTATTTCATTGCATTAGAACTTTCATCAGCAGCAAACCATAGTGACCAATGAACATAGTAGCCAATGTCCACCCTGGAACTTTAGATATAAAATTTAATTATCAATGAAAATTGCTCTCGATAAGCATAAAATAGGAGCATATGCCATTAATAAACATCTAATGACCAATTAGATTTTAAGCCGATGAAGGGCAATAAGGAAATACGGTATTTTCTCACTCTTACAACGAAAAGAATGCAACGTTCAGGAAGGGCAAAAAACTCGAATTGGCTCTACATCAAAATCCAATAAAATCATTCACAAAATTAAATATAAAAGTAAAGTCCACTGAAAAATGTGGCTGTGAAACTTGGTTGACATTTAAAAAAAGGAAGAAGAAATGCACAAAATTTGATCATTTTTGAAATATTGCATTGTTTCTTTCTTTATTGCTCTGTTTCAAATTTTTTGAGATAATATTCAAAACGTCATAATCGGCGCTGTTGATTTACTCAAAAAATTCATCGCTATGACCATTATGAGCCAACTGGAATTTTGTCGTATTCGGCTATTTAAAGACGAAAAAACAACTACTGGAAATACAAGCTACACAACTACAAAAAAAAAAAAGAACTCGCCCATCTTGTTGAAATTGAATAATTCCGATAGTTGTCTCTAAATGGAAGAAAAAACACAAAACACAATGTTCATATTCAATCATTGAATAAGTGAACAACGTTTCAGCAAGTTTAAATGCACCACAATCACAGACCTTAAGGAAAAAAGTCGGCTAATAAAACCTGATTCCGTCATTGCCGTCGTGCTCTCTTTAAATAGACCTTTCATTTTTTTTTTCTCGTTTATCGTAAAATTTCTTCGAAATGAGTGTGCATTTTATTGATGTCAAATGTGCAAATATCTATGCGAATGTTTCAATTTCAAGTTGCAAATTTGAAGCATAATCTGTAAAGCACTAATCCGTTAGTTACCAATTTAATTCTGATTTCCGTTTAGGCGCACCATGAAAATTTATGATCAACTTTATTATGCAAAAGATGAAGCATGCAATAAATATGAGTTGTTTTGCATCACGATTGTTATAATTGATTATTTTTGCATTTTGCATTTTACTTCATCATTATTTGCGTATATTTGGGTGGTCTCTATCACTTGATAATCACCCTTGTTCGAGTGAAGCTGTAGAATGAATGAATCATCTTTAATAATGAGTCATTGAGTAAACGGTCAGAAAAAATTTGCTAGCCATTTTCTTGGATTAATATAAATGCTTGAGTTTTGCATAAATATTCGAAGCAATAACTTCAACAAATTATCAGCACATTCAAGTTGCAAATTAAAAAAACTTTATATTAGTTTCATCACAAATAACTTTTATGTCTCAACGTTATCGGTTTTCTTCAACCACTTCATCAATATACCTCGACCGAGAATTTAAAAAAAAAACTGTTAATTACCAAATTTTGTTTGAAATTTAAGGAAATTAGGAACTGGATGATAGGTGATTTGAATTGTTTCTATAATGTTTTATTGAATGATATTGCAATAGCACATTTGAATTGCGCATTCATATGCAACAATGAACACTTAAATTGCAAAGAATCGGTGGGAAAAAAAAATTGATACAACGTTTGATCAACGTAACGAATGCCGATACGCTATAGCTGGTTTAAGCCATACGGGTTGCTACCAATCTGTGTATATTTGCGGGGATGCAATACTGGTTGTACAGCTATATGTCGACTCCGCTTAGATGTGTGTTGATCGTTGCGCAAATTTTATGATATCACTAAGAGAAATTATCGTATTGCTTCTTCATGTTGTTCTCTTGTGGCTTCAAGATTATTCAACATCGTTTTCAATTTCCATCTTAATCTTTTTTTAAACTCTTTTATTCTAAAATAATTTTGTTTTATTCTATGTGGATTATTAGATTTTAATATAAGTTTATCTGTTATTATGGAGATGGTATTGTTCGATAAATGGTCGATAATAACAACTATTCAGTGAATTTTTCCAACATTTCCTTTCTTTTACGACAGAATCTTCCTTATATAGAATAGATGAAATTCATTAATAAATAAACTTCAATAATCAAAAAAAAAATCATTACATTCAATTAAAATTTTTGCCTATCGTTCTCAGTAGAATGATAATATTGAAGCGCTTCACTAAATCATTTGCCCACTATAATACGCTTATCAATAAAGTGCGGTTGATATGATCTACTCAAGAAGTGTTTGAAAGAAAGAATATACAAATTTGAAACGTATCGTTTACGAATTTATCCATATATGCGTCGATTCAAAAAATATTTAAAATATGCCAATTCATAAAAATTCCATTAATATTCATTTTTCAGAATCTCATGTCTATGCTCATTATTTGGTTATATGATGCTTTCGTATTTTTTGGTCTCTTCACATATACAACTATTGATGGTCTATCAGTAAGTCGAAATCATGCAGCAGATAGAAGCAGGTCAGTGCAACTCTTAGTTTTTGTGGATTCTTATATGCCTTCAAGTGAAATAACAATTCATACTGCTTATATGATACTTTATTGATCTTTGCTCTCTAGAAGTCTTATTTGTAACGTTTTGCATCATTGTATGTGTATACACTGTGTACGAAAGGTTGCCCCTACGATATACCCGCTGTGAGGTCTGCGTTTTGAAAATCTCTTGCGATTGCAAGTGATTCTTGGAGTACGGGAGACCTACAAAAACGACCTAAATAGACAAAAATCATTCAATTATTTTTGCATTGGACTCGAGGATCATTAATGGTGTTGGACATTGCCGATAACCATCGTGAAATGGTTATGGCTTGAAAACATCGGGATTTCACAAAAATATATTAATAGGTTTGATATAGCGTTAGGTTCCCCGAATCTCCATTGAGGTTTACCATTTTTCTGTCTATGAATTTTCTAATCTTTGGCTTTATTTCAGCGTTTTTTTTTGTTGTTGTTGTTTTCGTTCCATGTAATGTCTGTTTAGTTCGAGTATGCATGTACATCCACGCAATAGATAGTTGCGACATGGAAACCTCTCACGAAAATTTGGTGCTACAGCCGATTCAATAGGACCTCTTATACATCAGCCCTTCAAAAAATTTGCATAAATTTTACTAGAACGTCTCTAAAAATTTGCATAAATTTTACTAGAACGTCTCTAAAAATTTGCATAAATTTTACTAGAACGTCTCTAAAAATTTGCATAAATTTTACTCTTACCTAGTTCAAACTTGTGAAAAATATGACGAAGGAAAATATACAATATGAGCATTGCAGTCTCGCTGAACCGGAAGAACCAACTTGTTTAACACCTGGAAAGAAAGGGTGTGCAACAGTGCGTGCATAGTATGATTGAAATGAATGCGTGCAAAGCTTCTAGAAGAGGTTGATTTCCCATAACGACGGTTGCAAATTGCAACTTGCTGAGTATATAGCGGTTATAGCATGGTGTAGATTAAATCAGTCATCAAATTCCACAAAAAAACTACCCAACAACATACGTATAAGCTTGTGTGCATGTAGCCACGCAGTGATCGACCTTTGCATATGTATTGCTATGAAGATATGTGAAGACCAGTTTATTGGGGGTGGCAGGTAGAGAGAAATGAAATGAAATGAAATAAATAAATAAATAAATAAATATATATATATATATATATATTCCAGAAGGTCAAACAACAACGATACGAATCTCGACATCACTTTCACCAATATTCAATCGCATAAGATGCCAATCGAAATCCTCGAACCTGATCTTGCTCGTCGAATTTTTGTCGGTGCTAACAATCCATTGAGGCGAACTACAGTCAGAAATTTGCAACGTGTGACATTACGACCAAACGGTTGGCATTTCATGCAAAAAATTAATGATTTTATTGATAATGCTAACTCGATTCTTACACGATCCTTTAAAAGAAAACTAGTCATATGAGGCAAGGTTTTCGCTTCTTGATTCGAATATAGCCGAAACTCAGTTTAAGGCTCAAAGTGAGTTACTCACTGATAAGTGGATTAAATGAAAGCAGGTGTCCTGAAAAGAACAATGCGCAAACCTGTAAGATGTGTGGATATAAATTGTGAAGAAAAGTTTATGTCCATGCAAGAACAGATTCATGAAAGAACAAAACGTTCAGGCAAGAAAAAATTCACCGAATGTATATAGAAAGAAATTTTTATGTGCCGCAGTTACCGATGAAAAACTTATGGATATATGTGAGGAAATTTTATTGATTAATAACGATCGCGAATATGATAAAATTAATAAATGAAAATGAAACAAAATTATATATCACTCTTGTTAGATATTCCGACATTTTTTATCATTCCATTTGTTGCAATTTAGTTTGCATTTTTGTTTGCACATTTTGCACACGAAAATATTTAGAACGCTTATTATTTTTGATGTTATTTGCAATTGCATTTTAAAAGGGAATAATTGCAGTTTAGAAACACTTAACAGCATTGGAAAATGGTTGCGTAATTCCAACTAATCGTCTTCTATCACTTCATGTAATTTGAGAGTAAAGAATTAGGTCGCTTTCATCGTTGAGTAGTGAAATAGTCTAGTATGCTAATTTAATAGGTTGATGCAGGTATCAACCACCTTCTGACTTAATCCTAACTTCGTCGACTGAACTGGTTGAAAAAACATGACGTCACTTATTCGGATATTGGATTTTCCTCATGTCGTCATGATTTCATTGGTGTAAATTATGGACGTTTCAGTTCGGCTCCGCCGTGCTGCTGAGTTGCCATCTTCGAAACTGAAAGCTTTGCAATTATCGACCTCGAAAGCAGGGATCAGTAAGCGTTCCATTGAAGCCGCATCCGAAAACAACTTTAAATCAGCTCAAAATGACGACACTTTGGACGTTGCCGTCGATTATCTCAGCATCGAGGA
The DNA here is from genome assembly GCA_037389465.1 of Baylisascaris procyonis. Lineage (NCBI taxonomy): Eukaryota > Metazoa > Nematoda > Chromadorea > Rhabditida > Ascarididae > Baylisascaris > Baylisascaris procyonis. The sequence goes on from JAZARR010000201.1 coordinate 1,947,490, forward strand.
AATAGATTCGAATCCAAATATAACGCATCTGAATGAAGTCGTAGATAAGCCTATATCTAGCGATAAAGGAGAGAACACATCACAGATAATAATATCACAAATGACTAAACGAGAAACGGCAACAATAGCGATAACAACTGATTCTCCTACAGTATCGTTTTCAAAGAGCACTCAAGTTATGCCTACAACCGACAAAGAATCGAGCTCCACGTCTGCGGCAGTAACAAACGTTGACTTCAGGACGATGCTACAATCTTCGGTTGACATTCATAAATTTGCTGACGATTCCACACGACCAACACCGGTGGCAAATAGTACTCATAAAACAGAACGTGTTGAGGATACCGTCAGCGCAGTGGAAGATTCATCGAAATTACAGACAACAGAGTCATCCTTGGAAGTTATGACGAAGGCAGCGATACCAATTCGAATTGCGATTTTAAGTGATGGCGATGTAACACCACGAACAACAACAACAACAACAACAACAACAACAACAACAACAACAACAACAACTGATTTAAAAGTAACGGAAGTGAACGATGGTTCTATGAAGCAACAAACATCATCAGATATTTCAATTCCGCTCAGTTCCACTCGGCCAACTAGTGACCCTCAGAAGGGATTATTGCATCAGACCAATGAGGAGGGTAAATTTATATTACGCACACTTCCCGAGCAGCATCTTCTCGTCATTGGCAATGAAGTACGATCTATGGATCCGATTGAAACACCTCCCGAATCAGGATTTTTCACATTCTGGCATCGCAATAAGCGTCGTCGAGTGAAAATTCAAGCTAAATATCTCCTCAATGATCAATTTTTTGGTCCTGATCCATTAAAAACAAATAGAACCATCAAAAGTGGATCGACATCATGGAGTAATTCATATCAAATCGACAATGATTTTGCACGAACAAAAAGAGACACTGAAAAGTCATTAGTAAGTTATACTCTCCTCAATTAGCAGTATTCCTATTTCGTATTTAATCGATATAATGGATGGTCATCTCCCTGTCATAAGCTTGAATTTTAGATTAAATTTTAGATTAAATTAAATTAAGCTCCTCTTCAATGGTCATTCTGCCTATTTCCTTGCAAGTATTATTCTCAGTGAATGAAATTCATTTGAAACTCTAGCCTACGTTCTATGGCAATATGATCTTTTTTTTTAAGGAAAGTATTATTTTCACACGTTTGCAAACGGAAAACCCAAATACGCAACCATCAGTAATGATTTATTGTTATCTTTATAGTGACTTACCTGAAAGGTTGTTTAGGGGTAGGTCAGCGTAATAATGTGGCTATACTATTGCACTGATATTTTTGTAATAGGTTTATGCATTCTTATTACTCGTATTGGATTTTTTTTTTAATCTCAACATGAAATGAATTTCATTGCAGAGAACGATTTTTGAAATGCAATTTGGGCTATCTTCACGATTACGAAGAGAAGCTTCACGCTATCGCAACAAGCAGATTGAAGCCATTGGCGAATCCCCTAACGATAGCCTTCCATCCTCTGTCAGCACTAATACGTTCCCATCGTCGACACGAAAACTCTCCAAAACATCAACTACTAATGCTACCTCACAAGTCGGCAATAAGAAAACGATACGTCAACTCGTTGAGCGTGACGACGCTAAGCCTGCCTATATACCACGTTTGGTCGCAGTCACTAAAACCCCAGAATCTTCAACTGGAAAAACGTTTATAAATAGACCGAAAGTGACGGATGATGTCGAAAGCGAGCAATATAAAAGGCAACCAACTCGAATAATGCCACAACTCAAACATAAAAAGCTGCACAATATGGTAGCTAGGGATGAGCCAATGTTTGACGGCAATGATCTGGTTGGAGGTTTGTCAAGCTTTTTAACGCGTACGGCATTTGCGCCTCCTAACCAGGTCGATAATGCACAATCGCCACTATCAGTACAGGAAATGAGACAACCTATAATGTTCGAAAATCAATCACCTTCGTTGAATCCATCGTCAACAAGTTTTGAGCCTGCAATTTTCCCTCAAAATCCTGGTACCGTCTCACAAAATTTCGATCCTCAGACCATGCCAGTTATGCAAAATTTCGCTGTCCAATCGAACTCCATTCCGCAAAGCCTTACTCCACAATTCGTCCAGCAAGAGCAAGTTTTTCCTCAAGACCAACTATATTTTATAGAAACTTCCGGCACGGATCTTAATCCACAACCACAGCTTTTCCTCCTTCGTCCTATTCCGCCAGATGTATCGCTTCAGCAGCCGATGCAGTCAAGTCCCGAAACAATGCAATTCCCTCCTCTTCCTTTCTCACAAGAGCAGATGTCCTCAGTAACCAACAATCCAGAAATACAACTAAGACCACAATCTCTAGAACCTTTTCCAACTCTTCCACCACAAGCACAGCCGACCTCAACGAGTGCATCACAAACACCAACTATTTCTTTTCGAATACGTGAACGTACTGAGGTGTTCTCACCTGAGACGCAACAACCACAAACAACAACAACAACAACAACAACAGAGCTATTTTATACTACTGAAGCAATAGCGGCACGAATTTTCGCACATATTGATTCAGAAGAACCAAATACGAGCAATTCAACTGATACGGTTATCGAAGGAAATGCGGATGAAAACGATCGAGAACGATCGATGATAATGAATGAGGAAAAAAGTGCATTTACACAGGAAATAGATTCACCACATTTGAAAACACGATCAATAAATCAACGAAAACGCATTTCGGAGCAAAATTCGAGCACAAATGAAGAGAACATAAATGAAGAGGGAAATATTTCCGATACGGAAAGAAGAATAGCTGAAAGCGAAAATGCAACAATGAACCATCGTCGTATTGTTAAGGTTGTTAGAAAAGGTGCTATACGATCGTCGACGAACAATCGGTCTTCATTTGCAACTAATCCAACAATGATCCGTAATGCATCACAAACATCCGCCTCAACGATAATCGAACAACGTATGCGAAACGCTGGAAAGGAACAAATAAATTCAACAATATCATTGAATAGTATGGCATCGATGGCTATGACAAATTCACCAAGAGTATCGAGTAATGACAAGGCTCAATGAATATAAAACGATAGTAAGTGCTGAAATTTTGAATTTCTAATTAGCAAAAAAAAATATTTAGATTTAATAAACTTTCCGCCCTCATCGTAAAGGTGGAATTCTACATGATGATAAGAAAAATGTGGAAAAAAAGAAGAATTAGCTTCAACAAAATTACTTCCCAAATGGGTGTTGTTGAACTGTTGAAATTGATTGATAGTGGAAAAAACTCGAAAATTTTTTAGAAAATTTTCAAATAAGTTTGCTTTTTTTATGCTATTAAATTAATGTCACAAAAGTGAAGTTCTAAAAAAATGGAAAATTCTAATTTTCAGCAGTAATGTGCCCCAGAAGATTTGCTTTTGAGCGAGAAAATTATGTCAAGGTTGCAAAAAAGTTGAAGAAGAGGCTTGAAAGGGAAACTTTTGCAATCCTTTGCTAGATCAACTAGTTTTATAAATTACTAATAAAACAATAAATATATAAAATTTATGCTTTCGTTCTTTTTTTGTGGACTCAGTGGCTCATATGAATCTCCTGGAAAAGCGTTTTTTTTATGACAAGGATAATGCAAAATGGAAATTCTCTAAACAAAATCTAGGTAATTCGTTGCCCAGCTAAATATCTATAACTTTTTTTTGAAGAAGACTTATAGACCTAAGTGGAGTACACTATAGGTTATCTATAAGTTGTACCCATCAAATTACTACAACTACCTTCAATGTTTTCGAAATTGAAACTTCTAGGCACCTTTAAACATTTTGGTCTCTCTTTGAAGTGGACAGATTAGCATGAAAGATGATAGCGGTGATTATCATGTGATAGACATTGAGTGAATCAAAAAAAATTTTGCTTTTTGTTTTAATAGTTCCAAAATTAAATTACGCAGTAGGCAGACAGACACATACACCATGTACGCATAGACGCGGTGTTGTCAGACAGATACATACACACCACGTATGCATAGACATGATTTTTCAGATAGATCATGCACCACATACATATAGATAATGATGTTGGTTGGTACAATGCGCTTTGCAAACACAAATTTGGCTATTGCAGCTAAAAAAAAAAAAAAAAACTTCTTTCGACGTCAAAGTACAGCCTATCAGGTGATTCTTGCGGATCACTGTAATAGGGTTCGCCATCTGTGATCAGTTGCAATCATTATACGGTAATATAGATGACTGGATGAGGCAATATATGATTGAAATTTTTTAGAAGGTCATGAAGGATGCACAACAATATTAACGATCAAAAATCAACGATAACAAACGATGGCCAAACCAAACGTAACTGATAGATGTGATCATCGAGTAATACCTGAATGAATTGTTTGTAAATAATTTGCGTCATAAATATTGTACTGTGGCTTATTTCATGTGAACGACGATATTCATAAATAATCCTCCTCGCGCATTGAGAACGTTCCAGTTAGTTGAAAGGAATTAAATTTTAATTCAAAATCGAATGATAAATTAAGACAGCATAAATTGTTCTAGGATAGCAATTAGCTTGCGCCGTTGTAAGCCTTGTTTTTGCAGGCGAAACTTTTTTTTGAGGGTGGGGGGGGGGTCATAACTTGCTACGCCAACATACTAAACGGCGAGCTCATTGTCTCTAACTCTAAACGAGGGTTTATGCTTGAAGTGATGAATTTATTTTTGACGAATAGGGAATTATTAGATGCAAAATACTAAATATGCATAATAAAGTATAATTTTTAACTAGAAATCAATCTAATGTTCTAAGGATTGAGTGATAGTTTTCAACGAGTCCTTCAAAGGCCATTGAAGCTGCTATTAAAAAAAAAAAAGTCGAAGACTTAACAGATCAAAACGTTGCGAAGAGTTGCCGAATTTAACCAGCTTTATGCTTCAGCGTGCACAATCAATGTGTTTCTTGCTTGAGCATTTACAATTCGTTGAAAGTGTTTGAAGCTTCGCCTCAGGCAATTTGTAGAAAAGGATGTAGAAAAAGCTGCAAATTAGGCAGCATGAGGCATATGAAAGTCTAATCGATTATAAGCTCCAATAATCGTAAGAAATCAATGTTGATCGTAAACATCTTAAGCCAAGGAAACGTGACTTTCGTCTGTTATGGGGATTTATTTCGCTTCTGCTTTCCAAGAAAAAAAAATATATATATATATATATATATATATATATATATATATATATATATATATATATATATATATATATATATATATATATATATATATATATATATGTACCAAGAGATAGTCGTCTGTATCGAAATTAACGTTTGATCTGTTTGTGTCACCGTTATTTGATACATCTAGTAGTTTGTTCGCGTGGTTAGTAAGGTCAGCGTTGAATATCTCGCAGATGCACTGTGTTGATTCGTCATCAACTCCATTCCTTTTCTTTCTCTATGCACTGTTACGTACGTATTCGTTGATTCAGTTGTATTCTCAAGTGTGTAGTTCTGTTACGAAAACTAACAATCAACCTTTTTAACTCCATTAGAAGCTAGCAGCTAAACTTGATAATTAATATACGGAAGTAATGATTTGCCTCTAAATTATGAAAATTTTGCAACTCTTCCCGAGTTAAAACTGCTTGGCCAATATATGCCAACAACTGGCAGACATAGGTACGCACGGGCATGATTTAGTAGGAATATACTTGGCAAGTACAAATTCCCACAACTGGAAAACACTCTTAATTTTTTATGCAGTATAATAATTTACCTGAGTGGACAAATAAATCTGAAGTAAATTTTCGTTTTTGAAAAATCAAAAATGTTTTTGCATTTTTCAAAAACACAACAATTTAAAAAAATATTTCGATTGATCTATCCGCTAGATGCACGTTATAATTGTCATAGAAGTCCAACAACGGATTTTAAATGTTATAATTCTTTTTTTCTGGAAGACTGGTTCAGCGTAGCATTTTTGAAAAATCGATCGTGGCGTAAATGTAGCATTGTCCAAGTTCATTCATCCTTTAAAGCAATAACTATCTCCTTGTTTCCTGAATACGCTATTTGGCGCTCACTTGAACATCTCGTTTGAATGCATCACTGCACTTATTTCAACAACACTTCTTTACACTAAAATATTCGCTTTTTTTTCAATTTAAACGAAATTTTTGGGTCGGAAAATCTGCTGCTTGACCTTTGAACCCACGTATTCCTGATAAGAAACGACATCCAGTTTCAGAAAACTGCTACATTTTTGAAGCCTTATAATTTCTTTTATAATGAAATGAATATAACGAATTTTAATCCTCAGAAGCCGGCTGTCTTGAGCATCGTTGAAGGAGCAATTTGTTCTTGAAAATAACCTAAAGCTGGCATCAATCTGCTCCCCCACTCCACCTTCTCTCTCTCCCCGTTCCTTTGCACTGACTTCGAAATACTGTAAACTGTTCAAGTATGATCATATAGACCAATGGTGATATTATGCTGATAGTTAAATTTTTCCTGATGCTCTCCTATGATATTTATGAATATTGAAATTGATCGGTATATATATATGAATGTAGGAAAACATCTGTTGTATTAGATCATTAAAAACAATAAAAAAACATAAATTTCGATTATATCATTGAATTATCGTCAGAATTGCACATTTTCATTATCACTTATTTATCACTTATCACTTATAATGGCGATTATCTTCGTCCCCATCGAATTCCATAGCTCACACCAGCGTTAAGTAGATCTCGCAAATTTGTGCTTGGTTTACCAATACGTTGAACATCTTCAGCGTAATCATCGCTCAAATCATGGCTGAACAATTGTTCTGCAATTTTTTTATTGATTATTTATGAAAGGAGATTGTTCTGATTTATTTATGAAATAATTTGCATAACAATTTTCGATTATTCTTTATTAATCGCCTTGCTTATAAGACTTCTGTTAGACAGTTCATTGTAAATGAAAGCTAATAAGAGTAATAGTAGAGACTACTCACCTAAGGACTGGTGGATCATTCATTGTACAACGGAATGGCCAAACCTCGAAACATTTTGCTTTAGATAGAATTAAATTCAGCTCTTCATTAACAAAATACAATATTAGTTGTACCATTAATCATTTCCTTAATAGTAAGTTGAATGTGGATTATATGGAGTGTCTATTCTTATGAACAACATGATCGCTTATAGATTTATTGAAATATATTTAAAATTTAAAAATTCTTTTATGGAGCCTTTTTCCGATCAGTCATAAAAATATTCATTTGTGCAACGCATAGATATTTATTATTTGAAAAATAATTTTTATAGCGACTTAGAATTAAAGATTAGCTAGTATAGCGCATACATCATAGGTGACAGTCTAAATTAATTGTTTATAATGGGGAATTTTTGATAAGGATTTGAGATTATCAACGGATTTATAAACATACTTACTGAAAATCCGAATGATATAATTCTCTAATTGAAATACTGCGTTTTTTTTGAATAAAAATTATAAAAATTATCCATCATTTTTTTAATAAAAAATATTTACTAAAATTATATTTATTTATTTATAACATTTTTTTTAGTTTTAAAATATGAAATATAAACTAGAGCATTACATTCGAAATTTTTCGTAAAATCATTCGTAAAATTAGAAATATTTAGAAAAAAATCATTTATTAGAAATAGTATTTTACGAATACTATTTCTATATTACGAATATTTTACGAATAGAAATAGTATTCGTAAAATACTATTTCTAATAAAATAAAAATTACCATTTGCATTTACATAAATCATGAAGAATAAGAGAAGTAAAACTATCGATGTTCGCAAACGCCATTGCAATAGCATAATGTTCGGCGATCCTGAAATTTCTCTGAAATTATTTACAAAAAAAATTTTTTTTTCATAATTCATTTCGACGATTGCTGAAAATATTTCATTTGAAAAGAAGATATGAATGTCAATTAAAGTAACATTGAAAATTGTAAGCATATATAGGCTACAAGTGGGCACATTGGACTTCATCTGGGCGCGTATAGACCTCACATGTGCACATATTGACATCACCTATGCATATATAGACCACACCTAGGTATATACAGACTAACTTGCAAGCATTCTGCAGAAAATGCAAAACTTGCAAAAATATTCATCAGTCAAGTTATGCGATAGTCATAACGACTAAAGAAGATAACCACTGTTGTGGAATATGATGAAAAGAGACTCATTTATAGTTTTCAAGGACTCATTCATCGTCGTCTTTAAATGGCGAATATAATTAGTAAAAGACAAAAAAAAACTCTTTCCTCATTGAGAAACGTTAATTAATACAACGAACGCATTCGCTATTGCAAAACATTTCTATGTGATAGATTTTTTTTTTAATAGTTAAAAACTTTAAATGCAAAAATTAGAAAAAAAAAATTTTTGAATATTTTATACAAATAAAAATAACGACGAAAATAAATGCATAATTTTTTTTAATGCAATGAAGTTGTAAAATGTTGATTTAGATAGAGATGTTATTTTCAAATTGCTCTATATGTAAGAATTTTAAGGATGAGATTTTTTTTCTCACGATTTTATTTGATACGGAATAACTATGCTTTTTTTTTCACCTGTTTAACGAGAAAATACTTAAATATATTCACTCTACACTTGTTAACAATGAGCTCAAAAGATTTAGCCGAATAAATGCGGCTATTTATAAGGGATTATTTAAAGAATTCATCAAAGAAGAGTCCAATAGTTTCACGAACAATATTACACTCATAAAGAAATCAAAGTGGAATTGAGGTAGCAACAGAGGTTTCTGGATGTGGAATTCCAATTTTTTGTTTTATATTTGAAAGTGACAAATAATCGAGCATATTATTTTCTGAATAAATAATGGATAATATATCTTTGTAATGAAGTAAAAGTGTCTTCAAAATTTAATTTACATTTAAATGAGCAAAAAAAAAAATGATTGCCTTAGATGAATAAATTCAAATATTGTGGAATTATTTATATATGCGTAGTTATATACTTTTCCCCGGAAGAGGAAAATTATAGGTTCTTCAACACATATAATTACATCGGAAAACTAATATAGAATAAAGTAACTTTATTATAAATTTTATGCATAAAAATCAACAATAGAATGACTTCCCGATAAATTTTTGGGCACAGTAATTCAAACACATAAGAAATAGATGAATTTTCAAATATATAGAGAATTTACTAGGGATTTTTTGTACGTCCTGTTATTTTTTTTACATAAGGAGCATTAAATCAATAATATTGTTAATATTTGTCTACCTATTCGATGCATGCAACCTTCTATAAAGCAGCCATCTATTCGCATTAAGTTTATTGTGGTGCTTGGTTGCAATTACATATTTATTTATAGAGTTGTCATCAAGAAGGAGGAAGTTTTTTTTTAGCCAAAGACGACGGTTTCAGACAAGATAACTTTATTCTTATCCCAGTCTGTTTGTGATATGCAAACCTTTGCTGCCTTTATTTTCTCCTCATATATCCTCAATCCCTGTTATTCCTTCTCAGAAATGCTTGCCTCCGTTAGAGTATATATCATCGCATAGCGATATTTGAATAAACACTCGATGAGATACTAAGAATAAGTTGCAGAATATTGCAACTTGAGAGGGTGTAATTGTTGAAGTCTTTGAAATCTCTTCATCGCTATTGAAACGTCCCAATAATATAAACGATGCAACATGAAATCATTCGACAGATTTCTAAAGTTTGATTTTCAAAGTTTTATGAGCATTCCCAATAAAATATACTGCTTTTCAGGATGGACCGAAGTAGATGAGTGGAATAATGACATACTTGAATTAGAGTTATCGGATCGAAACCCTATGATGGATCGCCGAGTACGCATTGGTGCTAAAGAAAATGGACGACGAAAGGAAGATTTCCTTCCTTTATGCGATTCTCCCCTTATCACAGAAGAGCAAATCATATCTGTAGGCAAAAAAAAAAAAATGAAGAAACGTACACTATGCCACAATGGGACTAAGGATGATGCTCACTGAAATACCGCTGTGAACAGCGATGAGACGTTTCAGTGCGATCAAATGGCACACGTTTCGGCCATCATACGTGTGATGAAATAAACTAAGGTCAAAGTTCATGTAGGACGGCAAAAAGGATGAAGTCTGATTGTGTGGAGGAGTAAATAAGCGAAAATGGTTTTCGACATAAACGCTGCCAAATTCCTCATCTTCCGAGTGTGGTAGATAAGAACAAGAAGAAGCTAATGGGTTATTATGTCCTAAGCAGAAGCTTTATGACCATATGAGATGATGATTGTAAAACCTATGCTAAGAGCGGGACACATATAGAAGTCGTTCACTCATCATTTCATGACGAATTGGTATAAAATAATTATTTAAAAAGATGATCTAAAATGCGCGCAATTGAGGAGACGATTCGCTATGCATCCGATATGAAATGTGATCTATAACTAATGTGGTAGACAACATCCATAGTGACATATAATCCATCAAATGAGAGCAGTGACCATATTAGATGATGCTGTCTGATAAAATAAGATATTCTTACAGTGTCATAGCGAAAAGGTAATTAATTGCTTCCGTAACATTAATACTTCATTAAGTAGCAGCATTACTATGTTACAAATTCATATATATATATATATATATATATATATATATATATATATATATATATATATATATATATATAATATATAGCAGCAGCGAGCGAATATGTTATCTTGCCTACGTGATATAGAAATAAAGTAATCCTTTTCTTCCCTCTGGCATATTGCTCTACCCAGTCGAAATCCCCTCAGCAATACTAATGTTTTTACAGATAATGCATTTGTGAAGTATGTTGTGGTCGTGTCTGGTCTGTTCTTTTTAATATTAGTGTCGATTTATTATTATGTATTTATTTATTTATTTATTATTTATGGTAATATTATAATGTTGATATTGATAGAAATAGTATTGATAATATTTTAGATAATATTGATAAGAGTGATAATCATTCCGATGTTTCGATCATATCTAGTTTCGTTTCTAGTTGTTGTTAAGTATTTAGATGAGAGAACTTATTGCAGTTCGAAATTCAGATATACATTGAAAGATCACCTAAAATAATCATATATTGATGGTTTTTCTATCTAATGCACTGATATGTAATCCTTTAGCTAATCTAATCCTATATCTCGCATATAGTTTACTTCAGTGATTTCCACTTTACTACTATAAATTGGTAGAACTTTGGCTATGTGGAGATATTGCTGTCATAGAAATAACCGATAGATGGGAAATCAGTCTTTTAAAGTAATGGATAATAGCCATATTTATTACCTAATCCACTGGGAATTTTCAAGGTAGAAGGATTTATTCCAATTTAGTACTAAGAAAAGAAAGAAAGATTCGGTGACTTTTGCGCGTAAATACTAAGAGCTATCTTTATGATTGAATAAATAGTGAAAACAAAGTGATTTTTTATCGTCGAAAATAAATAAAAATCAAGATATACCAATGATACGATTAATACTAAGACTGGAGATAGTTCTATGTGAATAAACTTAATGAGAGAAAAATAATATATGTAAATTTATGTAAAAAAAAAATTTTCCAACTATTTATGGCTTTTCCAATTCCAAGATAAAAAATTCATGTGAATTTTTAAACGTAGAAAAAATTATGCAAATTTTTAAATTATTTGTGGTTTTTTTTTCCAATTCAGATTCATTATGGAACATTATTATGTATATTTCCACATTACTTATTTTCTTACTAATATGTAGCTCACACCAAAAAGAAAATTATATTCGCTTCAAATGAAGCCGATTTTGAATGATAACCTTTAAGGTAGGTTTAAACCTTCCCATAGGAGGTTTAAGATGGTAGATTTAAACCTTCCTGAAGGAGGTTTACGATGGTAGATTTAAACCTCCTAAGGAAGGTTGAAAATACTGCTCAAGGAAACTAGAAGTACCAAAAATAGGGTAAGCTTGAAATGATGGATATAAAGGCGGCAAAAATTTCAAGACATCTAAAAGCGGAACAAGAACTCAATATGCAAAGCTGTTGAAAGCATGCACAGCTACCTAAAATGCTCGATAAAGCTATGTGCATATCGAACAACGTTTAACGAATTATTCATAAAATGAAATAAGGAAATTTGAAATTTTGCAGAAAAAAAACGCCCAACGAAGACTCTCCAAATTCATTTAGCGCATCTCTCTAAGCATTTTTCTAAGCAGAAATTTTGTATTTATTTGGCAAAGGCGAATCCATCATTCGTTCTTTTAAATTCTCGTGACCTTTGCTATCTGTCCTAGAGAAGTCAATGAGCTACATAGCTCATAGACTACAATTGCCGCTGATCGACGGTCTGAAGACATCGGATACACCATAGAATCGATACACTATTGAAGGTCATACGGAAGTTTAGGAAAACACAGCTAGTAGTGAAATGTCCTTATGCAAGGTTTGGTATGAATTTAGTGATCGAGCCAAGTAGTGCTCGATGAAATCTTTCTGCAACGCTATGAAGTGCTATTTCCGTTTAAAGGTGGGAATTTAAAGTTCCTTTCCCGGGAAACTCGAAAAAGGGAAAATTTATATATTATTGTAACCAAATTTGGAACCGAAAATAGAGTACAAATAAAGCGTAGTTGATTTTTGAAAAGCGTTATAAGCGCATTATTGAATTACTTTTAAAGTTGAGCTACGAGTATAGTAAGATACTAAAAAGTTTATAATAGCGTTGCTATATACTATTACGTTCAGCAATCCTTTTAGTGAATATGAATGCAATAAAGCATTATTTGATGTAAAAAAAAGAGTCGAAATAATGAATGTTCAGTGAATGCTACTGATTGATAACTATCGGTCTTTCATTATGTTTGAAATATGAGTACATGCTTTTCATCTTATATAATTATGAATTCATAATAAGAGACTTGATTGTACTTTCTTTTAGCCGTCTTACCTCATAATTAAAATCATCCTATCATATCTATAGATCATTTATTAAAGCTTCTATTGAAATCGAGAAAAAATGATCTCTTCTAAGGGGATTTTGAAGATACATGAAGTATTGCTATGTGAAAATAAACGCGGCGAATATATAATTAAATAAAACATTTAAAAAAAAATAGATCTTAATTGAAAAAAATTAATGTGAAAAAGTGAAATTTTCCTTTCACATAGAATAAAGTGAAAAAATTTCACTAATTCCCCCAAAAAAATTTTTTTATTCTCCTTAGTGAAGTGCAGCAATGAAAGACTTGAAGCGTTTCTGAGAATTTCGTACAAAAAATAAGATGAGAAATTCAATGAAAATTTCTATGATTTTATTCATCACAATAAAATAAAAAACAAGAAGAGAGCCTAATCGAATGCAATAGATGAGAAAATATTAGAGGACTATATAATCGGCTATATCTTTACTTAATTCAGCAATGATGATGCGATAAGATAGGAAACTCTTTTTCATGTTTTTTTTAACTTTCTCTAATGTTTGAAAAAAAAAATGAAATTTTTACGTTTCATGAAGAAAATTTTGATCAGTCATAGTCGATTTCAGCTAAATGCGCAATAAATAATTTATAACAAATTCATTTAAAGGCTCATTAAATGGTCCAAAGGTTTGTGTGAAACAGCCATATAAGCATATTGGTTGTGAGATATGCAATTGCTTTTATATGAATTTTTTGAGCTAGACATTCGCTATTTGTAGTGACAACATGTTTCATCGTTAATGAAAAAATTGTTCATTAACGCATGCAATTCATCGTAGATCGCATCGACATATATATATATATATATATATATATATATATATATATATATATATATATATAACAATATCGATATGCCATATATGATTGGACGATAGTTGGTAATGAGCATACTACTGATGACAATTGTAATTTAAAAAGATTGTTATATAAAGAGTGATAAGAACAATATCGGGTGATATTAAGGCAAAGTAATACATCGATGACAACGATAAAAGTACATCTGCAATCTGAAAATAATTTAAAAGAATTGGTAGTTGAACGCTTATTTACACTTACAAATTGTAATGTCTATTACAATTATCGTTTTTAATTAGATGTTCAATTTGTTTAGATATCTTCTCATCGTTAATAAATACTTTTACGAAAAAAGAATGAGTATCATTTATATACCTTTCACTCACTTCAATTATAAATATTATTAAAGTTTTTTAACTTTAAAAAAATTTTTTTTCCCACAAGAAAGGAATACAATCGAATATTTACTAGTAAAAATATTTCACTTGAGGTTTGCACTTGATTTATGACTCAACAACAAATTTTTTTTTTTGTGAAAATGCACTAGGTTGATCAAATAGCAAATAAATAATTACTCTCATAAGTGAAAATTTACAGCTTTCAAAGAAAATCATGCAAAAAATTTTCAACACACAATCAAAGTTTTTATCAGTATAATTAAAGCCTCTTTCTTATCTTATCACTCAGTTAGGACGATTTCTAGCAGCAATCTAATCAAGCAAATATCAATCTCATTATATAAAATATAATTTTCTATAGCTACCTGATTTATGAGCTGCCGATTTTACCAAAAAGTGAAAAAAATATACAAAGAAGAAAATTTATTAGAGAGTAAGGGAGGTGGGAATGGATAGTTCGATGTGTGGTTCATCAATATAACACAAATGAGGTCTACCAATAATCACGTTGCCCTCAAGGAGTACGGAACGCATTTCGATGGAGATGGCGGATTATGAAGCGAATAATCGGGGACGAAAGGCAAAAAAGGTTTTCATGCACACGTAGACTTGCGTCTTAGCATTCTTTGTTTACAAAAAGATGAATCTTCTCTACCCGCAGGGAACCTGAGGGAACATGGGCAATTCTTGACCCGTGCCATCGTACACACTGTGAACGCAAGTTCATACACTGCACAAAAAAAAAAGATTTCATTATTTATATCAGGCGCCGATAACACATATCATTGACAAGTAACTATTATTTCATTATACCATTTGGAATATTCAAGAATGTGGAAAAAATATTTAACAAACTCGACGATTTACAAGAAAAAAATCGATTTTTGACTACTTTCGGTGACATCATAAGTTATTAGCTAGAAAGAAGTAGATCTGAAAGCTTTAAGGCAACTACGCATTTCATCGATAATCTTTGCATCAATCCACTGGATGTTCAAAAAAAAAAAAAGATCTTTCTTTAATGTAAATATATTTTCTCTAACGCAATATAAAACTGCTATATAATATCCGTAGATTTTTCAATTTAAGAAATATTTATATTTTTTTTATTTTTGTAAAATTTATTAAGAAATTTTTTGTAAAAATATTTGTTAAGAAATATTTTCCAATTTTTCAATATTTGGATTCACAGCTTCAAGAAATGCGACCAAAAAAAGCTAACTATATTTGATGATTCAATTTTACCTGCGGAAATTTTAGTCTCACCTGTCGTATCTGCGCAAAAAATTCAAAAACGCTGTGACAACTTGATCATGAATAAGATAGAGTTGAGAAAAAATTATGAAAGTTTGATTAGTGTCAATTTTTTTTTTTATTAGCAGTCATTTTGGAAATTTTCAAATTTTTGGTAATGTTTTTTTTTATTTAGTATAGATTTCAATGTACTTTTTGCAAGTCTTTCAAGTTTATCATAGATAATAGAGAATTATTCACATTTATATTTCAATAATTTGTCCAATGATCTCATCTATTTAACGGTAACAAAATATAGCCTGATAATGATGATTTTATGTCTATAAATCAAGCATATGAATGTTGTATAAGCCTTTAAGTTAAGTTAGAGATGACGTCATGGAAAAAAATGTTTCCCTTGATGTAGCTAGTCGAATTTAGTTGATTATCGAATATAAATATGTCAAAATCAGTAATCCAATTCTCCTTCTATTTAGATATGTCGATAAATTTATTTTTAATTAAAAATTAAAATTTTGTGAATATTTAAATTTCGTCGAGATCACCGATATTAGCAAGGCCATAAATTTTTCTTATTCTTGATACTAAATAAAAATAGCTCGAATGTCCTACAGCAATTATTCTTTATGGTCGACTCATTCTCATCTTATTTTACCTTCGAGAATATAAGAGCTTAATATTTAGCTGTATTTGTTAATTAAATCATTCAAAAAACGCCTGATTCAAATTCATTGAAATATTTATTTCCATATGTTTATTTATGAGTCTTGCAAAAGCAAGCATTATCTCTTATTGGTTAAAATTAAAGCAGCCATATCATTTCTCTACCTTGTCCCTTCTCCCTTGTAGATATAGAAAATATTATTTCCATCTCATAGACGATTGTAAAAAGATTACTTTAATAATTACGTTCTCGCATTTAAGCCACTTTCATAATTTTTCGAAAACTTTTGGAATAGACGGCGGGAAAATTTCCAACAAATTTCGCGCCAAGTTTTTGCTCTAAAATTTAATTTTTAAAAGAATTCATTTATGAAATTTTATTATCGATTTTAGAAAGCGATAAGTTTAACGGTGATGAATAACTTTCCGAGTAATCCACACGTTCTATATTTATTCAGCTTATTTTTTAAATATTTTTTTCTCTTACATCGAGAAAAATGGGGAAATATGCAGAAAATTTTTATCAATTTTATGAGCGGAAGAAATTTTTTTTTGAAGAAATTTTTCGATGTGCATTTCTCAACTCTAAAAAAGTGCGCATACAGCTAATTTATCCTATTCTATTATATGTTAGGTGCCAATATGTGTTGTTCTTTTCTAAATGGTTTTTCGAATTGCTTGTTTGTGCATGTTTGTATGTGTCTGTCTTTGTGTTGGCCTATCTGTCTGCCGACCTGGCAATTTCAACTAGGGCGCCAATAAAAGTAGACCTGAGAAATTTAATGAGTGTAATGCGTACTGTAGCGAGATTTTCCCACCGTATTTCAGTTTGATTTCCGGACCTCAAAAAATGTTATAAGAAATTATTAAAAAATCTAGCTAAGTTTGCATCAAAGAGTTACAACAAATCCAATCGTTTTTTTTTCTTTCTCAGAAATTTTACATCAAACATTTATGCATTTTTCCGTTCTAAATAATTCATTTTTTGTTGATAATCTCTTTCAAAGCGATCGGTCAGCTAAGAGAAATGCCGAAACGCATTTCATATCAGCTATCGTTTAGAGTAGGAATAAAAGACATAACAATAAATCTACCTATAATTTACAGCTACCTGAAATTTATGGCACTTTATTTGAACTCGTAAGTGAAATAGTACTTCATCGTTGTAGTATCGAATAGCGGATTAATGAGGTAAAATTGAATGTCTTCAGGTTATCGTATTCTTATCACTTCCGTTGACGATGACTAAATTAATCAATTAATTACCTTGATTTCTAATTATAGATGTACGAGATTAGGCCCATTTAGATGCTATACGACCTCAATCAGTTTTCATTTGAGTGGCTTCATTTGCACCTGTGCGGCTAACTATTACCTGTGTTTTAGAAATGAGAAGCCATCTGGCGTAGTTTTCTAGGTGCGAATTTGAAGTGCGAAACTTTTCTTTTGTTTCTGAATAGCCTTCAATTAGTATAGAGTAATGAATTTTTATTTATTTATTTATTTATTTATTTTTTGTTATTGAGGTGTTTTTCATATAATTGGAAATGAAAAAAAAAAAAACAATTTTTACGAATTTTTTCACGTCTTTATGTTATAATTGCTGCCGCTCGTCTATTTCTATACTAATAAGCAAAGGTTTTCCATTGAGGTGTTTAATAATTTTCATTTACAGAATGGATACGCATATAACCGCTAAACATGCAAATAAAGAGAACGTCGAACCTGAGGTTTGTTATTCGTTTATAAAAACTTTATGACCTACGTAATGCATTTTTTTAAAAACTTACTTATGCAGTTGAAAGGGTTATTCATTGCTTATCGTGAGCTGAATTATCGAAATCCCTGAATTGTTTCAGTCTCCGCCGTTTGATGCATTTCTTCTATTCGTTCATATACCTTTAATATACCTGTACAAAATGAAACATCTGTTTCAGATAGGTTATTTTAATTTGCCTCAATGCTTGAATTCTTATGATGGTTGTTTTGCGTTCTTTATTTTTTAATTTTTTTTATCTCGGCTTTTTTTTACACCTCCGATCGGGTATGTATCTATGCCGTTTCTTTTATTCCTTTCGTTGTTTCTCACATATTTTTATGCATATTTTCCATTGTGAAACGTTGAATGAATTAATAAAATAAATGAAATTTTCAACCCACCCTGAAGAATTTCTTATTGTGGTTTGCTTTTTTAACTTTCGGGAATTTATTTTTGCGAAAATTTTTAATATATGCATTCAGATGGATGTTGGTGATGTATCGATGATGAGTGCAACAGCAAAGAACTCCGATGAACCATTGCTTGCGGAGAATCCATCTCGTTTCGTTATCTTCCCTATTAAATATCATGATATCTGGGCGTTTTATAAAAATGCAGTTGCATCATTCTGGACTGCCGATGAGGTAAATCTTAAGAGTCGTTTAAATTGTCTCTCTTTTTTCCTTAAGGAAGTTATCGTTTTTAATGGGAAGGGGGGAGGAAGAGGTTGTGGAGAAGAGAAAAGGGAGGGATTGACGTGAATTATTATGAAAGAATGACTAGGTTTTAGGCTAAATGGTTTGTTGTAAGATGACGTGAAGCATAAGAATTAAGTTTAAAAGGGAGTATAGGTGTAGGATTGGACTCTTTGGTTAATCTAATTGGCACTCTTCCTTTATGAGCAACGAATAGTTCGTGTGGTATTTTTACTTTTGGAGACTACTTACTGCATATTTCTGTCCTCATTTTCGTGTATTTTATATTGAGAATATTTCCAGAGCTTTCTATATAATTTAGTCATATTTCGGTTCAGCGTTGTGGGGGTTAGGTACCTGCCTATTCTATATAAGACCTCCTACCGAATTATGGTCCTTGGGAATTTTCGACTTTCTCCTTGATTCTAGCACTTCATCCCCCCCCCCCCCCCCGAGCCTTTGCCTCACCTTACCTCAATTTACTTTCTTTTTCTTTCTAAAACACAGGTGGAAATTTGAGTAATATGTTGAGTTAATTATGGTGAGATAATTTTTCAATATTACAGATTGATCTATCGCGTGATTATGCTGATTGGGAGAAGTTGACGGATGGTGAGAGGTTTTTCATCTCACGTGTACTTTCATTCTTTGCTGCATCGGATGGTATCGTCAACGAAAATCTTGTTAGTTTTATTTTGAATACTTGTTTTATTTTGAAATAAAGGTGAAATACCTTTAAAGATGAGGGGATCGCTAGCCACTGATCTTACTTTTTCGGCAACCGAACCGATCGACTGGATCAGTGTCTTTGGTTTCATATCGTTGCTTTGCCTGCAATTGCACGTTGCTGGATTGTACTCAGCGTTGGTTGCAGATATTCCAAGATCCATTGGCTTAAACATAGTATGGGAAATGACAGATAGAAGGAAAGAGAATGCGAATCTGCCATCGAGATGCATTCCGATCGGATGGTCAATCACAGTTATATGAAAAAGAAGCTTTGTTAATCTTCCTCCGATGGTACTGTCGATGTTATTATAGACAGGACGTTTCTCGACGGAGGTGCAAGTTCCAGAGGCACGTTTCTTCTACGGTTTCCAGATCATGATGGAGGGTGTGCATTCGGAAATGTACTCGAAGATGATCGAAGCATACATCAAAGATCCCAAAGAACAGTAAGTTATTCTCTATGGTCGTTTCTGTATCATATATTCGTGCCTGAATAAGGTCATCAAAGTGAGGGTATTCAAATTTTAGTGCCGAAATGTGCGGTGAAAGAGCACCAAAACCTTTTAGCTGATATTCTCGTGACACCTCATTCTCTGCAGCAATCAATTCATTGAATTATTTCTGACATTACTGTTTGTTGCAGTCAAACCACTAAGTCAATGAAAAGGGTCATAGAGTTGCCTTTTCTGGCAGAAGTGTGTGGTTATTACCCTCATCTAGAATTAGCAGTCGGGGTTTTTTGTCTTTCTTCGAGTCTGTTCAACTCTCATGCAGTAGAATTGCTGCTCCGAATCCTGCGTTAGTTGCTCGCCAACTTCTCTCTCCGCTCTTCCCACTGGGGCTAATGGATTAAAGATTCCTCCTTTATAGGATGATGCACTTCGATGCGATCCATCAATTCGAATGCATAAAAAAGAAGGCAGATTGGGCACTACGTTGGATTGACGATCGCAACTCGCCGTTCCCTGTACGTCTGATCGCGTTTGCGGCCGTCGAAGGTGCATTCGCATTAATCGTTATAATTCTGTCTAGAATGTAATGGAGGGGGGGATGGGTCAAGTGTAGAGGCATAGAAACTTTATTGTAAATGGTAAAAGTACCATGATCATTCAGGTATAATGTTTTCGGGCAGCTTTGCGGCGATATTCTGGCTGAAGAAGCGAGGCGTAATGAAAGGTCTAACCCACAGCAACGAGCTTATCTCTCGTGATGAGGTGAGGTTTGGAAATGAGATTTCGTTTGTGAATGGCTGAATAATTAAAGCTCACGGAAGCAATATTGTTGATATTGCCTCACTTTGTTTGTATAATTGTTTATTTCATGAAAAAAATTTCCTTGTTTTATTTGGGAAATGTTCTATTATTTTTGCGAGAATATCGAATTGAAAACTGATAGGGTTTTATAGGTCAGTGAATTTTTTTAAAACTTTTATCTTTTTAGCTTTATTTAAAGCTGAGAATTGCTCTCTGTCTAGAAGTTTTCAAAAACTGTGTTCTTTGCTTCGAATGCAGTAATTTATTAGGGTATTTTTGGAGAATACGTTATCCACAGTTGATTCTTTTAGCTTTTTTGCTCTTATGCATTAGATGCAAAATTTATTGAAATTTCGCCCTTTCTTTTTCAGTGGTTCTGGAGCCTAGAGAGATCGAAAACCTTATGCTGATTTACTGAACCAAAAGGACACCTTTAACCCAGTACAAACCTGGCTTTAAAATTACTACCATCTAATTCTGAGAAGCAACTCTTCTTTAAAAACTGAGCCTTTTTTTTTTATTTGTCAGTGTTGTACACATACCGTCGGAGATGGTTGCGGGTGTGGATTGCAGTGCTCATTGAATTACTCTGCAATTAAAGGCATTTTGTCTCTATAAAGTGCCTCGAATGGCTTGCCGATTCGTAGTTAGTCATCTTCGTCGGCACACTTCGTCTTATTTCTAATTTTCTTGTTTCAGGGGCTTCATCGTGATTTTGCATGCCTACTGTACAAGTATATCAAGCATAAGCCAAGTCAGGAACAAGTCTATGAAATCATCAAAGAAGCTGTCAGCCTTGAACAGGTAGTTTTTTATCGACCCTCTAAAAGCTTTTAGTACCTTTGAGATGTCACAAGCATTTTCTTTCTACACTCCTTCTACCGTTTTTCTATACGAAACATAAATGAGTAGCTATCTGTAGATCTGTCTATGTGAATGTGATAAAGAGGAGAGAAAAAGATGTGGAATGAAGAAAGACAATTATTTAGGGCTATATCGCCAGACGTTGTTGGTAAGTCACACTTTAATTGAGCTTAGATTTCTGTGACAGTCATACGATTTGGGTATTTTATAAATAAGGGTATGGGGCTTCAAGTCCTATTTGTGCCACATGCGCTTATTTGTTTATTGAGATATAAGACAACTTGGATTTCTAGTGGTCTAAATAGCTTGAAGAGCTGTTTCCTTTCTCTCGCGGAATTTTTATTTTTAAGGAAAGTTTCATTTGTAGTTCCACCTGATCTTTCAGTACTTGCCTAGTGATACTGGTGGCATGGTCGAAAACTCGATATTTCTGTGAGTAGCCTTGTATTCGTGTAAATCAGTAAGGAATATGCGGAGGAAAAAGAAGATCAAAGAGGACTGTCAAAACCTGCGCAGTTCTCAAGGAGGTTTTCCAAGGGTGACTGAGGGAGAGAAGGGCAGAAACGAGGGGGTAGTTTTGCACCATTTGCTCTCCTCTTCTCTCGAAAATCGGAATTTCAGTTAGAGGGTTGTGAGTACATGTGTCTTGCATGTTCCTGCTTTTTATCTAGGAAGGGAAGAGTAAAGGTAAAGTGCTAGTAGAAAACAGGGACGACAAGCATGATGAAGGAGGTCCAGAGGAAGTAACTGAATTGTGTTTTACCGATCGGAATATCCATGTTATGCATTTTGTCTATATTCACCTTTATTACTTCAGGAGTACCTGACGGAGGCTCTACCTGTGGATCTCATTGGTATGAACTGTAGATTGATGTCGCAATACATCGAATATGTTGCCGATCATTTACTTACTGAACTCGGCTATCCTAAGGTATGATACAGATTGCTTGCTGAGACCATTGAATCTTCTCCTGACTATGGAAATATGAGTTCATCGGGAAGTAGAGGTATAATAGAAAGAAGGATGCGTTCTACCAAACGTTATACTTTTAAATAACCATAGTCCCATTTATTGATTTTGGTATTAAGCTTGCTTGGGTTTCTTTATTCACTATCGTGGATTATAATTTATAAAAGATCCATCCTGAGGCAACCATATCATTGCTTCCAGTCTTTGTTGGTGGCGGTTCAACTATCAATCAGAGTTGAGAAATGACTCCATTTGGTATAGGCATATTGGTTGCACCGACTTTATGAGGTGATTTTTGATAGAATATACCGTAAAAATTGCGGAGAGAGAAACTTTCAGGTTTACAACGTGTCGAATCCGTTTGATTTCATGGAAAATTTATCGATCGAAGCGAAAACGAATTTCTTTGAGCGTCGTGTAAGCGAATATCAAAGAGCCGGTGTGCTGAGTCGTGAAGAAGAGAAACAATTCAATCTGGAAGCTAATTTTTAGATGACGTTGACAGATTGCATTGTACTTTTTTTTCTCTGTGGCAGTTGCCCAATTTTGTGCTAAAAATGAAGCTTTTAAAAAGATTTTTAAAAAATAAGTGTATTTAATGTGCCAGTTTTTTGAGTGGAATATTTCTTTAATGAACGAAATGACCTTATCAGAGGCTGTGAATGGAATTGTAAAACTGCTGCATAGAGGTTGAAGTTGGAACCAGCCATCTGCAGTTGACATCTTTAGTGATTTCATATCTATTTTGAAACTTTTTTGGGGTCTATAGTTCGCATTGATATGATTAACCCTCTATCATCGTCATTATTTCTTAGTTTTCCATATAGTTCTTCAATTTCCTATTTTATAGATTGCTATGCTGATATCACCTTTCTATCAGATATCAACGACTCGTTATCTCTCTATGTATCGCCGGTCTCATTTTGCTGTGGTCTCGTTTATTTTGCACTCATGAACATATGGCTGATGAAGTCCGCGATGGTCGCAGCGTAGCTGAGCTTCTGAGGATCAATTTGGCTTCACTTGCTTAAACTAAGGTAAGGTGGTTAAGCTGCTGGCTTATTTTGTAACTGCTCACTACTGTTTTAGACAGGTGTAGGTGTGAAAATTTAGTGAATGAAGCTTGACATTGGTTGGTTCGAGGAGTCGGTAGAGAGGGAGACCGAGGGGGAAGAAGGGGAACAAACAATTATGTCTGAGATTATTTATTTATTGAAAAGGAGCTTAATTTATGAGGATGCTATATTATTGCATGCCGTGTAGACTTCATACGCAGAGTGGCCATGCGAGATTTGCTCTCGATGTTCTCATTTCATTATATATTTTTAATATTTTTGTACTTTATTCACTTATATTTTATAAACTCAGTGTTATAAAGCCTTAATAATTGGCTTCTTTTCGTTTATTTGTTAATTCTTTTATGATAATCGATCATGTTTGGCAGTAATAATTTGATTGCTACTCCACTTGAGTATCTTGCATTCATTGGAATTCCGTTTTGTATTACATCATCCGGTATCCTGAATTATTGCCATTTTTTAGTATTCTTCCGGTGTCCACATTTATACGGTTTTTGCGTTGTTCTATTGCCGGCGATTCAAGTAGTTTTTCATTTATCGTTACACATTCCTCATTAATCACCGGAAATAAATATTTTTTTATATATGCTTATTATTGTAATTAATTGGTCACATATTTTTTGAAAAAAAAGGATATAATAGTTTAATTTTTGATGGTAAATTTTGGCGCAACGATGGCAGTAAAAGATAATGTGACACAAAATAAGTTTCATCGAACAATTGGGGAATTGCAGTTTTATAGAAACACTCTGAAAGTGTTTTTTTTTTTTTTTTTTGAGGAATTGAGAGTTCTTTACAAGTTCGGGTATATGAGATCGTATGATTTGAGGTCAATTTCCGGTGCTTCATGGTAACAATTATTGTACAGTTGCTCATTTTTGCAAAGTCCCTATGCGAAGTACTGTTCTAAAACGAATGAGTAGTCGGGTCGACTTTTCAGAAGATCAGGAAATTCAACTTGTTTAATCCTTTCTTTCGGGTAGGGAGATGAAGGGGTTTTCTAAGTTGGTAGGAAAGTTGATAGCATTTGGGAGAAGTAGAGCCTTAAATCCATTACGTATAGGCCTCTTTTAAAGAGCACCTATAGCCAACCGACGGAAGTAGGATTGCAATGGTGAAACGATCATACCTCGCATTCAGCAATCGGGTCAGTATTCACCTCAAGTGGTACTTAGAACACTTGTTTTCGATCGGCAACTTCATAGTGATACTTGAAGGATAATGTTTTGATGTACAAAACGTGAAAGATTTGTTTATTTGCGAGGCAATCCTCCGCAATGACCTCATCGGGTTAGGCGTATTGATGGGAATAATTTGCTGCCATATTCGAGATAAGAAGAGTGCTGATGCGAAACTATAAACTTATCAAAGAAGCTCAATTTTTTTTCAGGCATTTAGAGCACTTCCTCACTTAAATTACAACCGTTGCAGGAGTGTTTACGTAAATCAAAAACATAAAGCACGTGTATAAGAGTCAAGAAACAGAAACATAAAATATAGGTGGATGGGGATGCGAACAATCTTATGGTTGTATCAAGCATCCGTCTCAATTGGTCGATTTTATTGAGCTATTGAGACGGATGCTACGCCAAGCAATTGGAATTAAACTCCTCAATAAACTATGAGGTGCTTATAAAGGTTTTTTTTTATTATAAACTAAAATAAACTAAAAAACTCATTTCGTCGTATGCTACTCTTATAAAATGAGGGAGAAAACTTGTTTTTGCATGATGTATGGGTTTTATATTTATTACATATTATTTTATTGCCGTTCTTTAAGATGTTCGCAATCAAAAGGAAGCAATTTGGAGTGCATAAAAAAGTTCATTTAATTTTTTCAATTTTTCTCTAAAAGTTTTTCGACCTTGCTATTCATGTCCAAGAATTACAGATTGACGTAAAATTTTTCAAATCCATGTTTTTCTTTTTTTTTTGGTACGCCAAATTCAACTGTACTAGATGAACGGTGGAACAATATAATGCACACATAACATAACCATAAAATTTGAATCGAATGTCAAGCACATTAAGAATACTACAGAAAAGAAATTGAAAATATAACCCCATGGGGGTTTAAGCAACAAACGTTGTAAGTAATTTTCTTCTTTGACGTTTATGATGGTGGTGATGTGTTTTTAAATATGCACACGTTGTGATGTGTGTATGTATGTGTGTGTGTGTGTGTGTGTGTGTGTGTGTGTGTGTGTGTGTAGAAGTGGACGCCGAATATTTCCCTCGCAAATGTTTTCGCGGCATTAACGTTTCGGGCGTGGGTCAGTGTGTTCAAAGAGGGGTACCGCCTATGGACAATGCAAAGAAATATTCGGCGGTACCTCCCTCAAAGTTGGCGAACACTTTTTTCTAGCATGTTGTCTTGTCACTGAAGCGCCCTATATCATCGGATACTCGTTTCTCAACATCGCATATACTAGTGCTAATTTTGCCTCATATCTTTCATCGTAATTCCTTACCTATTCGCTAGGGTGCTATCCATTCTTCATTCACGTCTAATGTTCGAACTATAGACGATATTTATTCGAGGCTAATAATTGAAATTTTATGTGTTTTATTTTATGGATTAACACAGCATTACGCTCTTCAATTATTTTTTCTTTTTAAATTTTTTTTTAGATTTTCGGCTTTATATATACTATTGTTTTTATTATTTTTTACACTATATAGTAACCTGACTTTGTAGCCGTTCTGATGATGGAGCAGTAATATTACTAGTAACAATGGGAATAACAGTATAAGTAGCAGTAATAACAGTAATAATAATAATAATAATAATAATAATAATAATAATAATAATAATAATAATAATAATAATAATAATAATAATAATAGTAATAATAGTAAATAATTAATAATAATAATAAAATTTCTTTTTCTACAACATGACCGCGTATCATCTGTTTCATTTGTTAAGTCGAGCAATGAGCATTCTTACGCAAATATTTTAACTCTCTCTTATTCTCATCCTTTTTTTTTTCTAATTGATTTCCCAAGCGGAAATTTTTCTCTCTACCTAATTATATTTCTTTTTTTACGTCTAATTCATTTAATTTTACATTTTCTTCTATCTGTTTTTTTTCTATCTAATTCGACTCCTTTTCATCACTCTATGACTTCATTTTTATTGTTTATTACTTCGCAAATTTCTTAATTCTTAATATTTCAAGCCTCGCTTTACAAAGGCAATATAACTCTCGAATATAAGCCAACAAATATAGCAAACTTCTATGATGAAATTTTTTTTTGAAATTTTGAAATTTTTTTTGAAAATTTTGAAAAAAATCTGTGACGAAAATTTGAAATTTTGAAAAGATTTTATCCACTCTACAATAATAGGGAAGAAGGGACTCTTAGTGCTGCTATGGTATCGATAAGGTGGGATAATGATAGGTATGTGATGATGATAGATGGTGAAAAATGAGTTGCACTTATCAGATAGGCGTTTTGAATTGTGAGTTTGTTGCGTTTGTTGTGAACCGTTTGACTGAAGAGGCGATACGCAGAATCATTGTAGCCACTTCGTTGATTCATGATGTTGCGCCACAGATGGCGCAATTCAAACGTACAATCGCCACTGGGGGGATCGAAACAAGCGGTCTATGTCCTTGAAGGTCTTTGTTTTTATGCCATTGTCCATATAACTTATTATTCACTGGCAGATGTGAGCGATACTTGATCTTCTCTTCGTATTACCCTTGTAAGAAGGTTCTTGGTCTCGCAATTTTCAAGTGGCGCATTCGGTAGGATGTCGAACGGATAAATAATAGACAAGGTTTCGAAACTATTGAGCCGCAAAAAGAAGCTTTTGCAATGCAACTTTCTTCGTCTTTAACCAAATAAATGGATTCACACTCTAATCGTTTCGTTTCATCTTGCTGATTTGTCTCTAATTTTCCTCTCACTCAATTTCCGCTGCCCTTTTATGTGATTTTAGAAATTGAATTTTTTGTTTTCAACTTTAACTAGTCGCTTTTAAGCAGTTTTATAAAAACGCTTAAAAATACGATGGAAAATAGTTGGGATGAAAAGCAAACAACAAATTAGATCGATGATTTAGAATGAACGTAATGTAAATCATATCGATTAAAAAGGTCAAAGTTCACATAGATGATGATGACTCATATGAAGTAATTTTTGCATAGATTAATTTCTGCTAGCAGTTAGAATGCATCATTCCCTCGATTATTTTTCATTTATTATTGAGACATATAATTGCAAACGATTGCATTCTAATTCTTTATGGAAATCAATTTTAGTTCAATTGAATTCGAGAGTCGCCGTTCTGTTTAAGATCGCTCATGCAGAATTCGCTCAAAGATATGTTTTCCAATGATCCGCTTTTGCTTTAAAACCACCAATATTGCAGTGTTCTTCGACTATATCATAGATATCAGAGAGTTTGATAATGTTAATTGTTTGATCTACAGAATTATAAATAATGATTTATGCCATTCATAAAGAGTGCTTGCCAATGATCATTGATATCCACTTATTACAAGCAATGGGCATGTTGATCGATAAAGCTAAAAGACTAATAACATTTACGCAATTTGGTATCAGCAATTGTTGCCGATATATAAGAGAGATAAATGTACGATGTTATGATCAAACTATATACACTTTTTCAAGTACGTATCAAATAAACAAAAATGCCATTAGTATGTGGTGAAATTGCCTCCATGCCTGAGGGCATGAAATGAGAACTGATATAGACCAACTCATCGATATCGATGCATCCATTTTCACTATTGCACTTACATTTGCCTTTCATCAACGGTGGTTGCCTCAGTTTGCCTTTTCTGTTTATACAGTCTCGATTAAATCGCGACACCAAGGACAATAGTCATATATGCACAGATGTTACGCAACTGATTTATTCACTATTTTCTTGGAAAAGAACCACCGTTAATAATCTCATAGACAGGTGACTTTTCTAACGATGACTTTCCATCTTGGAAATTGTTGAGAAAACAATTTGTATATCGCTAAATTTGCATTTTATGCATTTATGTAAATTTGCTTTGCAAAATTCCATTTTAATAGTCTTATATTTGTGCCCATTTGTAAATGTTTATGTATATGTTTTTATATAGGCATATATTGCATTGTTTATCGTGATTTAGACGAATTGTAGTTGTGGTGATGCAAGAGCAAGTTGATGACTTATAGTGATATATGAGATGGCTTTTTGCATTGAGATGCATGGATAACTTATTATGCCTTACCTTTCTTGATAATGCGCTTCAGTTTGTGGAAGTAAAATATGCTATATTAGAGTGGATAATATCAATAAATTATAAATAAAGCTATTAGCTATAATTGTTGGAATTAATAAAGTTTATAATTCTTGAAATAAAATATTGTTGAGATTAAAGATGCGATTAATTTACAACAAAGATTAATTAAGACGAAGCGATAGCCATATCAGGTGATTTAGCCTCGTTTAGAATGTCTATTTTTCTCAGTTGTATTATGATGATTTAATGCGGTTTTTTTCTTTTTTAAATCACTACGACTATATATTATTGGCGATTATAGTCTCTTAGGTAATTAAATCGTTTTTTTTTTAAATATTTTTTCACTCGAATTTATTCATGCAGTAATATTTATCTTAAAATACAACAATTTGCATATGCCTATTCAATATGCAAATAAGCGTTAAATGCTTTCTTTCGTATCGTTAGAAAAAAAGATTCTAAATGGAATACTGATTAATAAATGGGTCTATTCATTAATGAGACAATGATGTGCATTGACCCGTATATACAACAACAGACGGACAATATGTAGTCGTATTTTGGCGTTTATTAATTCATCCCGCTAAATATGCAATTTCTAAATGACCAGCTAAACACAACTCATTAAGCAGCATAGGCGTTAGTTTTATGATTTCCATCCATGAGCAGAGCTTTCACTCAGGAGCCCAAGATGAGAGGAGGAGCCTTTCGGAGCCTAAGATGAGAGCAGGAGCCTCTCGGAGCCTGACAATGAGAGTAGTGACTTTTTAAAGCAATATTCTACCTTGTCCCTCTTCAAAACCAATTCGTAACGCTTATCAGTTGCCGGAAGTGGGTAATTTTATGTCAAAGAAAGCGTAATTTGCGCTCTGTTCATATCCCCTATGGGAATCGTTTCTTTCACTTCATAATCTACCGACTAGTGATTGTCGCTCAATATTCGCCCTTAGGTTCATCCTATACGACCGTCTATTTGTTATCTTATACGATCTATGCTATATTCCCTTCAGTCATCGCTTTGCACCCATATTATAGTTTTGTGGACTAACGAATGTGCGACAGTGACAATGTTTAATTATATTTTAAATTTACTTTCCAATAACTTTTTTCAGATTACGATGGCTAACCTCTTTAGAAGTATCTTCAGGTCGAAGAAATCAAGCAAAGGAGCCCTAGATGTAAGTGATTACTGTTATTCGCTTCGTATATTCTCTATGGTATTCTTTTTTTATCTATATTCTTTTATAGCTCTATTCACTTTATAAAATACTTTCCCTTGCACTATTTTTATCCTACATTTTTCCGGAATTTAGCACTAATTATTGCATGTGTTAGTTCATTGGGTAAACAATAAATGCTAGGATAGATATTTTCAAGGAACGCGAAGCGGGACTCAGAGATTCACGTCGAGGCCGACCAAAGATGACACGCTTTGAATGCCCTGACGATGAAATTTCGGCAACTGCACCATATCATACGGTCACGCAACCTAAAGCCTATCGTGGACCACGCTCATGTCCTGGTGAACCGGTGGAGCATTTTGAACGCTTTGAAGTAGCAAATCGTTCGTTCGAGTCGGAATTTCGACATCCTAGAGAAGAGGTTTGAATTTCTTACGGATTATTATGGAGATATAAAAAGTGCAATATGCACTTTTTTGATCCATCTCCACCTGAATAACTTATTTCCCAAATTATTAAAAAAAAAAAAGTAGAATATGCGAGATAGTGTATTCATGTTGCAGCTGATTCGATCCCCCCATCAAATCCTGCATAAGTTTTTCTGCAATCCGACTAGCATAAAATGTTTCGCATTTTTTGCATTTGTTCCACAAAATATTCCATATTTGCATATGTTTGCCTAAAAATTAGGCGGATACAGCACATATGCAAATTTTTTAATGCCTTTAAATGCGTATAATTTCCTTTGAGTTCATGAATCAATGTGATATACGCCGTATGACATCCTAAAATGTAGAATAATCTAAGAAATTTCATAGCTCTGACATAACGGACACCCGAGTTGAAACTACCGGACAGACAGTCAGATACGCCTACATACGTGGAGAAGCAACTTCATCATAATGCGTTTTGCAGATATAGATCAGCGAAAACGCAATAATAGACCACCTACAAAGAAAAAAATATATATGGCCAGAGTCAGAAAGTATAAAAATAAGATCACAATTTTAGAAGTTTCAACAAACTCGCATAGAAATGACTGCCCTTTTTTTTCAGAAAATGAAATATATTTGGAAAAATAAATGCATTACGCATTACGGTTGGCAATTTCGCTTAAGATAATCCAGCGTGATGTGCACACATGATCGGCTATTAAATATTTGCACTTTACAATTTGTGAATGAAAAGTCCTCCGCTTGCTTTATTGAAATCTACTTTTGCTAGGTTCTATCTCGAAGACGTGGCCTTCTCAAATATGGTCGTCATCGTCATGCAACCTCTGAATATGGCAGTGGTGATCCATCACCGACAAATCTCTATAGCTCATATAATCGGACGCTTGATGATTCGGAATCAGATTCGTGGGCAATCGAAAACGAGAAGAATCAACGAATTCGAGTAATTAGCCATTTTATTATAATTTCAAAGAGGCTCCTTCATCACCTTCCTTGTCTCCTTTTAGAGTTTTTTTTTACTATTGCGGGACAGCACATTGTTGACATAACCAGTCCGTGCATTTTCTTATATTCCAAAAAAGTTGCTTCAATAAATGTTTAAAACTTTTTAGCCAGAAATTTCCCACATCAAAATCTATGACCCAAAAAAGTCCATGGGAATTCAGAGCGAAGTTCGATTTATCTGCTAGAAGAGTTGAAGGTGTTTTGAGGAATAAAAGGGAGAAGTTCTGCAGTACTCTTCGGGCAGACGGTATCTTTTTATGCAAAAATAGTGATAAGCATGAAATATTGTACTGTTAAGTTGTTAGTTCTTATATTGCAATTATTCTTCGCGAAAAATTTTGATAGAGTTCGAGCTCAGGAGTTTCAATCAGAAAGAGAGTTCGAGGCACATGAAGTGACGAAGTTAAGAGCAACGAAGCTGAAATTTAGAATTTTAGCCCAAAGAATTTTAGAATTTAGCGGTCTATTAATGTCACCTAGGTAGAAATGTGTGGATTGGTACATAGGGTCCCTATAATTTATTCATGAACTAAAAACACGAAAAGGTATTGTTGTCGTTTCGCGCTACGACCAATAAGTCGGATTATTGTGGAATACAGATAAGCTATTTACGAAAAATAATCGCATCATCTTTATAGGCATCCTTCCATATCTTTTCTTCGTTGAAATTGCATGGAGATCACTTTTTCGAATTACGAAAATGATATTCAAACTCTAAAAAATATTTCAGGAATTGGAGAATAAATTACATGAACATCGTGGTAAACTTAAAGAATATAAAGAAAGGCTTCGAGCGGAGCGTGATCTACGAATCGTTAATGAACGTAATATGATGGAGGAAATCGAAAGATTGCGACGAGAAAGGAAACGTGATGAACGTGATCGCAAAGAAAGTGATCAGCGTTATATCAGTATTATCAATCATCTACGCACTAAGTTATCAGTAAGCTATTTTGATAAATTTAAAGAATAAATACTGCATCGATTTAATTGTACTTTCGAGAGAGAGGAACGAAATAGAGTAAGTTAAGAAACGAAATACCGTAAGATGTCTCGAGAAAGAAACGAAATACCGTAAGGTGTTAACTTTCTTGGCTCGTTGGACTTATAGAGGTCATAATTTTGATTTTTTTCAGAGTAGGTTGATTAATCAGGCCGTGCACACCGTCAGGTATATTCAAAAATCACTTCTTCTTGAGCGATATTTCTAGTTATTAAGTCATTATTAGATTAATCGCAAAATAAACATATAATGTGCAACATGAAAGCATTCACACCATTTATCCACGATGTCTACACCCCTCTCATTAGAGCGCATAGTTCCATATTAGCGTCTGCTGAACAAAAACGCCGCCGCGTGAGCTCATATAACTGAGCCCAGCAGTTCATGGGAGTTCTTAAATTTTATAGGGTTTTTTTTTTTGTTAAATATAATATAAAAACCATCGCCTAGGAGAAGTGATGAAAATATTTTTACCATTTTCCACTTTGCAAATGTCGTCATATGAGCTTAATTTTAGTATATATTACAATGTCTTATAATCAGTGATAATCTTTAAATTTAAATTTTCCAATTTATTCACTTAATTTTTATCAAATATATATTATTTTATATATCAAATATTTTTTTTTAGCTAATCGAACAACAGCGTTATGGTGGTGGCTTAATGGCTCCATTGGGTAATGCATCCGCATCGACCTCAAATGGAGCAGCATTAGGTGCTGGTGAATCATTATGTACGATGTCCTCATCATTTATGCAACAAGTCGATTTCACACAATCCACACTACAACGTGATCTTGATTCTGTGGATGAGACAAAGAATTTCCGTAACGGTGAGCCAGCCGATCTAGAAACACCACGTAGTAGCAGTCTTGCGGAACGTAGTAAAACATTCACCGACGATGAACCACTTGGTTTAGAAATGCCACGTGCAACAACTTCATCAAGTTCCTTACTCATTGCCGGTACGACGCATGATACAACCGTGCTGAAGCATGATGATTCGGATGGTGGTTATGTTACAACGAATGAATTCTTTCCAAGTGTTGAGATTAAAGCGAGACGCGTACATAGCGAATCTGCACTATCAACAATCGCATTGTCTAGATCATTGGCCGATATGAAGAAATAATTGATTTTTACTTATCTTATTCTATTAATGATATATGTTCATTTTTTGCATTTTATTGTGTATATATAAAGAATCTTAATTGATAGAAAATGTTGTTCGCAATGAGAGAGAATAGATATGCACTATACTAGCTAGCTATTTGATGTTCGAGATTCTTTGGTGCAATATTTGAGGCGCAGTCATTTTCCCTAACTTTTTTCCTTATTTTTTTTTAATTTGGTGGGACTGTAATGGAATTTCCAGATATGTTAGTAGCCAGCATCCCCTCCCCCCCCAACCTCCTTTTTCGCATCACATTTGTTGGCTACTAAGATAGAATAATTTGGATCAGCTCTACTTCTTGAGTTCCAGCCTCATTGCGCAAAAAAAAGGTCGCTGACACCCTACCAATCCATTATGCGCTCATTTTATCTGAGAATATTGGTCATTAAAGATAAAGAAGGGATAAGGCGTTCATGTATGATGTGAGGTACTTCCTTCACAGCTCTTTGTTCGACCTGTAAAAAGTCTGATTTAGAAACAAAAATTATGCTTTGTCAGGACTACTGGATATCATAGGATCGCGTCTAAAAGACCATTAAGCGTTGCCCAACTTAGCTGACTCCAATTTTATGACCGTGACGTCACTTAGACCTATTCATCTGAATATGTCGCTTCACTAATTTTTTTGGAAATAAAATTTTTAATGACAACATCATATCTTGGTAATAAATTGAGTAATAAATTTTTTATTCTGCGTAAATATTCCAGAAAAAACAATGAAAGAAAAAAAGCGAGCAAATTTGAATTATATAAAATAAAATTGTTAAAAATTCAGGCAGTATCATTCAGCGATAGTTCAAAGATCAAAGAACCACTTCATTCATGGATGCAAATAATGGCATCAAAAAGGAATAAATGAAAATTGCACGGAGAAAATAATACGGCAATCATTAAAGATTATTGGACGAGGACAATGCGACGCTTACAAATTGGAATCTAATATTGCGTATATTGTTCACTTTTCGACCTCCACCTCCCTCAATACCCTTCATCCCCAACTTCCTTCTTCCATAGGGCAGTGCCCTCAACTCATCGAACTGCATCCGTTATTGCGGGTGACACTAAAGTTCTAACTCCTTGCCTAATTCATTCGGGACGAAGATCATGAATCTAAATGACAAATAATTTATTGCTGCTTTATGTATAATTTGTGGACATTATTTGCCATTCCTGAGTTTATCTTTTAATGCGCAAATGGAAAACATCCTGTTAGTGAGGATTTGAAAGGATTTGCCGCAGGAGATAAAATAACAAGAGTTATAATATCGATTATAATAAAGCCTTCGAATAAATAAAAGAATTGTGAATATACCTTAATAAAGTATAAACTCGCACAATAATGAAAACTGCATAAGTAAGAAGCGAGAGCACCACAGCCATTAAAAACAAAAAAATATATAACTTCTCATCTAATATCTATAAGCTTAATTCGTTGTGCTCCCTTAGCATAACTATTTTTGCCCGCTGAAGAAAACTGCGATACGGTGAAATATATCATTTCTTATAGAAAATTGATGCTTGCTCTTGAATTACAATCGAAAAATTTGCAAAAAAAAGGGAAAAATTTTGGAAATTTGATAAAATCAGAAGACAGTTATAAAATATCAATTGTGAATCTAAAGATTTATTTATTCCTCCCCCCAAAAAAAACCTATATTCTCTAAACGAATTAAAGAGGAATTACAATCAAAAAAAACAAGGTTATATTTTTTCAAACTTGATCTCACGATGATCAAAATCAAAGATATAAATAGCTTCCGGAAAATTTTCCGTTCTACCTATTATTGATTCATTTGGAACAATTCTAAGTACAAAAATTTTTGAACAAAAGCTTATAATTATACGGTTTGAGCCTAAGTGGCAGTGATGATCCGATGAATCAGTGAGGAATTTTAAAATGCGTATTTCCGATCGCATTTGCTACATATCTGCTTTTAGCACCAGTTAAGGGCAATTTGTTGAGTTATTAGCACCGGCGAAAGGATGCAATACATGCAACAGATTGGGAAAAAAAGAAGGAAAGGTTTAAGTCCTGTGCTTCGGGCAGAAGGATGTATAATCGAGACGGCAAGTATTATACGATTCTGCGAGGAAAGACGAGCGTAAGGAAGGAGGGCACTTAAGTCCTCAACTTTTTATGTGGTAGAAAAAAAACGGAAAATAAGAACTTTTAAGTTTTACAATATTCTATTCCAACGTATAATTTCCATTTCACGATTAGTAAGAGAAATCATAGAAGATGAAAGATGTGGCGGAAATCAATATTCGTCTTCAAAATTTACGACTTTTCACTCAATGCAAAATTCATTTCATTCTTAATTTAGTAATTCGTTCCGTCCGTTCACTCATTTTGTTTTAGATAAAACGACCTCTAATTCTTTGAAAAATGAACCTTTTGATGCGCACAATTACCGATATTAATTCCTAAATAGATGAGAAAAATCACCTCAACAATCTATTTTTCCTTACAAAAAATATGAAAAAATTTATTTACGATCAAGATTTTTTCAATATTTCATTTATCATTTAGTGAAAGTGTTATTTCTTCTTGAAGACTAAAGAAATAACCCATTCAACAACACGTGATGATTTTGCAAATATTTATGTAGATCTTCGAGAGCATATTGCTTTTGCATTCTCCAATCGCCATCGCTGTTTACTTATTTGTGTTTGCACATCGCTTAGTTCGAGTGAGCAACTGAAATTTGATGAATTTTATGGATTGTTGCGCTTACATATATATATATATATATATATATATATATATATATATATATATATATATATATATATATATATATATATATATATATATATATATATATATATATATATATATATATATATATATATATATATATATATATGCATGCAAAATAATAAATTTATTTATTTATTAAAGAATATGTGTAAATCGAGCAATTTGTAAGAAATTGTGTATATTTTCGAAAAAGGTA
The DNA here is from genome assembly GCA_037389465.1 of Baylisascaris procyonis. Taxonomy (NCBI): domain Eukaryota; kingdom Metazoa; phylum Nematoda; class Chromadorea; order Rhabditida; family Ascarididae; genus Baylisascaris; species Baylisascaris procyonis. The sequence goes on from JAZARR010000201.1 coordinate 1,983,999, forward strand.
ATTTTTGAGGGATCTACGTCCCCTCAGCATTTTTTGTGCCCGAGTGTCTCCACCCTTCGCCGAAATGGGCTTCTAAACAAAAAAAAAAACGCCATCAATGGCGAAACATTCAGCAATGAAGCAATCGCTTCAAATGGTAAACATCTTTATGCGCAGAAATTAGATGAAATTTTTTAGGCGAAATTTGATTTCGTCGAATTTTGCATCGTCGATTGTAACATTCTAATCAAACAAGCGAGAATATCTCAATTAGAATCGATAAAAAGAGAGAACCACACAAATCCCAATAGGAATTGAATCAGCTATTTTATAGTCGTAAAATGTATTTATGCGAAGTGATATTTTTGGAGTGCAAAATTGCAAATAAATTCCCATTAGTATATTTGTTTCTTTCTTTTATTTTATTCTCTTTCTATATTTTATCGACTAGCAAATGTTATTTTTGCGCCATAAATGTAAATGACAAATAAAAAGCACCAATCTAACAGTGCTACTACGCCTAAGGATAATGGCATGATAGTGGCCTTTACGTGTAAGATTCCTGTCTATAATATTTCACTTTCCGCCATAGATTTTATCAAAATAGCCTACAGCAAATTTAAAAAAAAGAAAGAAATATATAAGCAAAATGAACAAAATTATTTTAATAAAAAAGAAGAATTAGTGAATTACGCAAAATTAGTTATTTTCATTTGATAAAATGCTTAAGGTTTTCTCAAACTTGTTCCTTCTTCCTAATTATGTCTGCATAACATGAGAAATTTTAATATTGGCTAACGAGTAGTTCATAACGATAAACTTACTCTGGTAATATTGAGCAACATTTTCCCAATCGCCTACATTGTTTATGCCAAATTTTCACATTCCATCGACATTCTTGGATTTTCTTCTTTTTGATTTCCTTCTTTTTTCTCAATGAATTTTTCGTCCTTTCCTCTTTTAGTGTTTTACTTGCGAATAAAAACTTCTCGGCAAGTTTAGTGCATGTTCCTTCCTGAAAGAACATCCTTTCACCATTGATAAATAATTTCAATTCAATCACTGAAATCGATTATTGATTAGAGGTTGATTAATTAGGTTTAATCAGAAGAAATGATTAAAGAGGTTTAGAAATATAATCAATAAATTCCGACAACAGTTCTATTGAATGCGATGAACTTTCATTAGCTATCGGTTTAGGCTAAAATTAAAGGATGTGAATAATAGCAACGATGATTTATGACCAAAGTGATTGCTTATAGATAAAAAAAATTTCAGTTTCTAACGTATTCACAAATCCTTTTTTTTGTGCCAATGCGAAGATATTTATGTGCATATATTGAACGTCAAATCTTATTGCATTTCTATATGTCTCTGAGTTGTTCCTTGAATGCAAACATTTTCTCTTATTCCAACTTTTCACCTCTTTGGTTAAAAAAGCTGCTTGCAAATTTTCAAATTAGATGAGGAATATACTTGGAAGAAATCCGTATACACTTGATGTGGAAATATGAGCATCTGGTATTTTTTGGGGACGATGAAGCCTCCGCACAATAGACTCAGGCTAATTTCCCATCTTATAAAAAGGTCACTGAGCCAAAAAATACTAAGAGAAATGATTGACACAAAGAACACATTGAATGAGATCAAGCAAATAATGTGCTATTGTCTTATTTAAAAAACCGTCGACTCATCGATTTTAAGTGGTAACCAAATGGCATACGAAAAAATGAATGCTGAGCCATTTGGGCGATATGATGACTGCATTTCGGCCTGTCTCGGGTGGAAAAAATGTGTTTAACTGCTTATACGCGAAATACAGTAATTCTTGAAGGTGCTGATTTCATATATGTATTCAATAATTCATTAAGAAACATAAAATAATTAGTAAACCTAGCTCAAGGTTTCTTCAAAATTAGTAAGCTCCCATCGATATATGGAGTCAACTCTTTCCCCTCCCCCCCCCCCCCTCCTCGCCATCGGCAAAGTGTTGAAGCTCATGTGACCTATCCCTATATAAACGATTGAATAAACTAACTAGAGCAGGATCCATAATACTTTCTGCGTTGAGGATATTTTTTCGGACACAATCCTTGTTGAGTTCAGTCCTTCGAAGTTCAAGTCCATGGATTGCACTTCGTGCTTCGTGGATATTCTTTTCGCAGCTACCCACAACAAGGTTTATTTTTGATTGCGCATTTCGTCGCTCTTCCAAATCGATACATTCTCGTTGCTTCATTTCCAATTGATGTGCGCATAAAACATAGTTATCGCAATATTCACGCTGCAAATTTTTTTTTTTTTTTGTATTCTTAGCAAATATTCAAAATATCTGATATAAGGCGTTGAATAGAACGTCTAGAATTGGAGAGTGTGTTGGCAATTTTTTAGTAATAATGAAGTGATAAACAATTGTCTTATAGCGAATTTTCTAGTCTCCGCATCGAATCGTTAAAACTGATTGTTCGAAATTCATTCGATGACCTGCCCGGTTTTTTTACGTGTCCTCGGCTTCTTGGCTCCGGCTTTTTGACCTGTCGAGTGACTCTATAAATGGCTTTTTGCCGAAGCATATTAGGAAGATGAGAGGCATAAAAATTTTTTTTTAAATTTGTATGCGCCACTATTATTAGCTCGCTTTGCTATGCTAGTAATAAACCAGGAAGAGGGAAATAACCGTATCACAGCCAAATGAGGAGCTTCAAAAGCAAAAATTTAATTAATAACGGAAATTTGAAGGATAAAGAGAGGAGTCGGAGAGTGACAAACGATCGGACCAAAGCTCGGAATGTCAAAAGACACCGGAAACTCGTTTAAAGAAAAATCTGGAACCTCTCAATTTGTCAAGCAAGGTGATACTGTTATCTACGCTTCTCGTGAGAATAACTAAGAAACTGTAATTTAGCAGCAATTTTGCAAAAAATTTCGACTATCTCTGAACGGATCAGTCAAGCTATGAATTCGTTGATTAAATTTTAACAAAATATATGCCTATCATCTCGGTGTGATATGCCTTCTCATGGCTTTTAACGTGGATGATCGCTGGGAATTTTTTTTCTTTTTTTTTAACAAATAAAACTTAGATTGGCGAACAGCGGCTATCTTAACGCAATCGATTTGCTCTTAGGGAAAAAGATGAGGCAACTTTAAAAGAAAAACGTCTTTTCATGCAAAAAAATTGTAATTCACTTATTTAGGCTCCTTCAGAGAGTCTGAAGCACTCTATTCCACTGTGGTTGAAGTGTTGTCCAAGTAGAATCAATGAAAAACCTTTATCGCTAGATAAACGAAATCACTGGAATAATTTGACTCATGGAAATGAAAATTCTCTTCGTAAATCTATAGCAGAGTAGAAATCATTATATATATATATATATATATATATATATATATATATATATATATATATATATATATATATATATATATATATATATACGGGTTTCGCTGATGATTGCTCAATCCCTCTTTGGGCGAACTTGTTATCCGAAATGATGTATTGCCTTTGTTAAGATTTCACCATACGTGCAATCCGAAAAATTCGGCGAAACCAATTTTCTTTTCACTGGTTAGCTAACCACTTTCAAGTAAGCCACTGTTTCTCATCACTTCCGAGGCCATCATAGACTAAGCTCTAAGACTAAAATCTTGCCAGGCTATATATCGAGAAAATTTAGAATTTTTCTCCCATTCTTCTGTACTTAGCCAAATCAATCGAAGCATTAAAAATTCCATCTCAAATCGGAATTTCAATGCGTCTTATTAATGAATTATAAGCTAAGCATGATTGCTTATAGACTAATTTTTGAATATCCGTTCATTTCTAGAATTATTTTCCCGAATATTCATCTGATTTCTTTCATAATATTTACAAATAAATAAGGAACACATACATTTGGCTTTACGAAAATCCGAATTAAAACCTCCGAATTCCCTTTAACGGTTTATTTTTCTATTACATTTTTATTCTGATTATCCATTTCATTCTTCTTTATCGAAAAAAGATGAAAAGAGAGGTAAAAAAAGTCTTTTGCAAGCAAACTATAAATAAAACATCGGCATTAAAAAAAAACTATGATGATTTCAACGAAACGATTCCAAATCCCGTCATCTGATAAAGGAATAAGACGAACAATACGATTGAATTTAGTTTTTTTCTTCACAGCGAATATTTTTTAATCACTTGACATAAACGAAAGTATAGCAATTAGCCTTGCCAGGTAATTAGCACATTGTAAATTCTTAATGATAGTGGATGCAAAATCGAAGAAATTATGCCGATGATCGGGGAAAATTTTTTTCCAAAACTTTTCGTTTCTTTTTTTTTTTGAAAAATTGAATGAGGAAATTCTAAGATGACCAAGCAATAAAAAATACCGATTATGTTGCCTATCGGAACATTCGCTTTTTTTTCAGCCTATCTTTCAAAGGAGTTGTTTGTATCACACTATCTCAACGTTTTAGATAGCGAAAAAATTTTTCAATCCGGAAAAAATCTTCGCATCTTTATAATACTATTAAACTATACCCTTTTACTCGACTTTAATATACCGGAGTAGTGAAAAAAAGGTGCCATAATAAAATTCATATCAAAAGCTACCGTTTGATTAAGGAATTTCAACGGCCGATCATCGATGAGATCAATCGCTTCTTAGATCATTGATGCGTACTCCTATTGAAGTATTCTACACACCAATATCCTATACAATTATTAAATCGTCAACTGAATCTTCTTTTCCCATTCGGTTCCGAATTTTCCAAAAGAACAAATCCATCATAACAAAACCGGCAAATTTATCCGGAAAATAAAGTAATCAATGTGATGCTGCATAATACAGAAAAAGTTGGAAAACTTAAAAAAATCAAGAAAAAACTCACATCATTTGATTGTACGATGGCGATAAAAGTTGTTAGCAACAATGTCGAAATGATGTCATTACCGGAAATATGCATCCTACAATTGAGAAACATTTAACAATTTCATATTCAGCCTTATTTGAAAGCATTAAAACGAACCAAAATAATACATCAATTACGGTTAATATAAGAAAACAATACTAATTAATTATAAACATTAAAAAAAAAATTAATAGGACAATACTAATTAATTATAAACATTTAAAAAAAATTAATAGGAAAGACGAAAAGTGAAATTTGTAAATCGATTGAATCTAGCTTGTCGCCTATAGATAACAATCTAGCTTATACATAGCATTGTTAGAGGCATCGATTCACTTCAACAATGTTTCAGAACTTTTTTAGCAATCATTTGCAAGTGTGACCCATCGAGATCTATCGTTTAATACCAAGATCATCGAAATTGAAGACAAAAAATATTTTTTCAAATTTCCATGTGCTACCTACCCCCTTACGATTGAAAAAATGCGATTTTTGGGAATTTTTTTCTCGGCTTCTGTTTGCCCTTGGGCGGCAGTCCATGTACCGTTCGACGAGTCTCGGCGAGCTAACGACGAATCAAAAGACCGTTCAGCACCACATGTGATAGCAGAGGAGAACGAGGACTCCCAAAATTCCAAAAATCGAGATTTGGGAAATTCGGGCCGGTCGATTCGATCGTCAACTTCTCTCTCGAAATCTAATGATCTATATATCGTCTGATAGAGCTTCTGAAGCTGTGTCGAAAAAAGTAAACCGCGGGCGCATATGCCTAACCATTGCTTAGAAAAAAATTCCGAAATATCAATTACAGTACAATTATATAAAAATGCAAGATTTCTGGACCTATAATTTCATGTCTTTCATATAAAGCAGCAAACTGCGCACAGATTCGCATTCACCTCATGGAACTCTATCGTTTAATACCAAGATCATCGAAATTGAAGACAAAAAATATTTTTTCAAATTTCCATGTGCTACCCCCTTACGATTGAAAAAATGCGATTTTTGGGAATTTTTTCTCGGCTTCTGTTTGCCCTTGGGCGGCAGTCCATGTACCGTTCGACGAGTCTCGGCGAGCTAACGACGAATCAAAAGACCGTTCAGCACCACATGTGATAGCAGAGGAGAACGAGGACTCCCAAAATTCCAAAAATCGAGATTTGGGAAATTCGGGCCGGTCGATTCGATCGTCAACTTCTCTCTCGAAATCTAATGATCTATATATCGTCTGATAGAGCTTCTGAAGCTGTGTCGAAAAAAGTAAACCGCGGGCGCATATGCCTAACCATTGCTTAGAAAAAAATTCCGAAATATCAATTACAGTACAATTATATAAAAATGCAAGATTTCTGGACCTATAGTTTCATGTCTTTCATATAAAGCAGCAAACTGCGCACAGATTCGCATTCACCTCATGGAACTCTATCGTTTAATACCAAGATCATCGAAATTGAAGACAAAAAATATTTTTTCAAATTTCCATGTGACCCCCTTACGATTGAAAAAATGCGATTTTTGGGAATTTTTTTCTCGGCTTCTGTTTGCCCTTGGGCGGCAGTCCATGTACCGTTCGACGAGTCTCGGCGAGCTAACGACGAATCAAAAGACCGTTCAGCACCACATGTGATAGCAGAGGAGAACGAGGACTCCCAAAATTCCAAAAATCGAGATTTGGGAAATTCGGGCCGGTCGATTCGATCGTCAACTTCTCTCTCGAAATCTAATGATCTATATATCGTCTGATAGAGCTTCTGAAGCTGTGTCGAAAAAAGTAAACCGCGGGCGCATATGCCTAACCATTGCTTAGAAAAAAATTCCGAAATATCAATTACAGTACAATTATATAAAAATGCAAGATTTCTGGACCTATAATTTCATGTCTTTCATATAAAGCAGCAAACTGCGCACAGATTCGCATTCACCTCATGGAACTCTATCGTTTAATACCAAGATCATCGAAATTGAAGACAAAAAATATTTTTTCAAATTTCCATGTGCTACCCCCTTACGATTGAAAAAATGCGATTTTTGGGAATTTTTTTCTCGGCTTCTGTTTGCCCTTGGGCGGCAGTCCATGTACCGTTCGACGAGTCTCGGCGAGCTAACGACGAATCAAAAGACCGTTCAGCACCACATGTGATAGCAGAGGAGAACGAGGACTCCCAAAATTCCAAAAATCGAGATTTGGGAAATTCGGGCCGGTCGATTCGATCGTCAACTTCTCTCTCGAAATCTAATGATCTATATATCGTCTGATAGAGCTTCTGAAGCTGTGTCGAAAAAAGTAAACCGCGGGCGCATATGCCTAACCATTGCTTAGAAAAAAATTCCGAAATATCAATTACAGTACAATTATATAAAAATGCAAGATTTCTGGACCTATAATTTCATGTCTTTCATATAAAGCAGCAAACTGCGCACAGATTCGCATTCACCTCATGGAACTCTATCGTTTAATACCAAGATCATCGAAATTGAAGACAAAAAATATTTTTTCAAATTTCCATGTGCTACCCCCTTACGATTGAAAAAATGCGATTTTTGGGAATTTTTTCTCGGCTTCTGTTTGCCCTTGGGCGGCAGTCCATGTACCGTTCGACGAGTCTCGGCGAGCTAACGACGAATCAAAAGACCGTTCAGCACCACATGTGATAGCAGAGGAGAACGAGGACTCCCAAAATTCCAAAAATCGAGATTTGGGAAATTCGGGCCGGTCGATTCGATCGTCAACTTCTCTCTCGAAATCTAATGATCTATATATCGTCTGATAGAGCTTCTGAAGCTGTGTCGAAAAAAGTAAACCGCGGGCGCATATGCCTAACCATTGCTTAGAAAAAAATTCCGAAATATCAATTACAGTACAATTATATAAAAATGCAAGATTTCTGGACCTATAATTTCATGTCTTTCATATAAAGCAGCAAACTGCGCACAGATTCGCATTCACCTCATGGAACTCTATCGTTTAATACCAAGATCATCGAAATTGAAGACAAAAAATATTTTTTCAAATTTCCATGTGCTACCCCCTTACGATTGAAAAAATGCGATTTTTGGGAATTTTTTTCTCGGCTTCTTTTTGCCCTTGGGCGGCAGTCCATGTACCGTTCGACGAGTCTCGGCGAGCTAACGACGAATCAAAAGACCGTTCAGCACCACATGTGATAGCAGAGGAGAACGAGGACTCCCAAAATTCCAAAAATCGAGATTTGGGAAATTCGGGCCGGTCGATTCGATCGTCAACTTCTCTCTCGAAATCTAATGATCTATATATCGTCTGATAGAGCTTCTGAAGCTGTGTCGAAAAAAGTAAACCGCGGGCGCATATGCCTAACCATTGCTTAGAAAAAAATTCCGAAATATCAAATACAGTACAATTATATAAAAATGCAAGATTTCTGGACCTATAATTTCATGTCTTTCATATAAAGCAGCAAACGGCGCACAGATTCGCATTCACCTCATGGAACTCTATCGTTTAATACCAAGATCATCGAAATTGAAGACAAAAAATATTTTTTCAAATTTCCATGTGCTGCCCCCTTACGATTGAAAAAATGCGATTTTTGGGAATTTTTTTCTCGGCTTCTGTTTGCCCTTGGGCGGCAGTCCATGTACCGTTCGACGAGTCTCGGCGAGCTAACGACGAATCAAAAGATCGTTCAGCACCACATGTGATAGCAGAGGAGAACGAGGACTCCCAAAATTCCAAAAATCGAGATTTGGGAAATTCGGGCCGGTCGATTCGATCGTCAACTTCTCTCTCGAAATCTAATGATCTATATATCGTCTGATAGAGCTTCTGAAGCTGTGTCGAAAAAAGTAAACCGCGGGCGCATATGCCTAACCATTGCTTAGAAAAAAATTCCGAAATATCAATTACAGTACAATTATATAAAAATGCAAGATTTCTGGACCTATAGTTTCATGTCTTTCATATAAAGCAGCAAACTGCGCACAGATTCGCATTCACCTCATGAAACTCTATCGTTTAATACCAAGATCATCGAAATTGAAGACAAAAAATATTTTTTCAAATTTCCATGTGCTACCCCCCTACGATTGAAAAAATGCGATTTTTGGGAATTTTTTCTCGGCTTCTGTTTGCCCTTGGGCGGCAGTCCATGTACCGTTCGACGAGTCTCGGCGAGCTAACGACGAATCAAAAGACCGTTCAGCACCACATGTGATAGCAGAGGAGAACGAGGACTCCCAAAATTCCAAAAATCGAGATTTGGGAAATTCGGGCCGGTCGATTCGATCGTCAACTTCTCTCTCGAAATCTAATGATCTATATATCGTCTGATAGAGCTTCTGAAGCTGTGTCGAAAAAAGTAAACCGCGGGCGCATATGCCTAACCATTGCTTAGAAAAAAATTCCGAAATATCAATTACAGTACAATTATATAAAAATGCAAGATTTCTGGACCTATAATTTCATGTCTTTCATATAAAGCAGCAAACGGCGCACAGATTCGCATTCACCTCATGGAACTCTATCGTTTAATACCAAGATCATCGAAATTGAAGACAAAAAATATTTTTTCAAATTTCCATGTGCTACCCCCTTACGATTGAAAAAATGCGATTTTTGGGAATTTTTTCTCGGCTTCTGTTTGCCCTTGGGCGGCAGTCCATGTACCGTTCGACGAGTCTCGGCGAGCTAACGACGAATCAAAAGATCGTTCAGCACCACATGTGATAGCAGAGGAGAACGAGGACTCCCAAAATTCCAAAAATCGAGATTTGGGAAATTCGGGCCGGTCGATTCGATCGTCAACTTCTCTCTCGAAATCTAATGATCTATATATCGTCTGATAGAGCTTCTGAAGCTGTGTCGAAAAAAGTAAACCGCGGGCGCATATGCCTAACCATTGCTTAGAAAAAAATTCCGAAATATCAATTACAGTACAATTATATAAAAATGCAAGATTTCTGGACCTATAGTTTCATGTCTTTCATATAAAGCAGCAAACTGCGCACAGATTCGCATTCACCTCATGAAACTCTATCGTTTAATACCAAGATCATCGAAATTGAAGACAAAAAATATTTTTTCAAATTTCCATGTGCTACCCCCTACGATTGAAAAAATGCGATTTTTGGGAATTTTTTCTCGGCTTCTGTTTGCCCTTGGGCGGCAGTCCATGTACCGTTCGACGAGTCTCGGCGAGCTAACGACGAATCAAAAGACCGTTCAGCACCACATGTGATAGCAGAGGAGAACGAGGACTCCCAAAATTCCAAAAATCGAGATTTGGGAAATTCGGGCCGGTCGATTCGATCGTCAACTTCTCTCTCGAAATCTAATGATCTATATATCGTCTGATAGAGCTTCTGAAGCTGTGTCGAAAAAAGTAAACCGCGGGCGCATATGCCTAACCATTGCTTAGAAAAAAATTCCGAAATATCAATTACAGTACAATTATATAAAAATGCAAGATTTCTGGACCTATAATTTCATGTCTTTCATATAAAGCAGCAAACGGCGCACAGATTCGCATTCACCTCATGGAACTCTATCGTTTAATACCAAGATCATCGAAATTGAAGACAAAAAATATTTTTTCAAATTTCCATGTGCTACCCCCTTACGATTGAAAAAATGCGATTTTTGGGAATTTTTTCTCGGCTTCTGTTTGCCCTTGGGCGGCAGTCCATGTACCGTTCGACGAGTCTCGGCGAGCTAACGACGAATCAAAAGATCGTTCAGCACCACATGTGATAGCAGAGGAGAACGAGGACTCCCAAAATTCCAAAAATCGAGATTTGGGAAATTCGGGCCGGTCGATTCGATCGTCAACTTCTCTCTCGAAATCTAATGATCTATATATCGCCTGATAGAGCTTCTGAAGCTGTGTCGAAAAAAGTAAACCGCGGGCGCATATGCCTAACCATTGCTTAGAAAAAAATTCCGAAATATCAATTACAGTACAATTATATAAAAATGCAAGATTTCTGGACCTATAGTTTCATGTCTTTCATATAAAGCAGCAAACTGCGCACAGATTCGCATTCACCTCATGAAACTCTATCGTTTAATACCAAGATCATCGAAATTGAAGACAAAAAATATTTTTTCAAATTTCCATGTGCTACCCCCTTACGATTGAAAAAATGCGATTTTTGGGAATTTTTTTCTCGGCTTCTGTTTGCCCTTGGGCGGCAGTCCATGTACCGTTCGACGAGTCTCGGCGAGCTAACGACGAATCAAAAGACCGTTCAGCACCACATGTGATAGCAGAGGAGAACGAGGACTCCCAAAATTCCAAAAATCGAGATTTGGGAAATTCGGGCCGGTCGATTCGATCGTCAACTTCTCTCTCGAAATCTAATGATCTATATATCGTCTGATAGAGCTTCTGAAGCTGTGTCGAAAAAAGTAAACCGCGGGCGCATATGCCTAACCATTGCTTAGAAAAAAATTCCGAAATATCAATTACAGTACAATTATATAAAAATGCAAGATTTCTGGACCTATAATTTCATGTCTTTCATATAAAGCAGCAAACTGCGCACAGATTCGCATTCACCTCATGGAACTCTATCGTTTAATACCAAGATCATCGAAATTGAAGACAAAAAATATTTTTTCAAATTTCCATGTGCTACCCCCTTACGATTGAAAAAATGCGATTTTTGGGAATTTTTTTCTCGGCTTCTTTTTGCCCTTGGGCGGCAGTCCATGTACCGTTCGACGAGTCTCGGCGAGCTAACGACGAATCAAAAGACCGTTCAGCACCACATGTGATAGCAGAGGAGAACGAGGACTCCCAAAATTCCAAAAATCGAGATTTGGGAAATTCGGGCCGGTCGATTCGATCGTCAACTTCTCTCTCGAAATCTAATGATCTATATATCGTCTGATAGAGCTTCTGAAGCTGTGTCGAAAAAAGTAAACCGCGGGCGCATATGCCTAACCATTGCTTAGAAAAAAATTCCGAAATATCAAATACAGTACAATTATATAAAAATGCAAGATTTCTGGACCTATAATTTCATGTCTTTCATATAAAGCAGCAAACGGCGCACAGATTCGCATTCACCTCATGGAACTCTATCGTTTAATACCAAGATCATCGAAATTGAAGACAAAAAATATTTTTTCAAATTTCCATGTGCTGCCCCCTTACGATTGAAAAAATGCGATTTTTGGGAATTTTTTCTCGGCTTCTGTTTGCCCTTGGGCGGCAGTCCATGTACCGTTCGACGAGTCTCGGCGAGCTAACGACGAATCAAAAGATCGTTCAGCACCACATGTGATAGCAGAGGAGAACGAGGACTCCCAAAATTCCAAAAATCGAGATTTGGGAAATTCGGGCCGGTCGATTCGATCGTCAACTTCTCTCTCGAAATCTAATGATCTATATATCGTCTGATAGAGCTTCTGAAGCTGTGTCGAAAAAAGTAAACCGCGGGCGCATATGCCTAACCATTGCTTAGAAAAAAATTCCGAAATATCAATTACAGTACAATTATATAAAAATGCAAGATTTCTGGACCTATAGTTTCATGTCTTTCATATAAAGCAGCAAACTGCGCACAGATTCGCATTCACCTCATGAAACTCTATCGTTTAATACCAAGATCATCGAAATTGAAGACAAAAAATATTTTTTCAAATTTCCATGTGCTACCCCCTACGATTGAAAAAATGCGATTTTTGGGAATTTTTTCTCGGCTTCTGTTTGCCCTTGGGCGGCAGTCCATGTACCGTTCGACGAGTCTCGGCGAGCTAACGACGAATCAAAAGACCGTTCAGCACCACATGTGATAGCAGAGGAGAACGAGGACTCCCAAAATTCCAAAAATCGAGATTTGGGAAATTCGGGCCGGTCGATTCGATCGTCAACTTCTCTCTCGAAATCTAATGATCTATATATCGTCTGATAGAGCTTCTGAAGCTGTGTCGAAAAAAGTAAACCGCGGGCGCATATGCCTAACCATTGCTTAGAAAAAAATTCCGAAATATCAATTACAGTACAATTATATAAAAATGCAAGATTTCTGGACCTATAATTTCATGTCTTTCATATAAAGCAGCAAACGGCGCACAGATTCGCATTCACCTCATGGAACTCTATCGTTTAATACCAAGATCATCGAAATTGAAGACAAAAAATATTTTTTCAAATTTCCATGTGCTACCCCCTTACGATTGAAAAAATGCGATTTTTGGGAATTTTTTCTCGGCTTCTGTTTGCCCTTGGGCGGCAGTCCATGTACCGTTCGACGAGTCTCGGCGAGCTAACGACGAATCAAAAGATCGTTCAGCACCACATGTGATAGCAGAGGAGAACGAGGACTCCCAAAATTCCAAAAATCGAGATTTGGGAAATTCGGGCCGGTCGATTCGATCGTCAACTTCTCTCTCGAAATCTAATGATCTATATATCGTCTGATAGAGCTTCTGAAGCTGTGTCGAAAAAAGTAAACCGCGGGCGCATATGCCTAACCATTGCTTAGAAAAAAATTCCGAAATATCAATTACAGTACAATTATATAAAAATGCAAGATTTCTGGACCTATAGTTTCATGTCTTTCATATAAAGCAGCAAACTGCGCACAGATTCGCATTCACCTCATGAAACTCTATCGTTTAATACCAAGATCATCGAAATTGAAGACAAAAAATATTTTTTCAAATTTCCATGTGCTACCCCCTACGATTGAAAAAATGCGATTTTTGGGAATTTTTTCTCGGCTTCTGTTTGCCCTTGGGCGGCAGTCCATGTACCGTTCGACGAGTCTCGGCGAGCTAACGACGAATCAAAAGACCGTTCAGCACCACATGTGATAGCAGAGGAGAACGAGGACTCCCAAAATTCCAAAAATCGAGATTTGGGAAATTCGGGCCGGTCGATTCGATCGTCAACTTCTCTCTCGAAATCTAATGATCTATATATCGTCTGATAGAGCTTCTGAAGCTGTGTCGAAAAAAGTAAACCGCGGGCGCATATGCCTAACCATTGCTTAGAAAAAAATTCCGAAATATCAATTACAGTACAATTATATAAAAATGCAAGATTTCTGGACCTATAATTTCATGTCTTTCATATAAAGCAGCAAACGGCGCACAGATTCGCATTCACCTCATGGAACTCTATCGTTTAATACCAAGATCATCGAAATTGAAGACAAAAAATATTTTTTCAAATTTCCATGTGCTACCCCCTTACGATTGAAAAAATGCGATTTTTGGGAATTTTTTTCTCGGCTTCTGTTTGCCCTTGGGCGGCAGTCCATGTACCGTTCGACGAGTCTCGGCGAGCTAACGACGAATCAAAAGATCGTTCAGCACCACATGTGATAGCAGAGGAGAACGAGGACTCCCAAAATTCCAAAAATCGAGATTTGGGAAATTCGGGCCGGTCGATTCGATCGTCAACTTCTCTCTCGAAATCTAATGATCTATATATCGCCTGATAGAGCTTCTGAAGCTGTGTCGAAAAAAGTAAACCGCGGGCGCATATGCCTAACCATTGCTTAGAAAAAAATTCCGAAATATCAATTACAGTACAATTATATAAAAATGCAAGATTTCTGGACCTATAGTTTCATGTCTTTCATATAAAGCAGCAAACTGCGCACAGATTCGCATTCACCTCATGAAACTCTATCGTTTAATACCAAGATCATCGAAATTGAAGACAAAAAATATTTTTTCAAATTTCCATGTGCTACCCCCTTACGATTGAAAAAATGCGATTTTTGGGAATTTTTTTCTCGGCTTCTGTTTGCCCTTGGGCGGCAGTCCATGTACCGTTCGACGAGTCTCGGCGAGCTAACGACGAATCAAAAGACCGTTCAGCACCACATGTGATAGCAGAGGAGAACGAGGACTCCCAAAATTCCAAAAATCGAGATTTGGGAAATTCGGGCCGGTCGATTCGATCGTCAACTTCTCTCTCGAAATCTAATGATCTATATATCGTCTGATAGAGCTTCTGAAGCTGTGTCGAAAAAAGTAAACCGCGGGCGCATATGCCTAACCATTGCTTAGAAAAAAATTCCGAAATATCAATTACAGTACAATTATATAAAAATGCAAGATTTCTGGACCTATAATTTCATGTCTTTCATATAAAGCAGCAAACGGCGCACAGATTCGCATTCACCTCATGGAACTCTATCGTTTAATACCAAGATCATCGAAATTGAAGACAAAAAATATTTTTTCAAATTTCCATGTGCTACCCCCTTACGATTGAAAAAATGCGATTTTTGGGAATTTTTTTCTCGGCTTCTGTTTGCCCTTGGGCGGCAGTCCATGTACCGTTCGACGAGTCTCGGCGAGCTAACGACGAATCAAAAGATCGTTCAGCACCACATGTGATAGCAGAGGAGAACGAGGACTCCCAAAATTCCAAAAATCGAGATTTGGGAAATTCGGGCCGGTCGATTCGATCGTCAACTTCTCTCTCGAAATCTAATGATCTATATATCGTCTGATAGAGCTTCTGAAGCTGTGTCGAAAAAAGTAAACCGCGGGCGCATATGCCTAACCATTGCTTAGAAAAAAATTCCGAAATATCAATTACAGTACAATTATATAAAAATGCAAGATTTCTGGACCTATAGTTTCATGTCTTTCATATAAAGCAGCAAACTGCGCACAGATTCGCATTCACCTCATGAAACTCTATCGTTTAATACCAAGATCATCGAAATTGAAGACAAAAAATATTTTTTCAAATTTCCATGTGCTACCCCCCTACGATTGAAAAAATGCGATTTTTGGGAATTTTTTTCTCGGCTTCTGTTTGCCCTTGGGCGGCAGTCCATGTACCGTTCGACGAGTCTCGGCGAGCTAACGACGAATCAAAAGACCGTTCAGCACCACATGTGATAGCAGAGGAGAACGAGGACTCCCAAAATTCCAAAAATCGAGATTTGGGAAATTCGGGCCGGTCGATTCGATCGTCAACTTCTCTCTCGAAATCTAATGATCTATATATCGTCTGATAGAGCTTCTGAAGCTGTGTCGAAAAAAGTAAACCGCGGGCGCATATGCCTAACCATTGCTTAGAAAAAAATTCCGAAATATCAATTACAGTACAATTATATAAAAATGCAAGATTTCTGGACCTATAATTTCATGTCTTTCATATAAAGCAGCAAACGGCGCACAGATTCGCATTCACCTCATGGAACTCTATCGTTTAATACCAAGATCATCGAAATTGAAGACAAAAAATATTTTTTCAAATTTCCATGTGCTACCCCCTTACGATTGAAAAAATGCGATTTTTGGGAATTTTTTTCTCGGCTTCTGTTTGCCCTTGGGCGGCAGTCCATGTACCGTTCGACGAGTCTCGGCGAGCTAACGACGAATCAAAAGATCGTTCAGCACCACATGTGATAGCAGAGGAGAACGAGGACTCCCAAAATTCCAAAAATCGAGATTTGGGAAATTCGGGCCGGTCGATTCGATCGTCAACTTCTCTCTCGAAATCTAATGATCTATATATCGCCTGATAGAGCTTCTGAAGCTGTGTCGAAAAAAGTAAACCGCGGGCGCATATGCCTAACCATTGCTTAGAAAAAAATTCCGAAATATCAATTACAGTACAATTATATAAAAATGCAAGATTTCTGGACCTATAGTTTCATGTCTTTCATATAAAGCAGCAAACTGCGCACAGATTCGCATTCACCTCATGAAACTCTATCGTTTAATACCAAGATCATCGAAATTGAAGACAAAAAATATTTTTTCAAATTTCCATGTGCTACCCCCTTACGATTGAAAAAATGCGATTTTTGGGAATTTTTTCTCGGCTTCTGTTTGCCCTTGGGCGGCAGTCCATGTACCGTTCGACGAGTCTCGGCGAGCTAACGACGAATCAAAAGACCGTTCAGCACCACATGTGATAGCAGAGGAGAACGAGGACTCCCAAAATTCCAAAAATCGAGATTTGGGAAATTCGGGCCGGTCGATTCGATCGTCAACTTCTCTCTCGAAATCTAATGATCTATATATCGTCTGATAGAGCTTCTGAAGCTGTGTCGAAAAAAGTAAACCGCGGGCGCATATGCCTAACCATTGCTTAGAAAAAAATTCCGAAATATCAATTACAGTACAATTATATAAAAATGCAAGATTTCTGGACCTATAATTTCATGTCTTTCATATAAAGCAGCAAACTGCGCACAGATTCGCATTCACCTCATGGAACTCTATCGTTTAATACCAAGATCATCGAAATTGAAGACAAAAAATATTTTTTCAAATTTCCATGTGCTACCCCCTCACGATTGAAAAAATGCGATTTTTGGGAATTTTTTTCTCGGCTTCTGTTTGCCCTTGGGCGGCAGTCCATGTACCGTTCGACGAGTCTCGGCGAGCTAACGACGAATCAAAAGACCGTTCAGCACCACATGTGATAGCAGAGGAGAACGAGGACTCCCAAAATTCCAAAAATCGAGATTTGGGAAATTCGGGCCGGTCGATTCGATCGTCAACTTCTCTCTCGAAATCTAACGATCTATATATCGTCTGATAGAGCTTCTGAAGCTGTGTCGAAAAAAGTAAACCGCGGGCGCATATGCCTAACCATTGCTTAGAAAAAAATTCCGAAATATCAATTACAGTACAATTATATAAAAATGCAAGATTTCTGGACCTATAGTTTCATGTCTTTCATATAAAGCAGCAAACTGCGCACAGATTCGCATTCACCTCATGGAACTCTATCGTTTAATACCAAGATCATCGAAATTGAAGACAAAAAATATTTTTTCAAATTTCCATGTGCTACCCCCTTACGATTGAAAAAATGCGATTTTTGGGAATTTTTTCTCGGCTTCTGTTTGCCCTTGGGCGGCAGTCCATGTACCGTTCGACGAGTCTCGGCGAGCTAACGACGAATCAAAAGACCGTTCAGCACCACATGTGATAGCAGAGGAGAACGAGGACTCCCAAAATTCCAAAAATCGAGATTTGGGAAACTCGGGCCGGTCGATTCGATCGTCAACTTCTCTCTCGAAATCTAATGATCTATATATCGTCTGATAGAGCTTCTGAAGCTGTGTCGAAAAAAGTAAACCGCGGGCGCATATGCCTAACCATTGCTTAGAAAAAAATTCCGAAATATCAATTACAGTACAATTATATAAAAATGCAAGATTTCTGGACCTATAATTTCATGTCTTTCATATAAAGCAGCAAACGGCGCACAGATTCGCATTCACCTCATGGAACTCTATCGTTTAATACCAAGATCATCGAAATTGAAGACAAAAAATATTTTTTCAAATTTCCATGTGCTACCCCCTTACGATTGAAAAAATGCGATTTTTGGGAATTTTTTCTCGGCTTCTGTTTGCCCTTGGGCGGCAGTCCATGTACCGTTCGACGAGTCTCGGCGAGCTAACGACGAATCAAAAGATCGTTCAGCACCACATGTGATAGCAGAGGAGAACGAGGACTCCCAAAATTCCAAAAATCGAGATTTGGGAAATTCGGGCCGGTCGATTCGATCGTCAACTTCTCTCTCGAAATCTAATGATCTATATATCGTCTGATAGAGCTTCTGAAGCTGTGTCGAAAAAAGTAAACCGCGGGCGCATATGCCTAACCATTGCTTAGAAAAAAATTCCGAAATATCAATTACAGTACAATTATATAAAAATGCAAGATTTCTGGACCTATAGTTTCATGTCTTTCATATAAAGCAGCAAACTGCGCACAGATTCGCATTCACCTCATGGAACTCTATCGTTTAATACCAAGATCATCGAAATTGAAGACAAAAAATATTTTTTCAAATTTCCATGTGCTACCCCCTTACGATTGAAAAAATGCGATTTTTGGGAATTTTTTTCTCGGCTTCTGTTTGCCCTTGGGCGGCAGTCCATGTACCGTTCGACGAGTCTCGGCGAGCTAACGACGAATCAAAAGATCGTTCAGCACCACATGTGATAGCAGAGGAGAACGAGGACTCCCAAAATTCCAAAAATCGAGATTTGGGAAATTCGGGCCGGTCGATTCGATCGTCAACTTCTCTCTCGAAATCTAATGATCTATATATCGTCTGATAGAGCTTCTGAAGCTGTGTCGAAAAAAGTAAACCGCGGGCGCATATGCCTAACCATTGCTTAGAAAAAAATTCCGAAATATCAATTACAGTACAATTATATAAAAATGCAAGATTTCTGGACCTATAGTTTCATGTCTTTCATATAAAGCAGCAAACTGCGCACAGATTCGCATTCACCTCATGAAACTCTATCGTTTAATACCAAGATCATCGAAATTGAAGACAAAAAATATTTTTTCAAATTTCCATGTGCTACCCCCCTACGATTGAAAAAATGCGATTTTTGGGAATTTTTTTCTCGGCTTCTGTTTGCCCTTGGGCGGCAGTCCATGTACCGTTCGACGAGCCTCGGCGAGCTAACGACGAATCAAAAGACCGTTCAGCACCACATGTGATAGCAGAGGAGAACGAGGACTCCCAAAATTCCAAAAATCGAGATTTGGGAAATTCGGGCCGGTCGATTCGATCGTCAACTTCTCTCTCGAAATCTAATGATCTATATATCGTCTGATAGAGCTTCTGAAGCTGTGTCGAAAAAAGTAAACCGCGGGCGCATATGCCTAACCATTGCTTAGAAAAAAATTCCGAAATATCAATTACAGTACAATTATATAAAAATGCAAGATTTCTGGACCTATAATTTCATGTCTTTCATATAAAGCAGCAAACGGCGCACAGATTCGCATTCACCTCATGGAACTCTATCGTTTAATACCAAGATCATCGAAATTGAAGACAAAAAATATTTTTTCAAATTTCCATGTGCTACCCCCTTACGATTGAAAAAATGCGATTTTTGGGAATTTTTTTCTCGGCTTCTGTTTGCCCTTGGGCGGCAGTCCATGTACCGTTCGACGAGTCTCGGCGAGCTAACGACGAATCAAAAGATCGTTCAGCACCACATGTGATAGCAGAGGAGAACGAGGACTCCCAAAATTCCAAAAATCGAGATTTGGGAAATTCGGGCCGGTCGATTCGATCGTCAACTTCTCTCTCGAAATCTAATGATCTATATATCGCCTGATAGAGCTTCTGAAGCTGTGTCGAAAAAAGTAAACCGCGGGCGCATATGCCTAACCATTGCTTAGAAAAAAATTCCGAAATATCAATTACAGTACAATTATATAAAAATGCAAGATTTCTGGACCTATAGTTTCATGTCTTTCATATAAAGCAGCAAACTGCGCACAGATTCGCATTCACCTCATGAAACTCTATCGTTTAATACCAAGATCATCGAAATTGAAGACAAAAAATATTTTTTCAAATTTCCATGTGCTACCCCCTTACGATTGAAAAAATGCGATTTTTGGGAATTTTTTCTCGGCTTCTGTTTGCCCTTGGGCGGCAGTCCATGTACCGTTCGACGAGTCTCGGCGAGCTAACGACGAATCAAAAGACCGTTCAGCACCACATGTGATAGCAGAGGAGAACGAGGACTCCCAAAATTCCAAAAATCGAGATTTGGGAAATTCGGGCCGGTCGATTCGATCGTCAACTTCTCTCTCGAAATCTAATGATCTATATATCGTCTGATAGAGCTTCTGAAGCTGTGTCGAAAAAAGTAAACCGCGGGCGCATATGCCTAACCATTGCTTAGAAAAAAATTCCGAAATATCAATTACAGTACAATTATATAAAAATGCAAGATTTCTGGACCTATAATTTCATGTCTTTCATATAAAGCAGCAAACTGCGCACAGATTCGCATTCACCTCATGGAACTCTATCGTTTAATACCAAGATCATCGAAATTGAAGACAAAAAATATTTTTTCAAATTTCCATGTGCTACCCCCTCACGATTGAAAAAATGCGATTTTTGGGAATTTTTTTCTCGGCTTCTGTTTGCCCTTGGGCGGCAGTCCATGTACCGTTCGACGAGTCTCGGCGAGCTAACGACGAATCAAAAGACCGTTCAGCACCACATGTGATAGCAGAGGAGAACGAGGACTCCCAAAATTCCAAAAATCGAGATTTGGGAAATTCGGGCCGGTCGATTCGATCGTCAACTTCTCTCTCGAAATCTAACGATCTATATATCGTCTGATAGAGCTTCTGAAGCTGTGTCGAAAAAAGTAAACCGCGGGCGCATATGCCTAACCATTGCTTAGAAAAAAATTCCGAAATATCAATTACAGTACAATTATATAAAAATGCAAGATTTCTGGACCTATAGTTTCATGTCTTTCATATAAAGCAGCAAACTGCGCACAGATTCGCATTCACCTCATGGAACTCTATCGTTTAATACCAAGATCATCGAAATTGAAGACAAAAAATATTTTTTCAAATTTCCATGTGCTACCCCCTTACGATTGAAAAAATGCGATTTTTGGGAATTTTTTCTCGGCTTCTGTTTGCCCTTGGGCGGCAGTCCATGTACCGTTCGACGAGTCTCGGCGAGCTAACGACGAATCAAAAGACCGTTCAGCACCACATGTGATAGCAGAGGAGAACGAGGACTCCCAAAATTCCAAAAATCGAGATTTGGGAAACTCGGGCCGGTCGATTCGATCGTCAACTTCTCTCTCGAAATCTAATGATCTATATATCGTCTGATAGAGCTTCTGAAGCTGTGTCGAAAAAAGTAAACCGCGGGCGCATATGCCTAACCATTGCTTAGAAAAAAATTCCGAAATATCAATTACAGTACAATTATATAAAAATGCAAGATTTCTGGACCTATAATTTCATGTCTTTCATATAAAGCAGCAAACGGCGCACAGATTCGCATTCACCTCATGGAACTCTATCGTTTAATACCAAGATCATCGAAATTGAAGACAAAAAATATTTTTTCAAATTTCCATGTGCTACCCCCTTACGATTGAAAAAATGCGATTTTTGGGAATTTTTTTCTCGGCTTCTGTTTGCCCTTGGGCGGCAGTCCATGTACCGTTCGACGAGTCTCGGCGAGCTAACGACGAATCAAAAGATCGTTCAGCACCACATGTGATAGCAGAGGAGAACGAGGACTCCCAAAATTGCAAAAATCGAGATTTGGGAAATTCGGGCCGGTCGATTCGATCGTCAACTTCTCTCTCGAAATCTAATGATCTATATATCGTCTGATAGAGCTTCTGAAGCTGTGTCGAAAAAAGTAAACCGCGGGCGCATATGCCTAACCATTGCTTAGAAAAAAATTCCGAAATATCAATTACAGTACAATTATATAAAAATGCAAGATTTCTGGACCTATAATTTCATGTCTTTCATATAAAGCAGCAAACGGCGCACAGATTCGCATTCACCTCATGGAACTCTATCGTTTAATACCAAGATCATCGAAATTGAAGACAAAAAATATTTTTTCAAATTTCCATGTGCTACTCCCTTACGATTGAAAAAATGCGATTTTTGGGAATTTTTTTCTCGGCTTCTGTTTGCCCTTGGGCGGCAGTCCGTGTACCGTTCGACGAGTCTCGGCGAGCTAACGACGAATCAAAAGATCGTTCAGCACCACATGTGATAGCAGAGGAGAACGAGGACTCCCAAAATTCCAAAAATCGAGATTTGGGAAATTCGGGCCGGTCGATTCGATCGTCAACTTCTCTCTCGAAATCTAATGATCTATATATCGTCTGATAGAGCTTCTGAAGCTGTGTCGAAAAAAGTAAACCGCGGGCGCATATGCCTAACCATTGCTTAGAAAAAAATTCCGAAATATCAATTACAGTACAATTATATAAAAATGCAAGATTTCTGGACCTATAATTTCATGTCTTTCATATAAAGCAGCAAACTGCGCACAGATTCGCATTCACCTCATGGAACTCTATCGTTTAATACCAAGATCATCGAAATTGAAGACAAAAAATATTTTTTCAAAATTCCATGTGCTACCCCCTTACGATTGAAAAAATGCGATTTTTGGGAATTTTTTTCTCGGCTTCTGTTTGCCCTTGGGCGGCAGTCCGTGTACCGTTCGACGAGTCTCGGCGAGCTAACGACGAATCAAAAGATCGTTCAGCACCACATGTGATAGCAGAGGAGAACGAGGACTCCCAAAATTCCAAAAATCGAGATTTGGGAAATTCGGGCCGGTCGATTCGATCGTCAACTTCTCTCTCGAAATCTAATGATCTATATATCGTCTGATAGAGCTTCTGAAGCTGTGTCGAAAAAAGTAAACCGCGGGCGCATATGCCTAACCATTGCTTAGAAAAAAATTCCGAAATATCAATTACAGTACAATTATATAAAAATGCAAGATTTCTGGACCTATAATTTCATGTCTTTCATATAAAGCAGCAAACTGCGCACAGATTCGCATTCACCTCATGGAACTCTATCGTTTAATACCAAGATCATCGAAATTGAAGACAAAAAATATTTTTTCAAATTTCCATGTGCTACCCCCTTACGATTGAAAAAATGCGATTTTTGGGAATTTTTTTCTCGGCTTCTGTTTGCCCTTGGGCGGCAGTCCATGTACCGTTCGACGAGTCTCGGCGAGCTAACGACGAATCAAAAGACCGTTCAGCACCACATGTGATAGCAGAGGAGAACGAGGACTCCCAAAATTCCAAAAATCGAGATTTGGGAAACTCGGGCCGGTCGATTCGATCGTCAACTTCTCTCTCGAAATCTAATGATCTATATATCGTCTGATAGAGCTTCTGAAGCTGTGTCGAAAAAAGTAAACCGCGGGCGCATATGCCTAACCATTGCTTAGAAAAAAATTCCGAAATATCAATTACAGTACAATTATATAAAAATGCAAGATTTCTGGACCTATAATTTCATGTCTTTCATATAAAGCAGCAAACTGCGCACAGATTCGCATTCACCTCATGGAACTCTATCGTTTAATACCAAGATCATCGAAATTGAAGACAAAAAATATTTTTTCAAATTTCCATGTGCTACCCCCTTACGATTGAAAAAATGCGATTTTTGGGAATTTTTTTCTCGGCTTCTGTTTGCCCTTGGGCGGCAGTCCATGTACCGTTCGACGAGTCTCGGCGAGCTAACGACGAATCAAAAGACCGTTCAGCACCACATGTGATAGCAGAGGAGAACGAGGACTCCCAAAATTCCAAAAATCGAGATTTGGGAAACTCGGGCCGGTCGATTCGATCGTCAACTTCTCTCTCGAAATCTAATGATCTATATATCGTCTGATAGAGCTTCTGAAGCTGTGTCGAAAAAAGTAAACCGCGGGCGCATATGCCTAACCATTGCTTAGAAAAAAATTCCGAAATATCAATTACAGTACAATTATATAAAAATGCAAGATTTCTGGACCTATAATTTCATGTCTTTCATATAAAGCAGCAAACGGCGCACAGATTCGCATTCACCTCATGGAACTCTATCGTTTAATACCAAGATCATCGAAATTGAAGACAAAAAATATTTTTTCAAATTTCCATGTGCTACCCCCTTACGATTGAAAAAATGCGATTTTTGGGAATTTTTTTCTCGGCTTCTGTTTGCCCTTGGGCGGCAGTCCATGTACCGTTCGACGAGTCTCGGCGAGCTAACGACGAATCAAAAGATCGTTCAGCACCACATGTGATAGCAGAGGAGAACGAGGACTCCCAAAATTCCAAAAATCGAGATTTGGGAAATTCGGGCCGGTCGATTCGATCGTCAACTTCTCTCTCGAAATCTAATGATCTATATATCGTCTGATAGAGCTTCTGAAGCTGTGTCGAAAAAAGTAAACCGCGGGCGCATATGCCTAACCATTGCTTAGAAAAAAATTCCGAAATATCAATTACAGTACAATTATATAAAAATGCAAGATTTCTGGACCTATAATTTCATGTCTTTCATATAAAGCAGCAAACTGTGCACAGATTCGCATTCACCTCATGAAACTCTATCGTTTAATACCAGGATCATCGAAATTGAAGACAAAAAATATTTTTTCATAATTCCATGTGCTACCCCCTCACGATTGAAAAAATGCGATTTTTGGGAATTTTTTTCTCGGCTTCTGTTTGCCCTTGGGCGGCAGTCCGTGTACCGTTCGACGAGTCTCGGCGAGCTAACGACGAATCAAAAGATCGTTCAGCACCACATGTGATAGCAGAGGAGAACGAGGACTCCCAAAATTCCAAAAATCGAGATTTGGGAAATTCGGGCCGGTCGATTCGATCGTCAACTTCTCTCTCGAAATCTAATGATCTATATATCGTCTGATAGAGCTTCTGAAGCTGTGTCGAAAAAAGTAAACCGCGGGCGCATATGCCTAACCATTGCTTAGAAAAAAATTCCGAAATATCAATTACAGTACAATTATATAAAAATGCAAGATTTCTGGACCTATAATTTCATGTCTTTCATATAAAGCAGCAAACTGCGCACAGATTCGCATTCACCTCATGGAACTCTATCGTTTAATACCAAGATCATCGAAATTGAAGACAAAAAATATTTTTTCAAATTTCCATGTGCTACCCCCTTACGATTGAAAAAATGCGATTTTTGGGAATTTTTTTCTCGGCTTCTGTTTGCCCTTGGGCGGCAGTCCATGTACCGTTCGACGAGTCTCGGCGAGCTAACGACGAATCAAAAGACCGTTCAGCACCACATGTGATAGCAGAGGAGAACGAGGACTCCCAAAATTCCAAAAATCGAGATTTGGGAAACTCGGGCCGGTCGATTCGATCGTCAACTTCTCTCTCGAAATCTAATGATCTATATATCGTCTGATAGAGCTTCTGAAGCTGTGTCGAAAAAAGTAAACCGCGGGCGCATATGCCTAACCATTGCTTAGAAAAAAATTCCGAAATATCAATTACAGTACAATTATATAAAAATGCAAGATTTCTGGACCTATAATTTCATGTCTTTCATATAAAGCAGCAAACGGCGCACAGATTCGCATTCACCTCATGGAACTCTATCGTTTAATACCAAGATCATCGAAATTGAAGACAAAAAATATTTTTTCAAATTTCCATGTGCTACCCCCTTACGATTGAAAAAATGCGATTTTTGGGAATTTTTTTCTCGGCTTCTGTTTGCCCTTGGGCGGCAGTCCATGTACCGTTCGACGAGTCTCGGCGAGCTAACGACGAATCAAAAGACCGTTCAGCACCACATGTGATAGCAGAGGAGAACGAGGACTCCCAAAATTCCAAAAATCGAGATTTGGGAAATTCGGGCCGGTCGATTCGATCGTCAACTTCTCTCTCGAAATCTAATGATCTATATATCGTCTGATAGAGCTTCTGAAGCTGTGTCGAAAAAAGTAAACCGCGGGCGCATATGCCTAACCATTGCTTAGAAAAAAATTCCGAAATATCAATTACAGTACAATTATATAAAAATGCAAGATTTCTGGACCTATAATTTCATGTCTTTCATATAAAGCAGCAAACTGTGCACAGATTCGCATTCACCTCATGAAACTCTATCGTTTAATACCAGGATCATCGAAATTGAAGACAAAAAATATTTTTTCAAAATTCCATGTGCTACCCCCTTACGATTGAAAAAATGCGATTTTTGGGAATTTTTTCTCGGCTTCTGTTTGCCCTTGGGCGGCAGTCCGTGTACCGTTCGACGAGTCTCGGCGAGCTAACGACGAATCAAAAGATCGTTCAGCACCACATGTGATAGCAGAGGAGAACGAGGACTCCCAAAATTCCAAAAATCGAGATTTGGGAAATTCGGGCCGGTCGATTCGATCGTCAACTTCTCTCTCGAAATCTAATGATCTATATATCGTCTGATAGAGCTTCTGAAGCTGTGTCGAAAAAAGTAAACCGCGGGCGCATATGCCTAACCATTGCTTAGAAAAAAATTCCGAAATATCAATTACAGTACAATTATATAAAAATGCAAGATTTCTGGACCTATAATTTCATGTCTTTCATATAAAGCAGCAAACTGCGCACAGATTCGCATTCACCTCATGGAACTCTATCGTTTAATACCAAGATCATCGAAATTGAAGACAAAAAATATTTTTTCAAAATTCCATGTGCTACCCCCTTACGATTGAAAAAATGCGATTTTTGGGAATTTTTTTCTCGGCTTCTGTTTGCCCTTGGGCGGCAGTCCGTGTACCGTTCGACGAGTCTCGGCGAGCTAACGACGAATCAAAAGATCGTTCAGCACCACATGTGATAGCAGAGGAGAACGAGGACTCCCAAAATTCCAAAAATCGAGATTTGGGAAATTCGGGCCGGTCGATTCGATCGTCAACTTCTCTCTCGAAATCTAATGATCTATATATCGTCTGATAGAGCTTCTGAAGCTGTGTCGAAAAAAGTAAACCGCGGGCGCATATGCCTAACCATTGCTTAGAAAAAAATTCCGAAATATCAATTACAGTACAATTATATAAAAATGCAAGATTTCTGGACCTATAATTTCATGTCTTTCATATAAAGCAGCAAACTGCGCACAGATTCGCATTCACCTCATGGAACTCTATCGTTTAATACCAAGATCATCGAAATTGAAGACAAAAAATATTTTTTCAAATTTCCATGTGCTACCCCCTTACGATTGAAAAAATGCGATTTTTGGGAATTTTTTCTCGGCTTCTGTTTGCCCTTGGGCGGCAGTCCATGTACCGTTCGACGAGTCTCGGCGAGCTAACGACGAATCAAAAGACCGTTCAGCACCACATGTGATAGCAGAGGAGAACGAGGACTCCCAAAATTCCAAAAATCGAGATTTGGGAAATTCGGGCCGGTCGATTCGATCGTCAACTTCTCTCTCGAAATCTAACGATCTATATATCGTCTGATAGAGCTTCTGAAGCTGTGTCGAAAAAAGTAAACCGCGGGCGCATATGCCTAACCATTGCTTAGAAAAAAATTCCGAAATATCAATTACAGTACAATTATATAAAAATGCAAGATTTCTGGACCTATAATTTCATGTCTTTCATATAAAGCAGCAAACTGTGCACAGATTCGCATTCACCTCATGAAACTCTATCGTTTAATACCAAGATCATCGAAATTGAAGACAAAAAATATTTTTTCAAATTTCCATGTGCTACCCCCTTACGATTGAAAAAATGCGATTTTTGGGAATTTTTTTCTCGGCTTCTGTTTGCCCTTGGGCGGCAGTCCATGTACCGTTCGACGAGTCTCGGCGAGCTAACGACGAATCAAAAGATCGTTCAGCACCACATGTGATAGCAGAGGAGAACGAGGACTCCCAAAATTCCAAAAATCGAGATTTGGGAAATTCGGGCCGGTCGATTCGATCGTCAACTTCTCTCTCGAAATCTAATGATCTATATATCGTCTGATAGAGCTTCTGAAGCTGTGTCGAAAAAAGTAAACCGCGGGCGCATATGCCTAACCATTGCTTAGAAAAAAATTCCGAAATATCAATTACAGTACAATTATATAAAAATGCAAGATTTCTGGACCTATAATTTCATGTCTTTCATATAAAGCAGCAAACTGTGCACAGATTCGCATTCACCTCATGAAACTCTATCGTTTAATACCAGGATCATCGAAATTGAAGACAAAAAATATTTTTTCATAATTCCATGTGCTACCCCCTCACGATTGAAAAAATGCGATTTTTGGGAATTTTTTCTCGGCTTCTGTTTGCCCTTGGGCGGCAGTCCGTGTACCGTTCGACGAGTCTCGGCGAGCTAACGACGAATCAAAAGATCGTTCAGCACCACATGTGATAGCAGAGGAGAACGAGGACTCCCAAAATTCCAAAAATCGAGATTTGGGAAATTCGGGCCGGTCGATTCGATCGTCAACTTCTCTCTCGAAATCTAATGATCTATATATCGTCTGATAGAGCTTCTGAAGCTGTGTCGAAAAAAGTAAACCGCGGGCGCATATGCCTAACCATTGCTTAGAAAAAAATTCCGAAATATCAATTACAGTACAATTATATAAAAATGCAAGATTTCTGGACCTATAATTTCATGTCTTTCATATAAAGCAGCAAACTGCGCACAGATTCGCATTCACCTCATGGAACTCTATCGTTTAATACCAAGATCATCGAAATTGAAGACAAAAAATATTTTTTCAAATTTCCATGTGCTACCCCCTTACGATTGAAAAAATGCGATTTTTGGGAATTTTTTCTCGGCTTCTGTTTGCCCTTGGGCGGCAGTCCATGTACCGTTCGACGAGTCTCGGCGAGCTAACGACGAATCAAAAGACCGTTCAGCACCACATGTGATAGCAGAGGAGAACGAGGACTCCCAAAATTCCAAAAATCGAGATTTGGGAAACTCGGGCCGGTCGATTCGATCGTCAACTTCTCTCTCGAAATCTAATGATCTATATATCGTCTGATAGAGCTTCTGAAGCTGTGTCGAAAAAAGTAAACCGCGGGCGCATATGCCTAACCATTGCTTAGAAAAAAATTCCGAAATATCAATTACAGTACAATTATATAAAAATGCAAGATTTCTGGACCTATAATTTCATGTCTTTCATATAAAGCAGCAAACGGCGCACAGATTCGCATTCACCTCATGGAACTCTATCGTTTAATACCAAGATCATCGAAATTGAAGACAAAAAATATTTTTTCAAATTTCCATGTGCTACCCCCTTACGATTGAAAAAATGCGATTTTTGGGAATTTTTTCTCGGCTTCTGTTTGCCCTTGGGCGGCAGTCCATGTACCGTTCGACGAGTCTCGGCGAGCTAACGACGAATCAAAAGACCGTTCAGCACCACATGTGATAGCAGAGGAGAACGAGGACTCCCAAAATTCCAAAAATCGAGATTTGGGAAATTCGGGCCGGTCGATTCGATCGTCAACTTCTCTCTCGAAATCTAATGATCTATATATCGTCTGATAGAGCTTCTGAAGCTGTGTCGAAAAAAGTAAACCGCGGGCGCATATGCCTAACCATTGCTTAGAAAAAAATTCCGAAATATCAATTACAGTACAATTATATAAAAATGCAAGATTTCTGGACCTATAATTTCATGTCTTTCATATAAAGCAGCAAACTGTGCACAGATTCGCATTCACCTCATGAAACTCTATCGTTTAATACCAAGATCATCGAAATTGAAGACAAAAAATATTTTTTCAAATTTCCATGTGCCCCCTTACGATTGAAAAAATGCGATTTTTGGGAATTTTTTTCTCGGCTTCTGTTTGCCCTTGGGCGGCAGTCCATGTACCGTTCGACGAGTCTCGGCGAGCTAACGACGAATCAAAAGACCGTTCAGCACCACATGTGATAGCAGAGGAGAACGAGGACTCCCAAAATTCCAAAAATCGAGATTTGGGAAATTCGGGCCGGTCGATTCGATCGTCAACTTCTCTCTCGAAATCTAATGATCTATATATCGTCTGATAGAGCTTCTGAAGCTGTGTCGAAAAAAGTAAACCGCGGGCGCATATGCCTAACCATTGCTTAGAAAAAAATTCCGAAATATCAATTACAGTACAATTATATAAAAATGCAAGATTTCTGGACCTATAATTTCATGTCTTTCATATAAAGCAGCAAACTGTGCACAGATTCGCATTCACCTCATGAAACTCTATCGTTTAATACCAGGATCATCGAAATTGAAGACAAAAAATATTTTTTCAAAATTCCATGTGCTACCCCCTTACGATTGAAAAAATGCGATTTTTGGGAATTTTTTTCTCGGCTTCTGTTTGCCCTTGGGCGGCAGTCCGTGTACCGTTCGACGAGTCTCGGCGAGCTAACGACGAATCAAAAGATCGTTCAGCACCACATGTGATAGCAGAGGAGAACGAGGACTCCCAAAATTCCAAAAATCGAGATTTGGGAAATTCGGGCCGGTCGATTCGATCGTCAACTTCTCTCTCGAAATCTAATGATCTATATATCGTCTGATAGAGCTTCTGAAGCTGTGTCGAAAAAAGTAAACCGCGGGCGCATATGCCTAACCATTGCTTAGAAAAAAATTCCGAAATATCAATTACAGTACAATTATATAAAAATGCAAGATTTCTGGATCTATAATTTCATGTCTTTCATATAAAGCAGCAAACGGCGCACAGATTCGTATTCACCTCATGGAACTCTATCGTTTAATACCAAGATCATCGAAATTGAAGACAAAAAATATTTTTTCAAATTTCCATGTGCTACCCCCTTACGATTGAAAAAATGCGATTTTTGGGAATTTTTTTCTCGGCTTCTGTTTGCCCTTGGGCGGCAGTCCATGTACCGTTCGACGAGTCTCGGCGAGCTAACGACGAATCAAAAGACCGTTCAGCACCACATGTGATAGCAGAGGAGAACGAGGACTCCCAAAATTCCAAAAATCGAGATTTGGGAAATTCGGGCCGGTCGATTCGATCGTCAACTTCTCTCTCGAAATCTAACGATCTATATATCGTCTGATAGAGCTTCTGAAGCTGTGTCGAAAAAAGTAAACCGCGGGCGCATATGCCTAACCATTGCTTAGAAAAAAATTCCGAAATATCAATTACAGTACAATTATATAAAAATGCAAGATTTCTGGACCTATAATTTCATGTCTTTCATATAAAGCAGCAAACTGTGCACAGATTCGCATTCACCTCATGAAACTCTATCGTTTAATACCAAGATCATCGAAATTGAAGACAAAAAATATTTTTTCAAATTTCCATGTGCTACCCCCTTACGATTGAAAAAATGCGATTTTTGGGAATTTTTTTCTCGGCTTCTGTTTGCCCTTGGGCGGCAGTCCATGTACCGTTCGACGAGTCTCGGCGAGCTAACGACGAATCAAAAGACCGTTCAGCACCACATGTGATAGCAGAGGAGAACGAGGACTCCCAAAATTCCAAAAATCGAGATTTGGGAAACTCGGGCCGGTCGATTCGATCGTCAACTTCTCTCTCGAAATCTAATGATCTATATATCGTCTGATAGAGCTTCTGAAGCTGTGTCGAAAAAAGTAAACCGCGGGCGCATATGCCTAACCATTGCTTAGAAAAAAATTCCGAAATATCAATTACAGTACAATTATATAAAAATGCAAGATTTCTGGACCTATAATTTCATGTCTTTCATATAAAGCAGCAAACTGTGCACAGATTCGCATTCACCTCATGAAACTCTATCGTTTAATACCAGGATCATCGAAATTGAAGACAAAAAATATTTTTTCAAAATTCCATGTGCTACCCCCTTACGATTGAAAAAATGCGATTTTTGGGAATTTTTTTCTCGGCTTCTGTTTGCCCTTGGGCGGCAGTCCGTGTACCGTTCGACGAGTCTCGGCGAGCTAACGACGAATCAAAAGATCGTTCAGCACCACATGTGATAGCAGAGGAGAACGAGGACTCCCAAAATTCCAAAAATCGAGATTTGGGAAATTCGGGCCGGTCGATTCGATCGTCAACTTCTCTCTCGAAATCTAATGATCTATATATCGTCTGATAGAGCTTCTGAAGCTGTGTCGAAAAAAGTAAACCGCGGGCGCATATGCCTAACCATTGCTTAGAAAAAAATTCCGAAATATCAATTACAGTACAATTATATAAAAATGCAAGATTTCTGGATCTATAATTTCATGTCTTTCATATAAAGCAGCAAACGGCGCACAGATTCGCATTCACCTCATGGAACTCTATCGTTTAATACCAAGATCATCGAAATTGAAGACAAAAAATATTTTTTCAAATTTCCATGTGCTACCCCCTTACGATTGAAAAAATGCGATTTTTGGGAATTTTTTTCTCGGCTTCTGTTTGCCCTTGGGCGGCAGTCCATGTACCGTTCGACGAGTCTCGGCGAGCTAACGACGAATCAAAAGACCGTTCAGCACCACATGTGATAGCAGAGGAGAACGAGGACTCCCAAAATTCCAAAAATCGAGATTTGGGAAATTCGGGCCGGTCGATTCGATCGTCAACTTCTCTCTCGAAATCTAATGATCTATATATCGTCTGATAGAGCTTCTGAAGCTGTGTCGAAAAAAGTAAACCGCGGGCGCATATGCCTAACCATTGCTTAGAAAAAAATTCCGAAATATCAATTACAGTACAATTATATAAAAATGCAAGATTTCTGGATCTATAATTTCATGTCTTTCATATAAAGCAACAAACGGCGCACAGATTCGCATTCACCTCATGGAACTCTATCGTTTAATACCAAGATCATCGAAATTGAAGACAAAAAATATTTTTTCAAATTTCCATGTGCTACCCCCTTACGATTGAAAAAATGCGATTTTTGGGAATTTTTTTCTCGGCTTCTGTTTGCCCTTGGGCGGCAGTCCATGTACCGTTCGACGAGTCTCGGCGAGCTAACGACGAATCAAAAGACCGTTCAGCACCACATGTGATAGCAGAGGAGAACGAGGACTCCCAAAATTCCAAAAATCGAGATTTGGGAAATTCGGGCCGGTCGATTCGATCGTCAACTTCTCTCTCGAAATCTAATGATCTATATATCGTCTGATAGAGCTTCTGAAGCTGTGTCGAAAAAAGTAAACCGCGGGCGCATATGCCTAACCATTACTTAGAAAAAAATTCCGAAATATCAATTACAGTACAATTATATAAAAATGCAAGATTTCTGGACCTATAATTTCATGTCTTTCATATAAAGCAGCAAACTGCGCACAGATTCGCATTCACCTCATGAAACTCTATCGTTTAATACCAAGATCATCGAAATTGAAGACAAAAAATATTTTTTCAAATTTCCATGTGCTACCTACCCCCTTACGATTGAAAAAATGCCATTTTTGGGAATTTTTTTCTCGGCTTCTGTTTGCCCTTGGGCGGCAGTCCATGTACCGTTCGACGAGTCTCGGCGAGCTAACGACGAATCAAAAGACCGTTCAGCACCACATGTGATAGCAGAGGAGAACGAGGACTCCCAAAATTCCAAAAATCGAGATTTGGGAAATTCGGGCCGGTCGATTCGATCGTCAACTTCTCTCTCGAAATCTAATGATCTATATATCGTCTGATAGAGCTTCTGAAGCTGTGTCGAAAAAAGTAAACCGCGGGCGCATATGCCTAACCATTGCTTAGAAAAAAATT
The DNA here is from genome assembly GCA_037389465.1 of Baylisascaris procyonis. Taxonomy (NCBI): domain Eukaryota; kingdom Metazoa; phylum Nematoda; class Chromadorea; order Rhabditida; family Ascarididae; genus Baylisascaris; species Baylisascaris procyonis. The sequence continues at coordinate 2,017,861 of JAZARR010000201.1, forward strand.
CCGAAATATCAATTACAGTACAATTATATAAAAATGCAAGATTTCTGGACCTATAATTTCATGTCTTTCATATAAAGCAGCAAACGGCGCACAGATTCGCATTCACCTCATGGAACTCTATCGTTTAATACCAAGATCATCGAAATTGAAGACAAAAAATATTTTTTCAAATTTCCATGTGCTACCCCCTTACGATTGAAAAAATGCGATTTTTGGGAATTTTTTTCTCGGCTTCTGTTTGCCCTTGGGCGGCAGTCCGTGTACCGTTCGACGAGTCTCGGCGAGCTAACGACGAATCAAAAGATCGTTCAGCACCACATGTGATAGCAGAGGAGAACGAGGACTCCCAAAATTCCAAAAATCGAGATTTGGGAAATTCGGGCCGGTCGATTCGATCGTCAACTTCTCTCTCGAAATCTAATGATCTATATATCGTCTGATAGAGCTTCTGAAGCTGTGTCGAAAAAAGTAAACCGCGGGCGCATATGCCTAACCATTACTTAGAAAAAAATTCCGAAATATCAATTACAGTACAATTATATAAAAATGCAAGATTTCTGGACCTATAATTTCATGTCTTTCATATAAAGCAGCAAACTGCGCACAGATTCGCATTCACCTCATGAAACTCTATCGTTTAATACCAAGATCATCGAAATTGAGGACGAGAATATATGCAAGAATCAAGTGACAAGACGCAAATTATTTAAGCAATTGTTCCAGCGAATCCTGGTGCATTTGCCCATTTTCTCTAGGATCTCAGCATCTAGCTATAAAGTGCCTCGTTGGTATTCCAGACAAAGGGTGGAAAAAGTAGGCTGATCAGTCTTATAAACATTAAACGGATGCGCACTGCCGCAAATGAACCTCGGGTGGACTTATAATGATGAACCTTGGTGCTTGCTTTGTTACCATTGAATGTTCGTTTAAAAAACTTCGGAAATTGGAATGAAGTATTTGAAACGTATGGAATTGAGGATTCGCATTAGGGATTAAGGATTGACAACTTACAGAAGTCATAAAAATTCCAGGATTCAGAGAGATAAAAGGAAATCCAGAAATTTTTCTATGGGAGAAGGAAGAAAGATGCAGCTGTTACCGAGCACAGAGCAAATTTTCCTCCCTTTTTTCAGTTTTAATGACGCCGAAGAATGAACTATTGCATCCGAACAACTCGTGGCAACATCTATCGTCAGTAATCATGGACTTCATAACCAGCAAAAATTGCCTCCTTAAATGTGATACGGCAGTCGTCGTCTCAACTTTTAGATACATCCTTGTCAAATACTACTATCCATAAGCCCTAATTGCCAATCGTCAATGGTCCATACAATTATTTTTGACATTTCAAATGAATTCTATTCGTTCACATGATCTATCGCTTAAACAATAGGTAGCGCAAGCAGGAATATAAAGAGGAGAAAAGATTATGAGTAAAATGAACACATAATTACATATAAAATAATCATTAATTTATTTTATTCTATGTCAATTATGCAAATATAATAAAGAATATAACCTTTGAACAACTAATAATAATATAACCTTTGAATAACTAATAATAACTGAGAACTATGAGCTGAGAAGAAATAAATTTGTCAGTGGAACCATTCGCAAAGAAATAGCAAAGATGCCATCAAATTGGCTGCAATAATGATTTATTCGATCGTTGAGGACGTTTTTATTCGGTAATTTGCTACTTTCGCGACGACGAATCAAGAAAGGAAAAACATCGAAAGCAGAATTGAATCATTGATGAGTCAATGATTGAGAAGATCTGATGAATGACACAATGAATATATATTTGATTCGATTAAAAAATATTTGAATTACAAATTGAAACTGAAGTAATGTTGATAGTCAAATATTAGTCAAAAAATTACAATGTTCCACTTGGCCACGGCGGTCTGGACACTGAACAACATTAGAAGACATCAAGTTCGATCTCCCAACCCCCCCCCCCCCCACTTCCCTATTTTTTTAAATAAAGTATTTTACTCGCCCAGGAATTTCGTAGCTTCCCAGTGTCTTGTGCAAGACTTTCAAAGAAGTGACTAAATGGAATTTAATGTGCCGGATAATGTTTATCTGCCCTTAAAACTCTCGGTTGTTGGAGTGCTCTTCAAGTGGAATATGAAGTGCGAGAAATCTGCTGGATGTTCAAAAACTATGAATAAAAAAAAAAATTTTAGGGCACGGAACGCAAGAAAATGGCCTCATAGAAAAGAATAATAATAATAACCTCATAGTTCTTTCTTCAAAATTATTATCTCGCCTCTATATTTAATTATGAATTCGATATTCCCGACAAATATACTTAAGAATAAACATATAAAATTTTATTCAGAAAATACAAATTTGCTATAAATTTGCACATATTTTAGAATTATCACAGGAAAAACATTGAAGCAACATTTTAGAATTGAAAAGGCTGGAAATAAGCTAGCAGACATCCGCTTGTCAGCCGAAATAAATCCATCACGCAGTGGGAAAATAATCGAAACTATTGTCGATTAATAGTGACTGGCTAGGCCATATATTGCCATAAAATTGAATTTGCGTAGATGTTGAATTTGCAACAAGACGATTGCTGTCTCTGCGGAAAGAAAAAAGTGGAAAGTTGACGATAGAAACCAACTGATAGCCTGTTATCCTCAAAATTTACGAACAGGATATTTCTGATGCAATATGTAAGAAAAATTTGAACTTTTAAAGGTATTGAATGAAATTATTCACCTGCAATTAATAAAAATATTTTTCTATCTGTAATTCTATCACGAAAAATATTTCATGAATCATCAAACCTTAAAAATATTCGTTTTAGCAATGATAGAAATGATAAGCTGCTTTGCTATTGGTCAAGTTTTGTTTTATGGATGATAGAATGGCAACAAACAATCAGCAGCATATCAGTGCCAAAGAAATTTGATGTGAGAGAAATGATCCATTCAGTGAAGAAGAATTTTTTAGCAAAGAAAAATTATATAAAATATCGACAGCTGCCAGGATTTTTATGATCGAATTATCAAGTACCACATGCTACGGTAGTTGCAAAATAAAGATTATTTATTTCATTCTTGTATTGCCTTCATTATATGATAAGCGAAGAGTAAAAACGGGGATGGGGGGAGGGGATGGGGAAGGAGGAGGGGGGGGGGATGAATTGCGGAGAAAAAATATTTAAAAAACGATCAAACACAATTGGGGAAGGAATTGCACATTGCAAAACAAAAAATGTCTAAATATGGATATATTCCCTGCCTTTAAATAGATGGATAACGGCTTCATCGCATTATGGGCGCATAGAGGAACAACATCGCCAAATTGCGCATTGCAAACACAAGTTTGCAGTTTTGCATGAAAAGAGTTGATACATAATAAGGTGATCCAAAATGTCAATAAAAATTAGATTACAGGTGAAACAAAAAGTTTTTTCGTTCCACCCACGCACCTATTTAAGGCACTTTGAATTCGGCATAAGATTTATGAAGTGGAATAAAATTGGTTTGACAGAGCAATCTCTTATAGAGCACATAAATATCAAATTCACTGTGTCATTTTTCGTGGATTTCAATAGCGAAATTTAGGGACACATAGAGCAGATATCACCCGTTCACGCTGAAAAGCGCATCCTCGTAATGTGCTTTTTTGAAAAACATTTGCATAAATAAGTGAGAATATAATAAAATTAAAGACTGCTAGAAGATTCATTCCCTTTTTGGATTGATTTCTTCCTTGTTTTTGCAAAATGAATGCCGGAAAAGGTGCTGTAATCCTGTACGAAAAAAAACAAACAATGCGGTTGTGATGATATAACAATAACAGTAGCACACATCGACATACATATGCCAGTGAACTTAACCCTGTGCACAGCGTGCAATGCACTGGTCACCTCTCTGTTTCCTCACCCCCTACTCTCCCTCCTCCTCTTTCAACCTCCAAATGCCAAATGATGTCCTCATTACAATTGCTGACAGCTCATATCTGCATAGTTACAATTCCGCTGTGCTAAGAGAATGAAAAGTCGAATGGTCGTAACTCATAGAAGATACGTCATTGGAAAGGCGAAAGCTTCGTAGAAACATAGAGAATCGAAATCAACAAAAAATCTAGGAATAAACCAAGAAATAGGAGGCGATAGAGAGGCATAGAAAAAGAGAAATAAGACGAGAAGAGGAAAAAAATAACCAAACCCGTTAAGCCTCTCATAGGACTATTAAGTGGTAACTTAATGACGATTGTCATTCTATGAGTTTTTAAATGGAGTCGCTAGTAAAGAAAACATGCAGCATCAGGGGGCTAATTCCAGCAAAGATTAAGAATGGATATTTCCTTTCTAATTTTAATGGATTTATTACTCTTTTTTTATATTTATTAACTACGGAAATAATTGATTTCAATGAGAATATTTAACAAGAAAAAAAAAACGATTAAATAATAAAACTGAACGAAAAGAATACAGCAAAGATAGACTTGCAAATCGATTGCAAAGCACAATTGATATCCCAATGAAATAAGGGGCAATAGCGATAGCAAACATAAGGCCAAACAATAGAGGGTCTGATGTGCTCAGTGGCGCATCATGATGAGTGGTGGGCTGGCTAGCACACGCAAATGTGTTCAAGAGTGACGAAATGCAGCAAAGTGCGAGGCGGAGCGCAGCATTCCCAAAAGACTCCTCCCTTTTGCATGAGTTTGACGAGAGATCTGATCGACGAGTCCTATTTGCTTGCATACTCGATCATCGGCTAGCCACTGTGTTGGCACGTTGACTTTGAATCCAATAGCAATAGAATCGAATGGCCATACGTAATTGCTTGGAGGAGAATGGGCATTGCGCAGCTCAACGAAACATCATAGTACACCCTTCGCTAAATAAATTTGCTCACAAACTAAACACTTTGCCAGAACTTCGAATGAGATATTCAATTCGAGAACGATCAGTTCTCGATACAGCAGCAAGGTGGTACATTTAATTAAATAGTCTGCAAGTGAATGAAAGAGTTTAAAATTGGAGATGAAGAGCGAATGTAAGAAAAATTCCAAAGCGTACAAGAGAAGCAATAATCTTTTAAAGAGTGGAGAGGAGATGGACTTTATTTTATTATAAATTCAAATTACGTTTACATTGAAAATAAGTTGTTTTCGGTTAACAGCCACCGGATGCATAGTGGCGGAAAAATTGAGTTTTCTCGGCAGCACGCAATCGGTGAAAAGTTGAATTTCGACACAGGCTGCTGCGCTTTCCTGATTACTGATTGGCATGAAATTGTCCCTTATACGCTTATGTAAAGAATGTTCTGGTACTGAAACAAATTACTATCGCTTTGCGCCTACTCTCTTCCCACGGCATCGAGTAATGCACTCAGTTGCTTTTTAGATCACTTCGATGTGAACTAGCATTATTCATTTCAATTGTTTAGCCCATTTTTGCTCTCGATACACTCGAAAATATGTATTTAGCCCATTTTTGCTCTCGATACACTCGAAAATATGTAATTTTTGGCGATACACGTCGTTCTGATGAGAATAGCTTAAGGCTGAAAAGACAAGACAACGATGCCGCAAAGGGCTGAAAAGACAAGACAACGATGCCGCAAAGATGTCCATGACCTCCTGTTGACCCACATTCTTGCGATAAGATCGTTCTCAAAGAAAATGAAGGTTTTGAAGATGTAAAAAAAAATTCCGGAAAGACGAACTAGTGACAGTACTGGCAGTGTCAAAACGACAGCGACGCTTAAGTAGAACAAGATTTGCAAAGCGGTAAAATGGATTGCAACGAAGGCCAATGGTGATAAGGAACAAAACCACAAGATGCAAATATCTTCTCACGATCAAAGGAAGTATACGAAAGCAGAGCAAGGTAAGGAAATATTTCGATGCGGATGAGGCAAATATAGAATCAGTTGTTAGCACTGGGAGAGGGAGAAGGGAGAGGAAGAAGAGGGAGGAAAACAGAACTATCGCATGGAAGGAGGTGGAAAGGAGTTAGCAGCGTTCACTAGCTTATATAAAGTGTCAACCAACAGCAGGTGTCGTCGAAGTGCCCATATGAGAGAAGTAGATTTCAATAAAGGAAGTGATGGGAAAGAGGCGAAGAACCATTCACAGCAACACTGAGTTTCCTTTGTATTGGCTCTTTGATGGTCGCCCATTGTTTACCTAATCGAGGTGAACTTTTATCATTCGTCATGCATCGAGCAGACAATTGCAGATTCACAACGAATCTATCTCTGCAATAATTCTATTTCCTAATTCGTATAAATTGACGATAAAGCATTCAATCAAGCTGAGTGAGTGAATTTGAAAAAAAAAGGTCGTCGATGAAAGAGTTGTGCGATGGAAAGAGATATTGATATTGACGGATGATGTTTTGTGTAGATAAACCTTAGCGTAGCAAAGAACATTTTGGGTTAACGTTTCCCCCATCCATCATATTGCCTGAAGATAGCTCATATCCGAAACGTTGGGTAAAGTACTCTGATCTGCGCTAGGGTTTATCAACATAAAACATCAATAACCAATACCTTGCGCGGGTATCTCTGATCGTAGACCCAACATCAATAATCAATACCTTGCGCGGGTATCTCTGATCGTAGACCCTTCCCCGTGGGAAGGCGGCCAAAGAATCTTTTTATTTTACTGGAGCAAAACATCTTTCGAATGGTAATGGCACTATTAGACTTACAGCCGGATCACGTAGTTCCTTTGATAAAACGGTTCGAAGCAAATGGAAACCCTACATAAGACCATGCGCATCAATGGGAAGACGGCGGGAATGAGAAGGAGAGAGGACGACCGGAAGATCATGCTCTATATGCGCGTTTATCAAAGGCATCATTGTGTCGGATACACGAGTATCACAAAATCACTAAATTTGATCTGCATAATTTATGAAGTGGAATGCGAGAAGCGACCCACCATGATTGAGAGCTCTTTGAAGTTGTCGATTTTCTGATTGAGTAATAACAATGAAATGGTCGCCTTATCCAACTTTCTCCGCATCATTAATTTCTCGCAGTAGTGATTCTCCTGCCAATCGTTTTCATATCCACTGATCCTTCTCAAATCCATTATCCCCTGGAAACTTATCTCTTGATCCTTATTTTATATATAACGTCGATTTAAAATCGTTTGATTTTGAAAACTACCTCAGCAATACCGAATCAAGATTGCTATTCTCTTGGTGTTTCACGGATCGTAAAAACCGCTAACCTACTCTACCTTAGTATTACGACTTTAAAATAAAAAATGCAAAATGCAAATTGCAAAAAAATGCAAAAAAAATTGCATAGTATGCACTGCTTTGATGCTGCAAAATTCTCTCCGTAAACCGAGTAAACTTTAAAAAAAATCTTCATGGCTTCAAATAATTCAAATAAAAATAGCGGACAGCTTCTATCCTAGCCCAACTGTTAGGCAATATCCTCCAAGTCGCTATAAATCTTCTTCATGTACAAACGTTTATTACATACACCTTAAATTTGGTGATTATCACAAATAATGCGGAAATTCGATTAAGCACCATTATATTAACGTTCATTACAATCGTTGCAAATTCATTATTATAGAAAATAAACTCCACTCTCATTTACATATTATCTATCATTGAGTTAAATAAATCTTTAGTTACATAAATTTTCTTTATCATTCCGATGCAAATATATTAGATTCCATAATCAAGAAATCGTTTAGTACATATTTTTCTAAGTAGAAAGAAACTATTCATCAATGAATACAAAAGTATATCTGCTATAGCTTCAGATAGCTTCATTAATTGCTCTCCACCACTTTTATTAAATCTTTGTCGAGTATTCTTATTTATACTTGTTAGCCATCAGAAGATTTAACGTTAAGAATGATAATTCGAGTATCTAAGAGGTGCAGCCATATATTCTTGAGGCAAAGTTGTCAGAAAGTGACAATATGCGCAAATATACGCAAATAAAATCCCCTCTATACCTCTGGATACAAATGATTTCTGTTTTTTTTTTATTCCAATCCGTTTTCGTCACGTATTAGCTCCGGCTAGAAGCAGTGAATCCACGGAATGACTCTTCGTACCTGAATGTTCCAACCACTTATGGTTTCCTTTCTGGATAGTTGCTTATATCTCTACCGCTGTCGACGGCATTCGACTGTGATTTTCTTCTGTCTCCTATTTTTGATGCTACCTAATTTAGTCCACAAATCATTTCCCCCCATCCGCTTTCCCAAAACATAAATCCAATCAACAAAATTCTAAAGAAATATGAATAATATAATCACTACAATAGGAATGGAATGAACAATAAAGCACGACATCATAAGTAACATATACAAGAGTTTTCTATGGTGAAAGCAGCATTACAAATTGCGTTTCAAAATATTGGATCGTCTTCTAAATTAATTAGGCCAGTAGCTTATTCGCCTTTCCACTAAACACCATGACAATCTAGGGAATATATAAATTGGATGATAAAGAAATATCTCCCCAAAAATGGCATAATCAGCACAAAACAATACTGTTCACCATCCATCAACACTGGACGATTGCCCTTTAAAAGCTATGATCGTTGTTCGTTTTAGTAATAGTCACAATCCAACACTTATCACTTCAGAGAGCTGTATGCGGTCCTTGAGGGATTGTTCTCGCACACTCATCCGGTGACATTCGCTCTCCGCATATCGCCTCCTCTAATGCATCCTCCAGGCTGATCTCTGTATCACCACCTGCCTCGTACTCTTCTTTTGAGATCAATTCCACTCCGGGCTCTCCAACGGGGACATAACAACCACCCATCTCTTTTACATACAGCTGAAATACATCAAAGACTTAAATTAGAATAAATATTGCAGAATCAAGTCTACAACAAATTAAAACGGTGCTATAAGTGGAACAAAAACGACCTGACTAGGCACTTTTATAGAGATATTGAGAAATTCAATTAGCCCCTTGCATTCGTCATCCGCCGTTCCAATCTTCTTCTCTTTAATTTAACAAAGTTCCAGCAACACAAATAGCCACCCATATAACAAAACCTTAAATTATAATACATTATTATTAATTAGTAATTTTTAATATTACTACTATACAATGTACTAGCAGTAACCTCTCAGACGGGAAGTAACGGGAAAAGTGAAAAAAGAAAGAAGACAACTGCTTCCAACATAATAAAAAATAAGGTGCAAAAATGCGAGACTCACAAGATAAATGACACCGGCATGCGACCTTCGTTCCTTTTTCGGATGGAAAGGCACCCATTTGTGGACAACTTGTCCTTTATAGCCTTCGCAAGGCATCCAGTCCCACGAACTGCGACCTCCTCGCATTCGCCAACGTGCGTGCGGCCATACCACCAATGGCTCCCCGGTTGCCTTCAGTGGTTCGTCAAGGCATTTGAACACCTTCAATTAAGGTATCTTCCTATACACACTCAAAGTATTATCAACATTAAGAGTACCTGTCACAATAACAAAAAATTAAATTCGCAATGCTACTGTATGCAGCATATCTCTTGCAAATCTTTATCTAAGGGAATCAATTTTTCTGTCACATGGTTCAAAGACTTATGCCCAAAAAATCTACATAGATTTCAGACAGTCCGGATTATTAAGAAAATAACCTCTATGAAAGTTTTGTGCGAGCAGCCAAATCCATTAAATCATAACGGTTTTTATTCTGCGCATTTAAATTTTTGTGCTGCTAATTGGTGAAAGCGATTAGCTAAACCAGCGAAGTCTCGAAAGCGTATATCGTGCGGGCTTCTCTTTCACGTTTCCTATTTTTTTATTTCCTCAAGTCTTCTTGACTGATGAACCTCTCAGAGTTACCTATTATCAACACCTCATTCAGGTGGAAATTTAATTTACACTTTACACATCCGCCCAGCTGAATTACGTGCTGCAACGCTTCTCGACGTTGCCTTCCTAACCCGTTCAACAAAATTACCCAACAATTCCTCGAAAGCATGACAGCTTCAGTCTCTAAATCGTTCAACAATTTAAGATAACCGTCCACACCAAAGTTGCAAAATTCAGCATTCATCGCCTAGAGCATTTCCATGAAAAAAAGAATCAGATCTTCACCTCTTCCAAACAAAACTAAGAGAGCTATAAGTTTAAACAGCTTTAAGATAAGTTGCCAGCAATAAAGTCTGACCGAAAAAATCTCTTTCAAACGTTGACAGCATTTTACTACCACTGCTGCTCTTTCTAGTTGATTACTATACCACATTTCATACATTTTACGTGTATATCATCACTTTTTATACCACATACCCATGTTAATATTTCATATTCATCTTACAATCTCTTCTAAAACGGCTAGGTATGTCACTCTCAGCATTCACCGGAAGAAACCGATTTCCAATTCACAAAGAACCGCTTAAAGATATTTAAACAATACGCATAAGTGATCTTTATAAACGCATAAACATCCAAAACCTGCTCCGTATCGATGATTTTCGCGTACTGTTCCGGTGGTTCATAAGAATGAGGCGAATTGAGTGAGGATGAACCCTCAAGCGAAGCACCGCCCGAACTCTCTCTCTTTCCTAATCGACGGTACAACGCCACCTTCGGTACACCATCTGCACCCATCGCAACGATACTATTCTCAGCCTGAAAGCAATGCAAAAATGCCGCACGAGTTCATTTAGAAAGGAAATCGTATATAGCTACATATAATGTAAAGTGGTGAGATAAAGCGAGCTTCTTCCTCCTTCCCCGACACTAATGTTCTTGCTGCGATGTCACCACAACTACACGCCTTGATTTGTATGAAGCAGCTAGAAGTAAAGAGGTCTGGCCTGGCATTTCAATCTGGTCTTTCTACATCGTCCTCTTCTCCCCCTCGCTCCCCAAATTACTCAAATTCACTTACACGAACAAAAGAGGACGAGGGCTCAACGCCAATCTGTCTACTGGAAGGTGATGATTCCCTTGAGGCTGCGTCTGCAACACTGCCACGTTCACGTTGTTCTACAGGCATATATTGCCGTTCTATCGTATCACTCGGAGCACTCCTTCCCGTGCCCGACGCCGAACCTGTATTCTGCAAATATGTATGTTCTACGGCCATTTTTCTATACAATAAAAGCGAACATATACAAGTATTATAAAACAATAACATAATAAAAACTAATTACAATGGTTCATGTGCTAGCAATAACGAGTTTAAACCCCACCATATTAATTTATAAGACCAAACGGGCTAGATAGCATCGACCATCTTCGAAGTGTATGCATTATGTCGAAGCTCTTTTCGACGACATCATAGCAGTTAAATTATGCTTGTGTCGTTATGTCACATGGTCGACGGACCTCCAGAATGTTGCGGCGATGTCATCGAAACATCAGCACACGCTATCCAGAAGATCACAAAGACAACATCATAGAAATAAGCGGCAAAACGTGAAGAGCTAAGGTAGCCTAAGAACATCAACAATCACTAAAGGGTTAAATGCCCCAATTTATAGCAAAAACGTTCAACTAGGCGGGACTGCTAAAGAAAAGACCCAAAGTTTGCCTATATGAGGAAGTTAGAATGAAATAAACCAGTTAAGAAGATGTAGATTACCTGTGCCATCGGTGGCATACTGGAACTGCCGCTTGTGCCGAAATGTGACCTAATAGACCACCAAACATGCCGCAGTGCACGGTAGATGAGATCGGGCGTGAGTGGAGCACCCATGAGAGAACGTATCTGCGGATGGGTATCGACGAATGATGTCGTTAATGGGGATACATAAATGGGATATCCGATTGGTTGATCGGCACTACTATTGATCATGTTCCTGCAAATGTTATTCCCATCACCTACAATAAAACCTGACTCCATCTTATTTTGAAATAAGGATCGACTTCCAAATATTAAATTCATTACACTACCAATTAGATAAACTCATTTCTTCCAACATCACACTTCAGTAATAATAATTTCCACATTACAATACTTCAGCAAACACCTATTAAAAGAACTCTCAAAACTATAAGCAAATAACGTAATCAAACAAAAAATACCTCAAAACCTGACGAGCATTCTGGATGGAACCTCTTTCTGGATTACGATTCCTGAGGAATATCAACTCTTGTTGTTGACCAGCCCAAAAAGCTCGTACACATTCTCGATTCAGCTCTATCACTCTAAACGTTCAATAATTATATAACACAACTTTTAATGTGAAAAATGCATATTGAATAAAATCAATGCTAACGATCATAAATGAAAAATGTCCAATTATATGGTTCAGTTAAATCAAACAATGATCGAATAGCCTCAAAAAAACAGCAATCGGAAATCACCTAAAAGGATTCGTTTACATAAAAATAGCCAGATCTATGAAATGTGCTGTAATGGATTTCCATCTGGCCAAGGCTGACGTAATTTTCATAAGCGACACTTTAGAAAACAACAAATAAATCGCCAACAGAGCAGTATAAATGCTTCGGGTACTAAGGAACACAGCAACTCAGAATAAAAAAAGACTTAGCCAGAAAAAAATTCATTGAGAAGGTTTTTGATGAGAGAAGGGAAGAAGCTCTTACAACTTTCATCCTTTTTTATCGAATCTGTACTCTCCTACCCCTAAGTATTATCTAAAAACTCTACTTAAGGAGGGTGGTCTTCTAGGTATAAAAATTCTAAAGTGATCCATTTCAATATGCTTTTTACAGCAAATCGTAAGTCAAGCATCATTCCCACTGCATATACAATAGAGATATCGACAGAAGCCGAAATAAGCAACAATCAAACCTCATATTAAGGTGCATTTTATTGAGCATGATGATTTTATAGTCGTCTTGTCCATCGTCGTACATATGCCTCAAGGCAAGTAAAGATGGCGTATTTGCTATGATCGCTCTTCGCCATGCAGGATCATGCTGAAGTAGAACATTGGTAATGCTTTTCGAACAAGTCAAAGACGAGACTAACATATCAATCGACCATAGCCCGGAGCTGAAGCCAGAGCTAGAGCCGTTATTTCAACTTTCGCTTGTTACTTATGACTGTAAAATCCGATCGTGACTGTGACCGATCTTTGACTCTGGTCGTGAACAGAACCAAATCGTCCTCAGATTCTCTTTTGAGTTGAAAATTCACTAAGCGATCAAACTTTTGGCACTACTCTGAATCCTACTACCTCCACCTCCCCCCCCCCCTCCTCTGCTGTTTTGCTGTACTATGAGAAATAGACAGGTAGCGGACCGAGACTCGTTGGAGAGAGGGAAAAGCTGCCTTCTAGGGTTCGATTCCAACTTTTTTTATCTGATTAGGGCAAAAGATTTATGTTCGATTCGCTTTTTTTTTGCATGATCAGATCAACAGCGTGGGATCAAATAATAAACCGAAAAAAAGAAATTAAAACATAAGCGAACCTCATGCGAGATGAACAATTTTGAGAGGTGGTGAGTGATCCGATCATAAAGTAGTGCGACATCATCGAAATCATCACCAGCCGTGAAGTGATCCTGATGTAATTTGAGTGCCATTCGTACTCCTGGTGCAACCACACATCTCAACAAGTCCATATCAGCGAATACCCATTCGTCTCGTTGACATGTGATTCTGAAAATATATTCCTCACACACATCAACATACTCTTTCGTTTCATCAGCTGCTGTTTACGCTCGATGCCTATAACTTTTTCTTGATTTTCTTTCACAAACGTGCAGATGCCACACTGTAAAGCTGATCAATTTCGACAACAACAACAACAGCGTGCATAGGTAATCCGATGAACTCGACAAGCAGCTAAATCCACTGACCTCGAAGAACAGGCAAATTCATTGAAATCGACGCACTCATTCATCGCATAGCATTTTATGGAATACACTCTCAATTATGAAATCTCAACGCTAAAACCAGAACTTCAAGATGTAGCTTGAATTTTGGGTTTAATAAGCCTGGAAGCAACAAAAACCAGGACGGGGAAGAGGGTTTTAGTATGTATTCGGATGTACAAGAATATCCAGTATATATGCCAAGCATCAAGTTTCTCCTGAAGCCAAAGTTTTCTATCACTTTTCAAGATACGCCTTGTGTGATCAACAAATCGGTATACTTCTTTTTCCTTAATAAGATGGGATAGCCAAGGTAAATAGGGTGTGGTATGACGATATGATACTCCGATACTCTCTATTCGACTACTTTGCCACTGCTGCATTGGTGGCCATAAAAAACCCTATAAACATGCATCTTGTTAATCTTTACCCTCCCTCCCCCCTCCTTACCTTCCATTTCAAAAATGAAGCGAACCAATCAAATTGCCTTTTTATATGAACCATATTTTCATCTGAAATTTACTCTTCCCAGAAAAACTCAACGAAAGCAACCTGAAATCTCCTTTGAATAGTGCGTGTAGCCCATAAAGAAATGACTCTGCTGCATTCGCATGTCTGTTATGTGCTGCAGCAGCCAACGCCCGTCGCCCGACCACCGATAGCGCAAAACAAAACGCCGTCACTCGCGTCATACCACCATCCTCTTCGCTTCTGAAATTTTGTTCGCCTATTGACGTCCAAATAAAATGAAGCCGATATCTCTGTAATACTTAATGAATAGCTCTAATAGGCAATATAGTGGTGATGCATAGTGCTATGGGCGTCTGACTCTTCTCATAAATACCCCTTCCCCCTCCCTCCACTGATTGATGTTCTTACTTGACGAACGAATATCAAATCCCATTGAATTCTTAGCTACATTAACCATGAATCAATGGAGCACCTCCATTATTACCCTTTATGCACAGTGGTCATCGTGGACATTTATTCGCCTAAAACATCTACAAGACAATCAGCAAAAATTTCACCACTTAAACAACAATCCATAAAATAATCTATTCATCCATTCAACGTTATAATCTGTAAAATAACCACCTTTGACACTTAATCTCTTTAAATCTACCGTTAAAAAATGACAGAATGTCGAACATCACTAAATTTCAGATGAACAGTGTCTCCAAAGTCAGAATTTTAAAGACTGAGCGTTTATAAACAGAACGTCAGTAATCGTTCAATCGCCACCACTAGCAATTAAAATGACTTAAACAATTTTCATCGATTAACCGAAATTCCATTTCTTTATTTAATGATATTAATTACTATCCCTTTAAACTACTAAAATTTTGGCATAAGAAATCACTGCTGCCAAGCAAAAAAACGACTAAAAACACCAAAAGAATAAAAATACAAAAATATAAAAAGAAAATAAGAAAGAATTCTTAACGGAAATCACTTACAACGGATTATCGGTAGCAGCTCGTTGTTGGATGCAATGTTGAATCCATGTTTCATATAAATCAGTAAAATTGTGCCGTGAAACACCCTATAACAAACTGATCGATTTTTAACAGCCTCAACCAGTTCAATGCTGGGACCAAACTGAAACCAGCCTGGTTACAGACTGCATAGCCAGATCAATGATGAGACTAAGCTCAGGTCTCAAGTGAATTAAGACCAAGTCGCGAGATTACATACCGTATTGCCTTTTCATCCATCAGGGTGCTGACTATTCAAAAACAAGGGCAAAATCGAAAACTATATAAACGGCTGCTTTGTTTCAACTATGCAGTATTTGCTCCCATCGTTATAACGTTCGATACTAGCAATTCTTTGTCGAGTTAAGAAGTCCTCACATATACCTCATTGTATGCATTAGGTACGCTCTGAGTTACGTTCCCTGAGAATCTCCTTTCAGCCTCTTCTATAGTTACAACCCTCTTCAGCGTCCGCCTCCTTTCAGGTTTTCTACAGGAACATGGAGGAAGTGATGGATACACTTCGCATAACGTGCTCTGATTGTCCCACTTCACCTTTTAGCATTACCTCGCTGTTGCTACGGACTGTGCCCGCAAGGTCGGTTGTCCTAGGGTAACAACAGTTACGCTCAAACAAACCGTTTAAAAACACGATAACTGGTGAATTTAATTCTGAATTATAAGCCAGACATGGATCATGCATCTCGCACTCTTTCATAATAATATTCAGAAAATGCCATTTTGCTCGATCTCTGATTGCATGCATTCTTTCACCTATATACTGTTAAGAATCTTAATAAGCACATTCCCAAGTACCTACATCTTATAAATCACTAATCTTATAACGAATAAAATAATTAAGAAATCACAGTTAAGAATGTACAATACATGGAATAATTAAACGCAAAATAAAATCAAAAATGTTGCATTGCCTATTACCAAATTATAAAACGTGTAAAGGGTGATAGGACAGCAAACTTAGTTCAAATTAGTTCGCTTTGTTTGCAGCGCCATAGATGATTTTAGACCCCTTCCACGCATCTTATATCAACGCTTCATCGTAATGTAAAATTATCACAACCTAATTCGTCCAATAAAAATTCCGCAAACTTAAAGAATAAACTTAATCTAACCATAAGGTTGATATCGAAGTCTTCATCGTTTGCTGCTCCAAACATTGGGTCTAAGTCGACATAACGAGACGACGATTCTATGGGATGAAGTGCGGTCACCTATAAATACCCAATGATACCCAATTAAATAATACATAATGATAAATAATAATAAAATACCGAATTAAATACCCAGCGAGTCGATGGGTACCCAATTAACTCAAAAATTACCACAAGTTTGGAATAAAACATTTCATGAATTCAAGAACTCTATCCCCAATAAAGTTGGAATAGTGAAGCGAAAAGAATTTGTAAGCCATAACCGACCGCAACCAAATAAGTACAAAAAAAATTCTTTTAAGGAAACCTCTATCAAGGAATGAAGAAATTTTATAAATTCCTATCAATATATCGAATCTTATTTTACCGTACTAAAATCTCATCTCACAGTATGAAAACTTCACGTCGCCGCAACCAATTATGAATTACCGTATCTGCCTCTTTATTACCACATCAAAAACCTGCTCATTGGGCATAAAACTTCATTTAATGGATATTTAATTCCTTCAGGATCAGTCAATATGTGTCTCGAAAGAGCCCAGTCAAAATCCAATCCACTGCTCAGAATTGAAATTAGTGAGTAAATATCCAGATATTGTTGACAATTGGAAATGCTTTTTTCTTACATAAGCTGGATACACAAAGAATTATATAAGCAGTGGGAAACGAATATGAATATCAAAACAAACTGACAAAATAACGCGCCTTTGGAATATTTCCTCTGGTTTGATAGCATTTTCTTCTTACTTACAAACTGCTTTTTCGAGGTAATACGTTTATCTCAGGGTCTCCATACCCTCCTCCTTAGATATGACAATCCAATTATCACCATTACCTTAAAATTTGAAATCAGTTCTCTGCCAATGAGAACACCGCTCTTTGTCTCTCACTTGCCAATCACAAAAGGAAACTTTATGAAGTGCCATCGCAATTTACTGTTATATGACCCTAGTCGTGAAGTAATAACATTTAAACTTGCGACAACCTAATTTAGCAATGAAATAAACCCCCAAATTCAGCAATATCCATCCGTCAGGAAAAAAGAACAACTTAATAACATACAATGGTTGGCGTACGAAGCCATTGTGACAATTTCGATGACGAAAGTGCATAATAAATAATACACTTAACATATAGTGTCACCAACAGTCGACGCAGTTCATGAACCTATAACCTGAGGCAATAAAAATATCCATAATCAAACAGACCGCTAAAAAGGATCAAGAAAAATGAAGATAAACGATCTGGAATAGAACTCTAATTCTTTGCTATTCAAACGACGATATCTACTATTTTATTGGCCAATGCTACGGACGTACTCTTTCAACATTACCCTCAGGCTACAAAAAAAACTTAATTCATAAAACCGCTGATGAGTTACACCACTTATTGAAGAAACTTTCGATGAGGTAATTCACAAAACTTTAACAAGTTTAGCACCGTGAGAAGAACGATACAAACGGCCATCAAAAACTTGAATTGCCTAGAGTTTTTTTTTTTTCAACACACAAAATTATAAAAAGCTGGAAAGCGCATTTGAGGATTTGATATGATACGAGTTCTTGTAGCTCATCTCATCATGTCAACCACATTCGTTTTAAAACAAACCCCTTTTCCCTCCCTTTGAGATGTATTGATCTCAAATATAACACTGCCTGCAATCAGATAGACGATAAACTGTCATTCCATCATCAAGCCTAACAACCATAGGAAAATAGAAAAGTTAGAAAACAATCACCTTCAAATATCACAACTTTATACAAACATTAAAAACAATTACCAAACATCAATTATTAGAAAAGTGGCATAGCTAGTTTTATATTTATTAAAACCTTAATCCGACTCAAATGATTTTTTCATCTCATAATTTCTGAACGTCGAAAATAAAAATCCACTCCTAAACTTTTGGAAAATAAATCCGAATTGACGATATAAAATGACAGGATTTCCATCAGCAATTCTTTGATAAACTTGACCAACAATTCTATCTTGACAAATATTGGCCCGAAACAAAGAAGAAATTAGCTTCATCACCTCAGCCAGACCACCACATCACTATAAATCACAATGTTACGACTCGAATTTAACGAAGACAACCTCGGCACTCTTGCGTAGAACAATGGCACCCCAACTGCGAACCGCGAACGGAGCCGAGCTCTTGCCTCACATTGCGTACGCATCACTACCGTGCACAGTACGGTAGTGATGTGTATGCAATATGGGGCAGAAGCTCAGCTCCGTTCGCAGTTCGGAGTCAGGGTTCCATCGTTCTTTGTAAGAGTGCCGAAAACCTCTTTGTCTTGTCTGCACACTATCATAACATTATCAGTTAAAGGTTTAGGTTTAGATAAGTTTGCTCACCTGAAGTAGATTAACAGCAGAGTTATCAGTGATCGAATATCCATCAACGATATATTTGGCGGTCACCACCTCCCAGGCTAACCAACGAAGAACCCAAGCCGTATTAAGCGATAACATACCGGGTAATGAGCCTGGCGAACAACAACAGCAGCCAACACCTTCAGCCACATCTTCGCTTATTGCTTCCACCTTCAAAGAAACGTCATAAATACTCCACCTTATAATAGCATCGAGTTCAAATCACACCGATTCAAACCATTTTTTCCGACCATCTTGTAGTAGTTACATCTTTCAGTGACATATGCAAGAAATACAAATGGCCAGAATATTGGCGAATATTGGCCAGAAACACAAATGGCCAGTTCCCCTAAAAATTGCGTACACCTTGCGTGAATCGATTGGGTGCACTTTCACATGAATTTACCATCACTTCCCTCTGAAATCCCATTTTCAGCATTCACCATCCTATGTCAACTTTTTCGATTTCTTGAGATTTTAGGAACGATATCGAAAATTCCCTAACTACATTAATTGCCCTCGCCTAAATGGCCACAAATATGTGAATAAAAAGAACTATGCAAATCAAAACATCGTATTTATCAAAATAATGCCCCCAGTAGTCTAACTAGAAGCCCCCACATCCAACACGTTGGAAATTAGACAATCCACCACCTATATCAAATAACGAAAAAAAACAAATAAAAGAAGAAATCAGAAAAACCTCTCGTTGATGACAATAAGTTCCACGGAATTCTAGTCCTCTTAATTGGAAAGTGATAAATCCATTGCCAACTTCTATGATATGTACAAGACTATTTAAATAGAAGCTGAAAATAATCAACTCTCTTATTCCATATTTATTTTATTTATTAAAATTCTAACATTACACAAATATAAAAACGAGAAAAAATTCTAATATATTATCTCCTTCAAAAGTTAACGCCTCTTCCTAATTTCCTCTTCCGTCAATCTAACTCGTCTTATATGATACCTTACATATATAGTAGACCGGTACGGGGAGAAAGAGAAGAGCAGATACTACTTCATTTATGTTACTACTTGAGGACGAGTGGGGAGGGGAGGGGGTGGGGGAGGAAGGAAGGAAGAGGAGGTTATCACTTCAATGAATCAAGCCGACTCACTAAATAAAGGAAGAAAAGAAGTCTTTTTAGAAAATCGAGTCCGAATTAATAAACTTGGGTATCAGCAAAATTATAAAACCTGTGGACCGTAGGTCGTGCAAGACAAAAGGATGCACTATATTACCAAAAACAAAACACTAATACTGCAAGAACTACTCCCTCACAAATACTGCAAAGAAAAGAAATTATCTCAAAATCAAATAATGCAGCAACAATCATTTTCATGAATTTGTCAATTTCCTTCAGCATCGACACACCCTCTCAATTAACGTTTATCCTATCCCATAGTTAAGCTAAACAACAATGGCGGCTTCCCGTTCGTATTAGGTGTTAACAATAGACAACGCGACGAGCTAATGGAAGAAAATGCAAACGGTTATAGAAAGAAAACGGCACTAAGAATATCTAGTATGAGGTGCCATTTCTAAAGGGCTTCCGCTAATCTTATCCGGCTATGTTCTAGCTTCATAGCACAGGTAACTTTAGAGATACTTTGCTATTAAAAACAGAATACCTCGCTAGACTCATTACAACGAAGGTAACAAAAATAAAATTACCAAGTCGCCAAATCATTAAATCATATTTTCTCAATAACTTATGAAAGAAGTGGATACCTGAAATCAAAAGAAGCAAGCAGAGATATGAACAAGTGTCGGTTGATCATGTGATCAGCAATAAAATGAGTGTGCGGCCAATAAAAGTAAAAAAAAAAGCAATTGCATGTCACCAGGTCCAATCCCCTACTTAATCCAACTAAAATCCTTATCAAGAAATACCTGGCCAGGATGAAACAGTCGCCTGGTTGCACAGAAGTTGACCAACGTCCCAAAAGCAGATCACCGGCAAGTGAGGACTGTAACGATCGAGTTAAATGCTCATAGAAAACAGCATTTAAATTGCTATCATCCATCATTGGTCCACGATCGATTTGTGATATAAGTCGTGTATTCGAATGATCTACTCGACGCGTATTGTAATCTTTCTCCCAAAATTTCACCGGACGAACATATGACGTCAGAAAGAACGATGAGCCTAAAATAGATGAATATTAATGGATTAGAGAATGTGCGATCACTCATCAGCAAGTTCTTCCGAAAAATTCAGCAAGTTCTTCCGAAAAATTCGATAGCAAAGACCTCACCTTCCCCTATCATATGATAGGGGTAGGTGAGTCTAAATTATATATATACATACTTTGCCTACCTTCCAATGATTACCTACTTCACTTCCTGCAATAATAAAAGACATCTGTATCAACCCTGTCCAAAAAGTACCGCGTATGCTTATTTGTAAGCCCTGCATTTAACCACGGTTCCATATTACAAGTATTCCCTCCTTCAATTCAAAAAAGTACACATTTTCACGCACAACGATAGCAAGTTAAAAGCTTAGGTGTGTAGCCCTGTTCCATTAGTCGACAGCTTCAAATCGAAAATCCGACTACATTGCATTTAAGAAGACGAAATATTAAAAACGAAATATCGGCTCACCAAGAAAAGGGTTCAACGGTGCCGATACAATCGACGATATAAGCGTTTGTACACAAACGAGAGCCGTATGCGGAACGCTGAACGGTTGCGCGAAAGCATGGAATGCCGATCCCCAACTGCAATCACAATATATCAAACTAATTCAATTAATGTCACTTATATTAATATATAAGCAATCTTTTGTAATCAATTCATACGGCTTATATTATATACTAAAAACCATTCCCTCATTTTTGAATCCACATCCAGAAGTATAGCAAAAGTAAGGAGCTGAAGGAGTGCTTAGGAGAATCTTTAGATATCCTCATAAAACTGGATTACGAGATATTAGCCCTATTTGTAGGCAACTTTGTCACTCTTTGATGAATGCTTTAACGCCTATTTTCGATAACGACGACTAAGCGACCTATACAACAGACAACTGATGGGTTATACAGTTCCAGAAAGTACATAATGAGATCATTGAAGTGAAATTTGCATATTGGAAAAAAGAACACATAAAAACATGAAAACACAAAGAAAACGATGATTAGAGAACAAATCTAGCAACAAAAAGATACCTGATTTGCCAAGGAGCCACATAGGCAAGAATGAAATTCAACTTCAAAGCCAATTCTAGTGCTTTTGGCCAAAGAATTGCTGCTAGATATAGGAGCAGCGGGAAATAGCCTTCAATATGCTCATAAGCACTGAGATCGGTGTGAACGAGAAGAAACGAGAATGCGAGTGGAATATAAAGCAATTGGGGTTGTGAAAAACCTGATCGTAGAATGCGAAATGAAAATAATGCTACGAAATATGGATGAAGAGACCAATTGTTTTGTGATATTGTACTGATCACCAATAATGGATAAAGCTGAAAAAAAAATAAATCATCTGAAGTAAAACTTTTTTGGATAAATTTACTCAAAAATGGAACAGAAAAAATAATGAAACATAGGAACAAGAACTTCAATCTTTGGTTATTCTCATAAGGCATTTATATATTACAAAGAGAGAATAACCTGTAACCAATTTCCTTTAAAAAACCGATTTGCTATGAATATTTTCGCAAGTGCTTAGGTCAACAATCTTTGAGATCACCTTAAAATGCTTAGAAAACGAGGCTTGAGGAAGCGATCATTATAAACTGCAAATAGGAGCATTTTCAAACCTTGCTCTCTCCCTTCTTCATTCCCCTTTCCTTCTTTTCTCTCTTCAAGAGTTCCTATTTTAACACCGAAATCATAATTCAATCTAATTATGAGCATCCCTTCCTCAGCTTCAAAACAATTAGCCTGAATCAGATTTAAGGTAAAATAAAACATCAAAGCCACTGAAAATCCAAAAGTTTGCATTTCTTTTCCAACGTTTATTCGAAAATTTCGTGGTCCAATAACGACTACTGACACTTCAAAGCCAGGACGAAAATTTCCTTCAACTAAAGTTTGGTATAAAGGAAAGAGAGTCGTCTCGAAAATTAATCGTTATTTTATTGGTCGCAGAACAACGAGTATTCATTTCATATAAAGTAACAGAATAAATGCGCTGCTATATGTTCCCCAGAGGAATCCCGACCTATAAAACGCCAACTGTTATGCAAATGCATCCAATAATATAAATGGAACGCATTCTGAACTATAGATATTCCGGTCAAACTGCCGTTAACATCGCCATTTCTGAGAAAATCGCAGTCAATATGTACTAAAAATTTATCGACCGCATCAGTCTATGTTTAAGCTAGAGCTCAGATCTCGAGATCTCCTGAATGACAAGACCAAAGTAGCGCAGGGTCTCTCGCAAGGCAAGGGAACCCGAAAAGTACAGCACACCATTCGAGGCTCAGCGTTTTTAAATCCATTTTTCGATGCTCCTGAACCAACATTACTAAAAAGTTTCTTATCCTTTAATTTACAAAAAAAGACCTTTTTAAAAGCCTTTGCATATTACAGCATTCTAATAAGAAAATGGCACTCAATCAAGAAAAGATAACTTACAATGTTCTTCTCGATGAAAAGCATATAAAAGTGTATAACTTCGAAGTACATCAGCTTCGCAGCAACCGCCGATTCGAACTGTGCAAACTCGTGCGCACGAAGAATAGGTCGTGCAACAAGACGCCAAGGTGTTGCAGTCCGCAATTCCATATATAAATAATGATTTATAACACCAAACAATACGCATAAACCGCACAGTATCATCTGAAAGAATTAAATAACAAAACCGATAAATGAATTAAAGTATGCAGTATTTGAGCTATAAAATGAAAAAAACCGATGGTAAACCAGCATGAAATTTCTTTTTTTGCTGCCTTTTTACGCATCGTCCACTTTAACCAGAGCTGCCCTCCAAAGCGGGATAACTGCGGTGTTTATTTATTAAAACCGCGTTATTCTGAAATGTGGTACCAATAAACGGCATAGTTTGAACTCTGGACTAAGCAGCTCAGTTCTAACCGTTGGTCATCTCCTTTTTGTTTATTCCAAGAGCGTATTTACCGTCTGCAACAAACAATCATACAGTAGTTTTTCAGTAATTAGCAGTCTACGCAACGATATTATCAAAGTTTACCTACTCTCGCTTTCAAGCATAGCGTCACATCGATTAAAAACGATAACGAGAAAAGAGAATCTCTTCATCAATGAATTTATTTCTAAGTAAACACCAATAAAACTGTGACCCTTGAAGGAAATCCGTGGTACGGTTCATCCTTGAAGGTGATCCGTGATACGTTACAAACCAAACCCTCTATCAGCTGTGCTCTCGGACTGCCTACAGAGTTCTTCCTGCATACGGGATGTGTCCTTCTATTAGCTAGAAACTCTTCACAGCTATTAAAGGGAATGGATAATCAAACCTTCTAGCAAACTCACATAAGCTGCGAAAACTTCTTAGCAAACTTAATTCTAATAAATAAAGGACTTACTTGAAGGTATGGTTGTGCAGCAGTGAACATCGAAGTGCAATGCAATGCGAAGAAAATGAGTGCAATGAATATAGAAACAAGTATATCATGGCGTAATCGATTTGAAACCACTCGACTCAATTCCTCCGGCAAAGTATCCCTCATTGGTGGTGCTCCTTCTTCACTTTTTTCTTCTCCAACCTCCGATACCTTAAAGTAAACCATCACTCCTTCTTGTGAGAATAAAATAGGTAAAGATTTACCTCATTTTGAAGCCAAGCAGATGTCTAAACTTCGAATCTCACTTTACTCCTAAAACTTCAGTTACAACAGCACAGTTACCTCGAATACACGACGAAACGGCTATAATATAGACACTAAAGAAATGGTCCAGCAAATATATATATATATATATATATATATATATATATAATCACCATCGGAACAGAAACAAAGAATTGTTTGAATCACCAAATCCCACCAATTCCTAATCCATTCATTTCTGTATCAAATTTTCCAACTATCCTAACTGAGATCAGGTTGAAATCAACGCTAAAATGTTTTCATTTCAGTCGAAATAACCAAACTTCAAATCATCTAATTCATTTCAAATAACTTCAATCAATTAGCGGACAATGCTAGAGAGGAATAGAATAATTCACAAGAAATAAAATCTCCCTACCTCTTCATGAGAATCACAGCTTGAACATAATCCAAACGATTTTATGGTAAGCGCCATCATCGCAGGGTTACTCGATCCTCTAAATAAATCCATTTCTTATCAATTAAAAATGAATATGGTGTGAAATACTTGGTAGTTTAAAAAACCGCGATAGCACCTCTATAGAAAGAAACAAAAAAAACGTATATTAAGTTATAACTTTTCCCAATGGTAAAGCAACTGATTTATCGGCCGACTGAGAAAACTTTGACGTGAAAATCAGAATTTTGAGACGTCAAAAGTTACTCGCGAAAACGGCGGCTATAAATTCCGAAAGAGAAGGCCGGAAACAGAAATTCTGGATTAAAAATAAGACGATGTGAAAGTTTGAAAAAAAATGGAGCACCTGCGGTATCGTAATAGTCGCTTAAGTGCCAGTCAAACAGACGACTCCCGATCTTCACTACCAAAAAACCGCTAATTACAGATGAATATTGAAATAATTTATTACCTTGACAATAAATATGATAGCGAAACTGAAATAGCAGCGAATGTCGAGAAAACAACATTCTGCGTTGAGGTTGGATCCTCTCTCTGAGCGAAATGAACGAGAACACATAAAACTGTGAAAGCAAAAAGGCTTTTCGATAGTTGTAAGAAAGCCGAAAGAAGCGAGAAGCACGCTGTTCCCCCGAATGCATGCATTTCGAGCTGCTCCAAAACATGCAGCAGTAATGTGTTCACCTTAAACAAACCTAATTATAGGTAGCGCTCTCAAAGGGTTGCCGAAACATTGAGCTAACAATAAACAACCTATGGGTAAACTTAAATAATGCGCAAAATTTTGATTAATATAATATACCCCATAAAGCAATCTCATCTGAATTTTCATAAATAGTATAAAATAGATATGAGAGGATAAAAGGTTTTTGGCATTCGAAAGGAGACGCGCCAGATGGCCTAACGATAAATGGTCAATGAATATTGCGTAGCTGCTAATAAAGACAACAAATGATGCGCTGCTCGCATAGAAAGAGTCTAGACAAAGCAAAAAAAAAAAACTCTGAAAGTTACAATTCAATTATATATATATATATATATATATATATATATATATATATATATATATATAAATGCATAACTATAATATATCATGCACGTACACACGTGAAGTGTAAACCATATCGAAACCGTAACCATGCCATTTCAAAAGGAAAAAAATCAAAACAATTAAGAATACACTTGAAGGGCAGAGGCAATTAAAGAGAGGGGGAAGAGGTCTGGGTAACGATATCTTTAAAACCAGAAAGTAACCAACGATGGAAAATGAGAATGCGATAGTTCATTGAGGTCAACTGTTTTCATTGACGCATCCAACATAAATCTTGCTAAATACAGAAAATCTGAAAGGGAAATTTCGTCGAATCACTGAATGCAAATCGCGTCACTTCACGGTCCTCACGTCTCCATTGGCAACTAATCAGACAATGAGATCAAACATCCAAAATATGTATCTCCCTCAAACAATCGGGCATATATTGTCCACCATGCAGGCGTCTTCAGAGATTCCGTTAGACCAGGATCTTGCCGGTCTACATTCCAGAAAAAACATAATCTGAGCATGAGGAAGACCATAATTCCGACCAGCTACGCAAACTTCCAATACCTTTCTACTCTTTGTAAACTTACTAACATCGGTCTGTTCAACAAGAAAAAAGAATGACACAATCAGACTGACTGAAAACGTCAAATGTGAACTGATGGAGAAAACGTCAAATGTGAACTGATGGATAAGCAATAAGTGACCATGAAATTTAAAAAAAAAAAAAAAGAAAAAGAAAGGAAGAGCTCACCTGTGGCAGCAATCCGAGAGTGAAGGCGATCGGCAACAGAAGTATTAAAGTCGATACGAGATCTCGAATAGCAGCAATAATCGATGCATTCGGCACCGTGCCGATTCTATAAGGGTTCCACTCCCATCCGATCACCGTCTCAGCAGCATGATGATCCCACCAATCGCCATCGATCAAAAGTAGTGCTACTCCAAGCAAACAAAAGAATGCCGGTCGGGAATACGCCACCAACCAGTTGAATCCATGTACTGGTGAAGCTGCATCCGGTTGTACACTTTTCAGCAATGAAAACTAAAAATTTATCGCCTTATCAATGTGGGCATGGAAACATTTATGAAAGAATGCTTTAATAATTCAACTACTATATATAAAATCCAAGTTCTATTCCATTTCTTTCAATTCTCATTTCTTCAGAGATTTGATAGTTGAGAATTCCACGGAGTATTTTGTAAATAATGACAGTAGACATGTTTCAATAATCAAAGAAAATAAACTAAGAAGTTAACACAGCAATGTGGAGACTGAATGCTTCGAAGGTTCAGCAAAATATCACAAGAGTATGATAAAGATGGTGCTACAAATCCCATCTCAGAAAAGATAGCTGATAGTTTTACCGATGTCATTATCCCCCTATAGAGGCTTCTGGAATCATTGTAATCCTCACCAAAAGAGCTCACTTCAGATATTAGACATTCACAAAAGCTTGTGTGAGTCTTCAGACACGCTGAGTAGCAGTACCGACCTTATTTCTCGGTTCCAGCGCTCCTAACTTTTCAAACGTTATCCCTATGGCCTTAGAATCTCCATTACTAAATTCCCAGAAGAAGCTGTTCGGATGGCTTTATGATACGCCGAATATGAAGTGAAAGGTTAAAACCAAGGTGAGATGGATGACTAGACTGGCTCAGGGTAGGGAAATTAGAGTTCGAGCCAGAACAAACTACTTGGAGTAATCTATCACTTTCAAAACTTTTGAAGAAAGGTACCACTTGAGAAAAGAAATTCAAACATAAACCGAGTGAACTGTCCTCGGAGTTTGCCGTTCATCGGTCTTGAGGCTAAGATTCTTAATCTCCTCTCTTCTCATCTCTCGTTCGCTTAATGCGAAGCCAGCTCATTATAAATGCTAATTGGAGACTATATGTCCTGGACTTTAATGCATAAAATAAACTCGCTAATCGCTACTCATATTCAGCGTGTCCATAAACCCCAACTCCATCCCACCTTCTAATTTTATAAAATCATTTAAAACATACATGTGTTCCAGCAACAACTATGGAGAACAATACAAGCGATACATCGCAGAAAAGTGAGCGTGATAGAAGCATTCCAGCTAGACAAGCGATCGCTGCTGCCAGAAACACATCGAAAAGTGACGAGAACAACGAATTATTGCGGTCGAAAAGTGCCGCTACCGATAGACGATCCATCTGCAACCCATCGATGATATCAGATTATTATATGCTTGCACATCTAACAAACATCTCCGCTTATTAAGTCCATAAATCCACAGATCCATAAATAGAGTCCACTAAATCTATTAAAATGCTTATATAGACCGAAATTTTGCCAACAGATTCATCAAAGCCTAAATTTATGAACGGCTTATATATATCTCCAATCCACCAAATACGTTGACGCAACAAAAGCCTGCTAAATAACCAAATCTGAGAAATTTCGACGAAATTTTCCTCATCCATAATACCAAAAATGTAACCACGAATTAAATCCTCTCCCTCTCGAATAAACTCCCTCAGGAAAACAATCAACATATCCGCCATTCTCTGGCTAGAAAATAATAGAAAATAACCGTTTTTCCATGCGTATGAAATGTCGCCTAAATGGCATCAGAAGAACATCGATGCCATTTGCAAAAATGTCGACATTTTCCACATCGATTTCGGTTTCACATAAGGAAAAATTTTAATCCTAGGAGATTGAAATTCAACGTAAAAAAAGCAAATCTGAAATAAAGTGAGAAATTTCACAGAACAAAATTTCAGCAACCAAACAAAAGAACTTCAAAAAAAAAATGAAATGAATATTTTAATTGATCAAACATGCCGTATCTGCTTTACTTAACCAAATCCAACAATGGTTTGAGATATCCCCAACTTCTATAAAGTTATAAAATAAAATATATCACTTATTTACTGAAAACATTTCAAATTATATAAATTAACCTGAAGTTTGATCCCTTTGCCACCTTTTTTCGATGGGAACACCTTCAAGCGATAATAGTAACTCTTTTGAATAACACTCGAACGACGTGGCTCCGAAGTACTGCTCATCCCCATTGAGGTGATATCCGAGAAGAATGGAATTCGATGTAGCGAGGATGAGGTCGAATCTCCTCTCATACTAGTACGTGCCACTCGAGATGCAGTCGATCCTCGTGGTTGACGTTCACCACGTAGCATTCGCATTGGTTCCAAACCTCCCAAACCTTCTAAAAAAAGAAATGACATTTATTGAGGAAATAGTTTCCTTCAAATAAAACTTTCAAAACATTCATCAATTGAAAGAATTCAATTCCACCGAAATTAGTTTACTCACTCCATCCTTCTCCCTCAGAAAACTTGTATCCCCACCTTTCTATCAATGAAGATTTAATTTCAAATCAACCTGCTGACTGTTCCTCCAAAAACTGTTCCGATCGCATCGCCGAACTTCTCGACCGACGACGTGCTGCACCTCGAAGACGTGCTGCTACATTGACGAATGAAACCATCTGTCTAAAAATAAGCAATACAATAGCCCTAATTAACATCAAACAACGCAAATAGCTCTAGCAAAAATCGGCATGCGATCAGCGTACCTGTCTCGATCGAGATGACGTGAAACGAGTGCAGAGCTTGAAGCATGGAAAATGGCTGATGGCATATCGGCGATGTAAGTGCCACTCTCAGTTGATGATGACGAAAGCGCTCTCAGACGACGTTCCCCACCTGGTAACCTCGACGGTGCACATGCTCGAGTATCACGGCCACCACCAACGCGTTCGACATCTGAATCGTCCGATGAGCCAGATACATTCTCCGGCAACGCCGATAGCTTCTGCAATAACATTCACACTTCTAAAACTCGGCTTTATTGGATATCAGTGAAGTTCAACATACGGAAACGTGAAAGCCATCCCAAGAGTTTTGGATCACTGCTCCACTGTAAGGTGGACAACCCAAGAATAAACCATAGTCTTCCTCAATACCGTATGAACAGCATCTGGTTCGACACCGCTCCTAATAGCCCTGCCGACGCCACAATATGGATTCTACCCATGTTAGGGCATACTTCGGTGATCGAAGACGATTGGCAAGGCGGTAATTCATGCTAACTTAAGGGCTAATTTTAAATACTGCCATTTTACCGCATAGACGCGAAATTCATTTAATACGATTTACAACTGATCAGAACTGTACCCAATCAAGCGATACTATCGTTGCGATATTTAAAATCGAAGCTTCTTAGATATTTTCATATTTCTAGAGAGATTTCAGCAGGCTAACCTCTCTTCTTCCGTCCCTTTCCCCAGCTTCCGCACATAAAACCTTAAATGTTTCATAATTAAACGACGAATAAAGAAATAGAACAAACCGTATGTGGATGTGTTGCGTTATTGTGTTGAATCATCTCAAGCAATGCACGACTACTTCCAAGTGCATGTGCTGTCCCCACACCTTGCGAATCAAATGCGTATGTCCACCAATTGCCATCCTCATCCTGAAATATAACGACTCTAGCTCTCCTTTTCTTACAAAAAGTATATTCCCGCACGAAAAAAATACGAACTATTACCTCATGTAAACTGCTAAAACAATGGGACGGAGGGGGGGGAGGTGGGGGAAAGAAGATAATAAGAGAGATCTGATTCAATATTTCGATAACCCGATCACTACATGGATTAAATTAAGGCGATTCATAAGCTTCAATCAATGTGGTCAACGGAATCATAACTCGTTTTCCTATATCATACCAATGCCAATAAAAATGAAATCCAACTCAAGCAGTAAAGAAGAACCTGAAATGAATGTACTGCTCCTTGAGATGTGTCTTCATGATCAACGGCAACATGTGTACCATCTCGCAGCGCAAGATCCGATAGCGCAGCCACTGTCATTGAACTTCGCTCTGCCAGCCTGAAATTTCAACGATTTTTGCATACGATTATGGGCTGAAACAACTTAAGGCTTCATCTCATGTTCCAATATAAACGGCTGTGTTCATATGCTTTTACTTTGAATTCCCAACAGTAAATTGGATCCTAACGTACTTCAGGGTACGAAACTAAGCCAAATTAATGAAGCTTCAAATCAAAAGAACTGGATCGAAACTTGCTCATAAACCAATTCACTCACCCAACCTAAAGTGCTCGATGCAGATCAACGTCCAATCAGATCAACCAAGTGTCAGACATGTCTATGGGAAAAAAAGCTATTTTAAATACTAAGTAATCAAGAACCATCAACAGCCATCAATTGACTAAATGATCACCTAGCCAAAATACCTTGTCTTTTTAATAGCCAAGTGATTAATAGACAAAAATGCTAGCCGAGTTCAGAATAGCAGTAAAATGGCGAGAATATTAACCAAAAAATGACAAAAAAATTTGATCATCCAACCACCGAAAATTTTTAATAAAAAGAAATTTATAAAGGATTTACCTGCATAATCCATAATAAATGCTAACAAAAAAAAGAGAAAAAAATTGACCTCGGTTGTAAAGAACTTGAAGTTCTCTGCATAGACGAGGCTCCAGTCGCAAGACCAGCATTCGACGTCCGTCCTAATCGATTCATACGCACACTCTCTATAGCGTCTAGCGTTTCAGGATGCTTGTCGATGAGTTCTTCCAGAAATTTCGTTATTTCCCCTTTCAAATCCATACCGTCTGAGCCGTTACCTCAAAAAGTTACTACAATACATATGGAATACAACCGCCGATGTTGTCAGTAAATGGCAGTCATAATGGAAATGCTTCTAGAGAAACGTTGAATTGTTCCGCTTCACAGGAAAAATGAAAAGAGAATCAAAGATTAAAATATACTCAAAGATAATAAAATTGGCTTCGCCCAAAATCTTCACATATCAGACTGCCCAGCGAGACAACATAATCAAAATATGTGAAATAAACACTAAAGTCTGGTATTACCCACAAGATAACATAGCAGATTCCCCAGCAAGATAACATAGTAAAGATCTGCAATAGCTTCTAAACGACACTAACACTTCATTCAAATAACTCGGTAAAGAAACATCATCGTATTTGTTGCAGTCCAATGCTCGTATCACTGAACATGCCCCAAAGAATAGCAGATAAGAACCAAAAAATTAGCACTCCAACTTGAGATTCAAATCACACACTTGAGGTAAGAAGGGATTAATACTACCAACCTATAATAGGCAGGTTGTCACTTCCAACGATACGCTCTGAAGTGCGATGGAGTGCACTCGTTGAAGGCCGATCCAAATCTCCCAATGATACGAATACTGGTGTCCATCCGCTACCAGAAGATGACGGCACCGCAGCTTTCGAATCACTCTCTTGCTATAAACATAACAATCCGTATATTTTTTAATCAAGAAATAAACTAAACAACTCATCCTTTAAGCTGAGGAAAATACATGGGGCAGAGAAAATAAGTGAAATAGGATAAGTCACTGGAAAACGACCAACATAAAAAAATGACACATCAAACAGGCAGCCCTTCCCTTAAAAAAATACTGAAAACCCTACAAATTCAAGGTCATTTCATAGTAGGCCAGAGCGGTTAAGATAAATTAACACATAATAAATCAACCAAATACTTCAAAACACAACTCTTCAAAAAAAAAAACTTTCTGAGATTCAATAGTGCTCCTTTACGCCCCTAATAACTTGCTTATCACCAAAATAATTATCTACCTATCATCTGTATTATAATCACATTCCCAAAGAATTTCAATATCCTCTCAATAAATATATATTAATATTAATTAACAATTAGTCTCTATGGTACCAACGTTAAGAGTAGAGACAATCCACAACGGATCGACAAACTTAAGTCACAAACTCAGTTTACAAGAAATGAACGTATAAGCCAAAATGATAAACCATAACCTTTTAATTTTTTAGTAACAACAGGATGCTAAATAAAAAGGAACAAAGAGTTACCTCAGTATATGCAGTCACTTCAATTGGAACTAATGCCTCCTTCTTCTCTCCCTCTTCGGTTTTTCCTTCGTTCTCTTCAATTCGCAGCTTAAAAATCACCCAACTTTAATAAATGAATAAATAAACAAATAGATAAATAAAATAAATAAATGAATAAATACATAAATAAATAAATAAATAAATAAATAAATAAATAAATAAATAAATAAATAAACAAAGGAAGAAACCGCAAGTTTAAAAAATTAGAAAACAAATCAAAAAAGCTTAACCAGACATCTAGCCGATCACTCATCGCTATAAAATACGAACTTTTAGCGAGGAACAAAACATGGTACTAAATTATCGAAAATGTTCAATAAAAAAATAAGGCAATGTACACAGAATTGAAACCCAATTTAACGTACATAGTCAATTTCCTTTTTATTTCTAATAGTATGCCATCGTGATCTCACAGATGAAAATCATTATCACCTTCCCATCACCTCTTCTCGAGGAGGAATTTCCCACTAAGCATTGATATTACGTACTTTTTACCTGAAAATATTTACTTTACCTATTTAGAATCAACATTTCTGTCTTCTTTTAAAATAATTTAAGCAGGACTCCTACCAACAACCTTTTTTCTAGAAAGAAGCCCCCTCACTCGTTAACCCAACTCTTGGCTTGGTCACCTATGCCGAGGTGATTCGCTCTTCTATTTTTACCTTTCCACAATCCCTCACAAATCACTAACAATCCATTTTGCACAAAAGTCGGCATCTCGAAATGATATAAAAAGGATTCATAAGAGGAAGTTTCCAAACGACTTCAAAAAGTAAGGAAATAAGTCTAGAAAAGGTATCTTTCCCCACTTATCGTGTGATAAGCAAATAAACATTTCAATAACCTGGCTTGTTGAGGGAATATTTTCTGGGAGATCATCGAGGTGTTCGAAAAAGGGTTTCGAGGATCCGGCACCACCACATGACGAATGAAGTGGCTCATTATCACTAACAATTTCATCGACATCTAAATTGCTTTCAATAAAAAATTCAGTCGCTAAATAAGCATAATCGCCCTGAATAATAACTTCTTTGTAGAAAACCTGCAATGCTCGAATAGCTAACAACGTAAAGCCCACTCACTTCATACTGCTTAATCCTTAAGTTAATAATCGGCTGGTTGAACTATTCAGGTTGGTCTTTCATCTTCTTACTCCACCAAAGTAAACCACGAGATCACCCTGCTTCCTTCCTCCAATTTTTAGAAAGTACTCTCCGCAAATAAAACATCAATGAAACTCGTATAAGAACTGATCCATCGCAACGTTCTGGAGAAATTTTTCCCAGAGTAAGCCTCTACAAATAAAACGGTAAAGTATCACTAAGTAGATTAATTAGAATAAATCAAGACCATAAAAAAACTGATACCACACTATTAAACTCAAAAAAATTTCAAAAACTAGTGAAATTTCAGATTCGTGGCTGATAGGAAGGAAGTAAGGGTTGAATTCTGGCGATAGAGTGATAGAGGCACGATGGAAGAACAGGATTGTAGGCCATGCAATCAGCCCCACCAAATTTACGCAAACAATTTCAGAGATATCAGTTGAATGATTCTTGCGAACTGATCAGCGATCGCCGATTACGATCGCCTATTACGGCTACTATACCTAAAGAATCCGATCCATACGGTTAAAAAAGATAATTTCAATAAGCTTAGTTTATAAACAAACAAAAAAATGGATATAAGCAAATTACAATAATAAAACTCACGTATATTAGTAGAAACTGGAATACCACCAACGTCAAATGATACCGAACCAGAAGCTGATGGTTCACAACGTGTCGCTAATGCATCCGATAAAAATGCGGCAGTGCTGCTCATTTTTGATGGATATGATTTACGAGTTATCTAAAAAAAAAAAAAAAAAAATAAAAAAAATAAATATTTAGAAATAAATAAATAAATAAATATTTTATGTTTTAATCGATTAATAAACCTAATTCGATATATACGCAACGAGATTTATTTACCGACAACCTTAACTACCGTCAAATCTTGGTAATTAAACCGCCGATTATTTCAATACTAACATTTCAATGATCACTATGCACCTCCAACACGTTTAGAAAAATCCAAAAAAAAAAAAAAAAAACAATGCAAAAATTAGCGTTCTTCATCAAAAATTAGCAAAGTATCAGTATGGCCTCTTCATTAATAAAGTTCAAAATCTTTCATCGCCATATGTCTTTATTATGGGAATAATTAGAAACTTAGTTTAAAAAAAGCCTAATCTCTAAGCCAAATAAATAAAATTACATTAAATGAGAGCACAACAAATCTTTGAAACATACCTTTTTACACTCCTCAAGTGTTCTCTGGCTAAGCATCGTGCCACTCCTCGCATTTGCCCTGTTCGCTGTTTCGAATGCCGATTTGGCTCGTCTAACACGAGGCTCTGCATCACTAAGTCGACGCCTTGCTGTACGTCCCCATCCACGATACATTCCCTCGAGACATGGCTCCGAATATTTACGAACAATTGCGCTCCGACGACGAGTATCCACATCCGATTGTCGCCTAATAAATAGCAAGATCCTCATAAGGCAACTTCACTTTAATCTTACAATACAGTGACGGGTAGCCAAAATGGTTCATTTTTTCCGTTACCTCACTGTTTCAAACACATCAATATTAAAGGTAATATTTTTGCGATTTAAGATATGCCTAACCAATATATAATAAAAAATTATCAGATTCCTTATTTTACAACAGCTTTAAAGTTAGAAAATCCATCAATTTTTAAAAATTTTTTGGCAGACATTCAAAAAATCTTTCTTTCAATTTTTTGGGTCAACTTTTTGGGCAAAAAGAAACACTGCAGCAAAAATATAAGTGAATCTATTCGAACTCGATGAATATGAAACGGTTACGCAACCTTGTTTATAAACGTTAGCATACCGCAGAGTGGACATCACAATACTTCTTTGCAAGAAGCCGTTTTCCACTTTAATTCCACCTCTGCCCTCTTCCATTCACACTGTCGGTCGCGCTATCATACGTCAAATATGGTCATCGGTCAATGTGGTCAAATATGGTCATACCATCGGTCATTTTTGTCATACCCTAGGAACGAATAGCAACTATCACCTACAGCACTATTAAACTGCTTTGACTCGCTGTCATGAAAATGCGTTGACTTGAGGCGCCAATAACATAGATACTAAATGCTATGTTAAGCAACGCATCGCTCATCTCTACAGTATTACTACCACTAGCACAAGAGATCGGACAAAGCCAATTTTTTACATCCCCAAATTTGCATATGCAAAATAAAATTGCCACCCCATCACAACATTCGGGAATAAAACAAACATGCTTGCATGCGAGCATTACCTCACTCCGATCGGAAGCAATTCAAGACTATCAGCTGGTAACAACGTTGCAAATGTGGGTGGCAATAATCCATGCTCGGAATGATGTCCACTACTCGCATCTTCGTCCCATTCTTCACCCTCCTAAAATACAACCTAATTAACTATTGAATTATTTATTTATTACATTTCAATAATCACATATGCTTGGATACGACATTTCTGGACACAAAAGGACAGGATGGACTTCTTTCAAATACATTTAAACATGAAAAATCCTACCGAAAGAACGAAGCCGCAATAATCACTAAAATTTCAAACAATCTCATCACTGATACCTGAGCTTACTTACCTATCACTATCAAAAATCTACAAAATAAAAACACCCATTAAAGAGAGACCGCCCCCATGAAGCCAAAAACTGAACTACTTCAATGATTTATCAAATCTAACCAACCTTATGTGAATGAAGATCTGCGTCGACAACGGGTCCCACTACCTCGTCGATGCGGACGATCCTTCTGCGTCTCGAAGAGGATCGATGCTCCTGATTGCTTGTCGACTCAGCATTCTCCTCACTCGTACGCACAACATTCATTTCGACCATCTCGATTTCTCCTTCATCTCTACTACGTACTGAACTACTCATCTGACGAAGTGACGTCGATAAAGAACTCTCTCCACCGACCTTAAAGCATAAAAATCAATAAATCAATAAAACGAATACAGTATTACATCGATTAGAACGTCGATGCCAAAAACAAACCCTTAGGTCAGAGGGAATTTTACCTCAATGATTGAAAGTAACTTTTTAAGTACAAAAAACAAATTATTTTTCGAGTTCTATAATGAACACATGGACAGCTGATAAAGACAAAGACTATTTTTTGACGAAATTTTCCCGATGAAATCTGCTCAAATTGGAAGGTGAGGAGGGGGAGGGGGTTTAGCCAATGGATACGATACTCATAATGCTTCGAAAAGATTCACTATCTAGCACATATAAACCACAGAAAATATGAACCTTAAAAAAGATATCAAATAATTCAAAAAAAAAAAATCAGTTTGCTCCAATAAACATAAAAAAATCCTTCAAGTTACCAATGAAAATTTTTGTCAACGAAAATTAGCTCATAAAAAATTTTCCAAACAATTAACCCGTACTAAAAGATTTTCCACGAATCTTCTATTGGCTTTTTATAAAGTTGATCGATTACCGTGAAATATGTGTGGCATAAAAAAATCACCATAGAATATACACAATGTTTATGAAAGTTCCTAATGCTAACTTCAATGCTTCCTAAGTCAAAAGTACCCGACAGACAGACATACACAGACAGACAGGCAACCGTGAGTTCCCATCAAAGCAGATTCGCAAAGATAAAAAAAAGCAATTCAACTCATAATTCGTTTTGTGTCCACCACGCAAAAGTGAATTAAATAAATGAGTTGTTATTCATAAGTAGAGAAATATAAAGTAATATAGACGCTCACCTGTTTTGATGGTTTCTTAGGTGCACGTGGAATTGGATCCGTTGTATCGAATAAATTATGTAGATATGATACAACGAATTTTAACGCACCAAAGAGTAACATTATAAATCCGGCATACGCTAGTACAAGTCCCAATGAATTGGTGCTCGTACAAACTATTCCTGCAATACGGATCAATCTTGCAGCTAATTAAAACACCTTGCAAAGAAAACTTTACCTATAATAACTCATAATATGCACATTAAAAATTCGAATTAATAAAGCATTTTGTATTTTTAAATTTTGTTTTTTGTATTTTTGTATTTTGTATTTTAAATGCACATTTTGTAAAATAAATTAATCAAGCAAAAGTATTTTGTATTTTTCATTTAAAAAACGAATCTGTATTTTCATCTTATTTTTTAGTTTAGTGTCTTTGAAGACGAGTATATTTAACAACAATAGGTGTTACATGAGCTGCTGGCGAAGGAAACAACGCCCTGAAGGGCAAAAATTTTTAAAAATTACAAACTTTTTTAAAGATAAATAAATACATTATAATAAAAAAATTCGAGCAAGCTAAAAAGGGAAAAAAGTAAGAAGATAAATTTCTATATAAGGGTAGAAAAAAACTAAACGTAAAAGGTAAATAAAAGGTAAAAAACTGAAGGTAAAAAAACTTCTATTCCCATATCCTCACTCCACACAACAACCTATTCCCACCTCCATATTCGATAAGCTTTCAACATCAAACACATCCTTAACTTCAACCACTATGACATAATGCTGTGATCGATGCTAATATTCACAAGAAAATATGCACTCGGGAATTTAGACAGACGATTAAATTAATAAATATAACCATCAATTTGCTAAAAGGAAATAGACCCCTGAAATTGACTCAATAGGAAAGATAGATATGCAAATTTTTCCCCAGTTGAATGATTTTGGAATTATTTTTGATTAATTTCCTCATTCACATATGTGAACGAAGTTTAAGGTTTGAGAAATGCGACACTATCTGAGGCTTTGTTTCATGCCATCAAAAACAATTAAAAATTACCGATCACCTAAAGAACAAAAGCACAAAAAAGTCATAAGAATACGCAAGTAATGTTGATATAGGCACAAACGGTATAGGTTTAATTATAAAGATATAAATAAAAAGCATAGCTATGAAATAAAGGTATACATTTAGTGCCATACTCAGTATGTTGCCACACGGTATGCGCTTTTCCAATCTATTTTTCCATTACACTGACCATAGTTTCCTATTGTACATACAAATGAACTCGTACTTTTATAAATATATAAATCAAAGATTACAACTTACCCAATAATAAAGGTAATAAGAAGAGCACAATCCATATATATAGATGGACAACATTGCAGAACACCGAATATGCTGGCTCATAATACCAACCACCGGTAAGGGATGCCCAAATCCCTTGCCGAGCAATCTCGGCTGCATGCGTGCCGACCGTCATTCAGGGAACATCACAACACTGAAAGAAAATCAGGAATCGTAAGTGTGAAAATGAACAAAACATCATTTTCGATGGCATGTGGGACTACGGATAGATTGAGCACCGTTCACAACTGGGGGGAGGGTGGGAGGATGGGACTACGGTTAGACTGGTCATCGATCACAACTGAGGGGGGGGGGTGGGACTACGGTTAGATTGGTCACTGATCACAACTGGGGGGGGGGGGACTACAGCTAGACTGGTCACCAATCACAACTGGGGAGGGGACTACAGTTAGATTGGTCACCGA
This sequence comes from Baylisascaris procyonis, assembly GCA_037389465.1. Classification (NCBI taxonomy): domain Eukaryota; kingdom Metazoa; phylum Nematoda; class Chromadorea; order Rhabditida; family Ascarididae; genus Baylisascaris; species Baylisascaris procyonis. Next base: position 2,057,422 of record JAZARR010000201.1, read on the forward strand.
TCACAACTAGGGGGTGGGACTACTGTTAGATTGAGCACCGATCACAACTGGGGGGGGGGGTGGGACTACGGTTAGATTGGTCACCGATCACAACTGGGGGGTGGGACTACTGTTAGATTGAGCACCGATCACAACTGGGGGGAGGGGGGTGGGACTACGGTTAGATTGGTCACTGATCACAACTGGGGGGGGGACTACAGTTAGATTGGTCACCAATCACAACTGGGGAGGGGACTACAGTTAGATTGGTCACCGATCACAACTGGGGGAGGAGGGTAGGACTATGGTTAGATTGAGCACCGATCACAACTGGGGGTGGGGTGGGACTACGGTTAGATTGGGGATCGATCACAACTGGGGAGGGGGTGGGACTGCGGTTAGATTGGTCACCGATCACAACTGGGGAGGGGGTGGGACTATGGTTAGATTGGGCACCGATCACTGGGGCGGGGGATGGGACTACGGTTAGAGTGGTCACCGATCACAACTGGGGGGGGGGGTGAGATTACGGTTAGATTGGTCACCGATCACAACTGGGGGTGGGACTACTGTTAGATTGAGCACCGATCACAACTGGGGGGGGGGTGGGACTACGGTTAGATTGGTCACCGATCACAACTGGGGGTGGGACCACTGTTAGATTGAGCACCGATCACAACTGGGGGAGGGGGTGGGACTACGGTTAGATTGGTCACTGATCACAACTGGGGGGGGGACTACACCTAGATTGGTCACCAATCACAACTGGGGAGGGGACTACAGTTAGATTGGTCACCGATCACAACTGGGGGGAGGAGGGTAGGACTATGGTTAGATTGAGCACCGATCACAACTGGGGGTGGGGTGGGACTACGGTTAGATTGGGGATCGATCACAACTGGGGAGGGGGTGGGACTGCGGTTAGATTGGTCACCGATCACAACTGGGGAGGGGGTGGGACTATGGTTAGATTGGGCACCGATCACTGGGGCGGGGGATGGGACTACGGTTAGAGTGGTCACCGATCACAACTGGGGGGGGGGGTGAGATTACGGTTAGATTGGTCACCGATCACAACTGGGGGGGGGGCGGTGAGATTACGGTTAGATTGAGCACCGATCACAACTGGGGGGGGGTGGGACTACGGTTAGATTCGGGATCGATCACAACTGGGGAGGGGGCGGGACTATGGTTAGATTGGTCACCGATCACAACTGGGGGGGGGATGGGACTACGGTTAGATTCGGGATCGATCACAACTGGGGAGGGGGTGGGACTACGGTTAAATTGGGCACCGATCACAATTGGGGGGGGGGACTACGGTTAGATTGGTCACCAATCACAACTGGGGAGGGGACTACAGTTAGATTGGTCACCGATTACAACCGGGGGAGGGGGTGGGACTACGGTTAGATTGGGGATCGATCACAACTGGGGAGGGGGTGGGACTACGGTTAGATTGGTCACTGATCACAACTGGGGGGGGGGGGACTACAGTTAGATTGGTCACCGATCACAACTGGAGGGAGGGGGTGGGACTACGGTTAGATTGGGGATCGATCACAACTGGGGAGGGGGTGGGACTACGGTTAGATTGGGGGTCGATCACAACTGGGGAGGGGGGTGGGACTACGGTTAGATTGGTCACCAATCACAACTGGGGAGGAGACTACAGTTAGATTGGTCACCGATCACAACTGGGGGGGGGATGGGACTACGGTTAGATTGGGCACCGATCACTGGGGCGGGGGATGGGACTACGGTTAGAGTGGTCACCGATCACAACTGGGGGGGGGGGGAGATTACGGTTAGATTGGTCACCGATCACAACTGGGGGTGGGACTACTGTTAGATTGGTCACCGATCACAACTGGGGGTGGGACTACTGTTAGATTGAGCACCGATCACAACTGGGGGGAGGGGGGTGGGACAACGGTTAGATTGGTCACCGATCACAACTGGGGGGGGGACTACAGCTAGATTGGTCACCAATCACAACTGGGGAGGGGACTACAGTTAGATTGGTCACCGATCACAACTGGGGGAGGAGGGTAGGACTATGGTTAGATTGAGCACCGATCACAACTGGGGGTGGGGTGGGACTACGGTTAGATTGGGGATCGATCACAACTGGGGAGGGGGTGGGACTGCGGTTAGATTGGTCACCGATCACAACTGGGGAGGGGGTGGGACTATGGTTAGATTGGGCACCGATCACTGGGGCGGGGGATGGGACTACGGTTAGAGTGGTCACCGATCACAACTGGGGGGGGGGTGAGATTACGGTTAGATTGGTCACCGATCACAACTGGGGGGGGCGGTGAGATTACGGTTAGATTGAGCACCGATCACAACTGGGGGGGGGTGGGACTACGGTTAGATTCGGGATCGATCACAACTGGGGAGGGGGTGGGACTATGGTTAGATTGGTCACCGATCACAACTGGGGGGGGGATGGGACTACGGTTAGATTCGGGATCGATCACAACTGGGGAGGGGGTGGGACTACGGTTAAATTGGGCACCGATCACAATTGGGGGGGGGGACTACGGTTAGATTGGTCACCAATCACAACTGGGGAGGGGACTACAGTTAGATTGGTCACCGATTACAACCGGGGGGAGGGTGGGACTACGGTTAGATTGGGGATCGATCACAACTGGGGAGGGGGTGGGACTACGGTTAGATTGGTCACTGATCACAACTGGGGGGGGGGACTACAGTTAGATTGGTCACCGATCACAACTGGAGGGAGGGGGTGGGACTACGGTTAGATTGGGGATCGATCACAACTGGGGAGGGGGTGGGACTACGGTTAGATTGGGGGTCGATCACAACTGGGGAGGGGGTGGGACTACGGTTAGATTGGTCACCAATCACAACTGGGGAGGAGACTACAGTTAGATTGGTCACCGATCACAACTGGGGGGATGGGACTACGGTTAGATTGGGCACCGATCACTGGGGCGGGGGATGGGACTACGGTTAGAGTGGTCACCGATCACAACTGGGGGGGGGGGTGAGATTACGGTTAGATTGGTCACCGATCACAACTGGGGGGGGCGGTGAGATTACGGTTAGATTGAGCACCGATCACAACTGGGGGGGGGGGGGGACTACGGTTAGATTCGGGATCGATCACAACTGGGGAGGGGGTGGGACTATGGTTAGATTGGTCACCGATCACAACTGGGGGGGGGGATGGGACTACGGTTAGATTCGGGATCGATCACAACTGGGGAGGGGGTGGGACTACCGTTAAATTGGGCACCGATCACAATTGGGGGGGGGACTACGGTTAGATTGGTCACCAATCACAACTGGGGAGGGGACTACAGTTAGATTGGTCACCGATTACAACCGGGGGAGGGGGTGGGACTACGGTTAGATTGGGGATCGATCACAACTGGGGAGGGGGTGGGACTACGGTTAGATTGGTCACTGATCACAACTGGGGGGGGGGACTACAGTTAGATTGGTCACCGATCACAACTGGAGGGAGGGGGTGGGACTACGGTTAGATTGGGGATCGATCACAACTGGGGAGGGGGTGGGACTACGGTTAGATTGGGGGTCGATCACAACTGGGGAGGGGGTGGGACTACGGTTAGATTGGTCACTGATCACAACTGGGGGGGGGACTACAGTTAGATTGGTCACCAATCACAACTGGGGAGGAGACTACAGTTAGATTGGTCACCGATCACAACTGGGGGGGATGGGACTGCGGTTAGATTGGGCATCGATCACAACTGGGGAGGGGGGTGAGAGTACGGTTAGATTGGTCAGCGATCACAACTGGGGGGGGGGGGGCGGTGAGATTACGGTTAGATTGAGCACCGATCACAACTGGGGGGGGAGTGGGACTACGGTTAGATTCGGGATCGATCACAACTGGGGAGGGGGTGGGACTATGGTTAGATTGGTCACCGATCACAACTGGGGGGGGGGGATGGGACTACGGTTAGATTCGGGATCGATCACAACTGGGGAGGGGGTGGGACTACCGTTAAATTGGGCACCGATCACAATTGGGGGGGGGACTACGGTTAGATTGGTCACCAATCACAACTGGGGAGGGGACTACAGTTAGATTGGTCACCGATCACAACCGGGGGAGGGGGTGGGACTACGGTTAGATTGGGGATCGATCACAACTGGGGAGGGGGTGGGACTACAGTTAGATTGGTCACCGATCACAACTGGAGGGAGGGGGTGGGACTACGGTTAGATTGGTCACTGATCACAACTGGGGGGGAGGGGGGACTACAGTTAGATTGGTCACCAATCACAACTGGGGAGGAGACTACAGTTAGATTGGTCACCGATCACAACTGGGGGGGATGGGACTACGGTTAGATTGGGCATCGATCACAACTGGGGAGGGGGTGAGAGTACGGTTAGATTGGTCAGCGATCACAACTGGGGGGGGGGGGGGATGGGACTACGGTTAGATTGGTCACAGATCACAACTGGGGAGGGGGTGGGACTACGGCTAGATTGGTCACCGATCACAACTGGGGAGGGGGGTGGGACTACGGTTAGATTGGGGATCGATCACAACTGGGGAGGGGGGTGGGACTACGGTTAGATTAGTCACCGATCACAACTGGGGAGGGGGGGTGGGACTACGGTTAGATTGGGGACCGATCACAACGGGAGGGGGGACCAAGCCTCGAACGGGACCAAGCTTAATCTGTTTCCACACGGACACGGATTAAGCCTCGTCCAGATGCCTACCGTGATCTTGACCGGATTCAACAAGGACTCTATGCGGCATAAGTGAATATAAGGCGCTCATAGACACTTCGCATATGCGTGACTGTATTGGACTGAAATCTATACGATTTTTGGAGGGGGTGAAGAAAATTTCTACGTGGTTACATTTCAGAGAATATGAAGCAAAGTGAAGGATAAGAGGTGAAGAGGGGGAGGGGGGGGTGGTGTGATGAGGGAATGAAGGGGGTAATGACGGTAATTCCAACATTCCCGTCCACTCCTATCACCTACCGCCGAGTAGTACTAGTAATCTTGAATAAACATCATCGCAAAAACTCATAAATAGACACAAAGCACAAATCGATACTCATTACTTTTGTAATAATAAAAGAGAAAATAACTAGTATATCATCTAAAATAAACGATTCGAATGGATGGAAAACGAATCTAATAGTCCTCTTCAATGCTATCAACTGCCCTCTCATTTACTTATGACAAGATCCGTAAGGTTTTTTTTGTTACAATTATCCATAATAATTCAAATATGCATATATGCAAATTAAATTCAACTTAAAAATTAAACATTTTAACGCAACGAAACTCAGTAAACATATCTTCTACAACTGCAACGACTAGGCTCATTTGCAGATGGTCTAAGCTCACATGCATGACGTAAGTTCACCTGCAATGCCTAAGTCTATCAGCAATACTAAAGTGCATCTATGCTGCCTAAGTTTATTTGCAAGGCTTAAGTTCACTCGCAACTACAAACAAGGCTTCAAGCACATCTACGCAACGAAATATTCACAAATCCAAGTCAAATTCCCATTTAAACTTAGTCAGCGAGAAGCGATCATCGAATTAGTGATGAATAGAAAGTTGTATTATCTCAGTTTTTGGTTTTCGCAATGGAAATGCAAAAATTTTTGAAGTTATTTAAAATTCAACTTGTATAGCACGACCCTCAATTGCTTAGAGCGGAATCGTTTCTTTTACTATGAAATTGGGGGGGGGGGGAGGGAGGGAGGGAGGGGGAGGGGTGTCGTTTAATTTGAGACATTCTGGGATAGGGGTATGCCCGAAATTTTTTTGGCAAGTAATACTATCACTTTTTTAATAAAACTTAGATTCTCTCCACCCCCCCCCAGCCCCCCCTTCCCAAAAAAAATAGACGAAAAGTGAGGATTTTTAGGTCGATACTTATGTCAAAATTGGGGGTTTTTATGCAGTACAATTTTTATTTATTTGTTTTATTGAATGGAACAATAGGATTCCAACGAATTGAAATCTATAATATACGCTTTTTTTATAAATAATATACCAGCCAAACGCAGTTCAATAACGTTTAAAAGTATAGAAACGATCTCTATGGTTGTCTATTGATTGATTGACTATAAATAAAAACTTATTGTATTTGCACACAACATTTGTGCTATTTAAGCAGGAAGTACTAGTGACTCGATCATTTCTTTTGTTACGTGCAAAATGGAAGCGAAATTTCTTTCATTTCGATTGCTTTTAGTATTGAAGTAACTTTAAAGTTCTTTTTCGAGTAATTGCCTTACTTTATTATCTTTTTTCCAGCTTTTATATCTCATATATTTAAAATTTAAATGTTATTTAAAAAAGGATTTTATATAAATAACGAGCTTCTAGAAAGAGATAATCTTTAGCTTCATGGAGAGGATATTTGTGCGATGCACGATATTCCCATTACTGAAATCCTGAAATCCCATTGCCACAATACGTTGAATTTTTGCGGGAATCTTTGTTGAAATTTTATGGTAAAATTCTGTTTTTAAATGCTAAGAAATTAAACTGCGATGTAGTTACTTAATATTATTTATTCCATTATTTCTATAATAAAATAGTTATTTATCACGTGATCATTAATAAATGTCCTTTACATAACGTTAAGCTCCGATCGTATTCAAAAGTGCTCAATAATGGTTATTAAAACTAAAAAGAAAGCAATACAATCTCACATAAACGTATAGAGAACACAACAATATAATTAATAAAAAAAAAAAGCTATTGTGCGTTAGCAACATAGAATAACAAAGAAAATAAATAAGAACAGAATTTTAAAAAAACGGTAAACCAAATAAATAAATCGTTCTTATCAAATAGGTATTTTTTATTCTCGAATCGATCAATATAACCAACTGCGATCATCGATATAACCTTTCACGCTTACAATTTCACTTCTAACTTTACAACCAATTATTTATCTTTGCAGTTGATCACATAACCTATCGTTGATTTTCTCACCCATCATTACAATCCATTTTTGACCATCTCATATTTTACAGCACAATATCACATTTTACAGCACAATATCATATTCTACAGCACGTCATATTTTACAGCACAATATCATATTTTACAGCACAATATCATATTTTACGGCACAATATCATATTCCACAGCACAATATCACATTTTACAGCACAATATTTCTTCATCACTTTATATTTTTGCTCTCAACATATACCATTACTTTTCTATTTTCCAATAAGTCCTTGTACGATAAAACATTTAAATAAACTGAGATATACCTAAGAAATCATTAATTATATCAACTTTCAATATGAGTTTTTTCTTTTGGCTAGGAGGTTTTGGCTAAGTTTTCTGAGGCTATAAGGTGAGATTCTTTCTACGCGGATGTTATTCCTGACGTTGGTGTGTTTTAATCGACTCGGAACTTCATCGAACATTGCAATATTTCACTGTTGCTGGAAAGTCGCCAAAAATTATAGGTTTTGTTCTCATTATAAACAGACTAAACCACCATTACCGTACACCGAAATCTTCAACGCCTAACATCGAATGATCTTGAAATACTGTACTTCTATATGATCTACTTATTTCGTTTCTTCATACTAGGATAACCCATATTGCAACGACCCAGCTAAACTATACTACTAGGCTTATTGCAACGATCCATACCAACTAAACTATACTATTATATCCGAAAGCTTTAACTTAGACTTATTGGACTCTTGTAAACTCAGTTTAATCTGATTCTTTTGTTATTTCGAATATCCGGCTGTCGCAAATATTTCAATGTTATTTCAGATATCCGGCTGTCACAAATATTTCAAGTTGCCGGTTCCTCTAGTCGATATGAGCATAAATTTGAGCCTTCCCAAAAAAAGGAGTGAAAATAATGATCTGAAGATTTCCGGTTTCAATTATACGAGCTAACAGCTGATTCATTTCAATTGGCACATTTTTTTCCTCTCTTATTGACCGAATGTTTATTCATCTGAATTTTACTTTTTTAAATATTTCACTTTTTCTCATTCATATTTTTTTTATATTTTCCTATTTCGAGAAACTAAAATAAATAAATAAAATTTTAATTCAATTTCAATGGAAATATAAAGTTTTAATTCAATTTCAATAGGAATATGTGATATTTAAATCGCCTTGTTTCTCTCATATGTCCCCAATAGAAACACTAATGAGAAATGATACAAATAAACAACGATGCCAACAAATTTTCTCGGCGAATATTCTAATAAGTTTTTTTTTATTTTCAGAAACCAAGTGATCTTTCTCGATGGTGTCAGAAGGCGTACAAGGACGTAAGAAGAGGCATTCGAGTAGCTCGTCATCGTCGTCTTCAGATTCATCGGATTCTGAAGAAGAAAAAAAGAAAAGCAAGAAAGGCAAGGATAAAAAGAAAGACGCGAGCAGTTCGTCATCGGATTCCGAAGGAGACAAAAAGAAGGATAAAAAGAAGGACAAGAAAAGCGACAAGAAAAAGAAGGATTCGAGTGATTCATCATCCGACTCGGAAGGAAATAAAAAGAAACATAAAAAACACGAGAGTAAAAAGAAGAATTCAGAGGAGGACGATTCAGAAAGAAATAAGAAGGAAAAGAAGGATAAGAAGAAAGACAAGAAACATGACGATAAAAAGAAGGATTCAGGTCATTCATCAAAAGAATTGAATGGTGACGAAGGAAAAGACAAGAAATCCGACGATAAAAAGGATTCAGATGGTTCACTCATAACCCTAAAGCATTCGGATCTAGAAGACGAAAAATAGAAAAGTGAATGAAAATGAAAAATTCAAACAAATTTCAAATAATAAACGCAAAGGAAAACGGAAATTGATTAATAAAAATAAATCTATCAACGTGTGCATAAATCTATATAAAAAAATAAGTAAGAAAAGAAAATATTAATGTTTGCTGAATGCCTCATAATGGTTTCTGTAAAAATTTTTAATCAATAAATGTGTGTTCATACCGTATGAATTCAAATAAAAGCCCTTCCACAACGCAGAAACCTATATCACACAAGGAACTTCTATAAATATTCGAAATAAATACTTCCATCTCAATCGTCATCACTCAAATATTTGTGTCTTTGTGCAGAAGCAAGAATATGAATAAAAAATTTGCGGACAGAAGCATTGGGAAAGAGCGTAATCCTTAAATCCTTAAAGCACAATACGGGTAAATAATTGTTCAATACACTAAAGCAATAATAGTGAAGAATCGAAACGATTAAGTTATAATTTGAAGAAACGAAAATGTTAGTGCATCAACAATATTAACAGGAAGTAGATTCATCTCATATGATGCGAAGACGGAAATTATGCAAAAAAAAATTTTTTTTTTTATAGTGCCCTCAATTGTCTGCGTTACGACGTTGAACGTCATTTCGATGGATTATATTTTGAGAATATTCAAAACCCAGTTGACATAAAGATTTCATCGTGTTGAATCAGTTTACTATTGCCAAACGGCTGTCAGTTGTTTGCAGTTGTTTTTTTTTTTTTTTTTTTGAATCAGCACTCAGATGAACTTTACCAGAATTGACGGTAATTTGCCTTCATCTTTTCTGTCACTGATTCACTGCACTTACAAACGTACTGCATTTGCACCCAACGCCTACTTTAGGTGCATTGGGACGAACCGGTTGTCACAAGTGCATTTGCACGCACCGGCTGTCACAAGTGCAGTTGCACGAATTGCACGTTGCACATAAATATGGATGTGTTCTATAGTGAATGATTATTCATAGACTATATGAAAAGATCACGAACTCTGAAATTCCGGCTCAATCTCAGTGTTGAAGTAATTTTCGAATGTCTTTGATAACTATTTCTTTCTTTTAGTTTCTTTTTTCCCATCTTTATATCTTATGTTGTGAAGTTGATGCATTATTTGAAGTGGATTTTGAGGTAATAATATGTTTTTTGATGATTGTCATTATTTGTATCGGCGGATATGATTGCCATTATTTCGATACAATTGATTTGATTCAATCATCGAATTGCATTATTCATTCAAATTTCTTTTCAAGTAATTAAATGACGTTGTTTAACTCAATAAGCTTGTAGTTAGATGGATAAGATCGATACGATCGTTATCTCACCATAAAAGAACGATGCTATATTGTATAATAAATAAACTTATATAATAACAAGAATATAACAGAAATATGTGTTATAATTATAAAACAACGAAAATAAACAAAAAATTGAAGAGTGTTAAAATTGATTAATCTATATATCTGTAATTAAGAAAGTTTTATAGAGAATATTATGGACTACGTAAATGAGTGAATACCATAATAAATTTGCTCGTTCATTGCTTACAATAATTTTATCAATTTCTTAATAAAGTGACAGTTAAATAGACAAATATAATTAAAAGGCATTAAAAAATTAAAGAATTATTGACTATGTATTGAAAAATATTCACTATTTCCGTTCATTTTGTATAATTTTCATTTCAATCTTTGATTATTCAAATGAAATATTTTCTCTCCAGCAATCGAAGCTTATTTGCGATTTAAATATAGTCGGAAAAAAATATGCCACATTTGTTAATATAGCTGCAATTCTTTTTATTTTTCAATAAGCCTTTTATATTGGTATGTAAATAATTGATTTTCAAATGTTAAAGCAATGATTTCGATTCATTTTTGAATCAATCATTGAAGCTACTTTATTGAAGATTCTATTTGATGAAGCCGTCTGTCATTTGCAAAATTTTGACTATTCCTATTAAATTATGCATTCATCAATTCACTGCACTCTTTAAAAAAAAAAAATCGAAAAACAATTTGGTAGAAAAAAGCTCCGAAATTTCGGGAAAAAAACGAGAAAATGGAAAAGAAAATTTCAAAAAAAAAAAAGTTTAGTGAAGTTGTGAGTTTTCAACAATGCATCAAATTCTCTACATTTCCTTACTGAATAAAAATAACTTTAAGTTGTAAGTTTTCTTTACTTTGAGTCATACGGAAAAGATCTGATACTTAACTCTTCCCCTATCCCTCTCCTCTTCACCTTCCCCTCCACCTTAGGGGCATTAGGAAAGTAACGCTACTGGAAAGTAATACGAATGATGACACACGACTATGAAACATTCTCGATGGCTAGTTTATTAAGGTTTTCTATTTCAGAATCAATCTTGATGGTGTCAGAAGGTGTGGAAGGACGCGAAAAGAAGAGCTCGAGTAGCTCGTCGTCCTCTTCTTCAGATTCCTCGGATGCTGAGGAAGAAAAAAAGAAAAAAAAGAAGGATAAAAGCAAAAAGAAGGACTCGAGTGGCTCGTCGTCGTCCTCGTCATCAGATTCTTCGGATGCCGAGGAAGAACAAAATAAAAGTAAGAAAGGTAAAGACAAGAAAAAAGATTCGAGTGATTTATCATCCGACTCCGAGGCAGACAGAAAGAAGGATAAAAAGAAGGACAAGAAAAGCGACAAGAAAAAGAAGGATCCGAATGATTCGTCGTCCGATTCCGAAGGAGACAAAAAGAAGGATGAAAAGAAGGACAAGAAAAGCGACAAGAAAAAGAAGGATTCGAGTGATTCATCATTCGATTCCGATGTAGACAAAAAGGAGGATAAAAAGAAGGACAAGAAAAGCGACAAGAAAAAGAAGGATCCGAGTGATTCGTCGTCCGATTCCGAAGGAGACAAAAAGAAGGATGAAAAGAAGGACAAGAAAAACGACAAGAAAAAGAAGAATTCGAGTAATTCGTCGTCCGATTCCGAAGGAGACAAAAAGGATGAAAAGAGGGACAAGAAAAGCGACAAGAAAAAGAAGGATCCGAATGATTCGTCGTCCGATTCCGAAGGAGACAAAAAGAAGGATGAAAAGAGGGACAAGAAAAGCGACAAGAAAAAGAAGGATCCGAGTGATTCATCGTCCGATTCCGAGGCAGAGAGAAAGAAGGATAAAAAGAAGGACAAGAAAAATGACAAGAAAAAGAAGGATCCGAGTGATTCGTCATCCGATTCCGAAGGAGACAAAAAGAAGGATAAAAAGAAGGACAAGAAAAACGACAAGAAAAAGAAGGATTCGAGTGATTCATCGTCCGATTCCGAGGCAAATAAAAAGAAAGATAAAAAACGTGACAATAAAAAGAAGGATTCTAGTGGTTCGACCATATCTCTGGAATCTGAAAATTCAAAAGACGATAAAAAGAAGAACAAAAAGGAAAAAAGCAACAAGCGCAGTCTATCGCCAGATTCCAAAAAACACGGCGAGAAACAAAAACCGAAAAGCAAAAAGGATGAAAAAGACAAAACCATCAACCTAAATATTAATTTAAATACAAAGCCGAGTAAAAACGAAAAGCGAAACAAAGATAGAGAGGATAGCAACGGCGATGATTCATTGCTTAGCGTTTCGCTTGGTGGTGTACGTTTGTTTAATATCGGCAAGCCATCTGGTTCTAAACATTAAACCTCAATCAGGATCCAAAAACCTCCCAACTCTATTCTATCTTGGCCAATTGATTTCAGTTTGCAACTAAAACAACTGCTATTGAAAAACATTAATTATTAGCTCAACATACCCTACGTATCTTTGCCAAAGTCCCCATCCTTTATGAATGATCTTTGTCTTAGTTAGGTTCCCGATGGAGTCGGGAAATTATTTAAACCCATTCAGAGCACTAATATTATTCAATCCGGAACGATGTTACGCGATAAACATTATAAAAGTAAATTATACCTTAAGATATATGAAGTTATTTGCCAACGTTGTATTTATCTTGCTATATTAGCCTCATAGTCTCATTCACATACTGTACATTGATAATAATCTCAATGTTCGTTGATTTTATTCCATCTGTCGAATTTATTCCTTAAAGATTTTTGTGAAAAAGACTTCTAAAGCTGCATTTCCAACATTCTTCTTTCATAATTTTCTCATTATTGAATATCAACAGTATAATTCTAGAGCAAATATTTATTTATATATTTAAAATAATATAATTAAAAAAAAAAAAGTTATGCTTCCCACATATAGTTAATCACAAAAAGAAATGATAAATAATAGCAGTAAAGATAATTTAGCGGCTAAAATACTCAAAACATTAGCTATATCTTTATCTTCCATCATTCTTGTCTCTTTTTTATTGAGTAGGAAATTTCTCCCTTAGCACAATAAGTCTTTCCACCCTCTTTCATCGCCAAAAAAAACTCCCCATATATTTTCCATTTCACCGTTTCAGTGTCACTTCAAGTCATTTCAACTTCTTCAATAGTTTTACCACCTTGCCCCTTCACAGTTGAATGATTCTTGTTGCGAGTACAAACTGTTATGTTCTATGTTTGCATCCTGCCCAAATCACTAAAAAAACGATACCCCCCCCCTCTACATCTCTATTTGAAGCTTTGGTGGATTTATAGACACAGGGGTATTATTTGAAACTTTATAGTATCAAAAATTAGTGATGAAAATAATTTTCGCTTTCTTGAATGAATATTTTATATGTTGTCATGGAATAAAATAACTAAAAACAAATAGATTCACTCCGATTTAGTTAGCTGATCGTTTCTACGTATATAACAATCCCTCACCACAATATAATTAAAATAGACAAAGAATAAGAAGAAATGAATAAAACAAAAAAGAGCATTAAGAAGAGAAAATATATGGGGATATCTCGTCGGAGGCGATATGACGAGACTTGCAATGCATAGAAGTATACTCATCGCACAACTTGACTGCACCACCAACCACTGCAAAAAAAAAAAAATGCCTTCAATAAAAACTGCACAGTGAGTAGTAATACTGCGTACAAAATCTGGGTAAAATGTGGCAAATACGACTTTCCCATGGGAACAGCACAGGGTAAAACCATTCCCTTCCGGGACAACAGTATTTCATCCAGCCGGCTGCGAAAACAAGATCGCCCACGTAACTGTGGAAACTTGCTCATCTGTGGGATCTCCCAGACTTCTCCCTGCGAACAGCCCTTGCATAATTTGGCGTCTTTCCCATAAGAGCTAGGCAACAGCAACAGCACAGTGACCCCTATCATTGACCTGAAGAAAAAACTTGGGATCCCCGTTTCCGCGGTGATATCGAAGAAAAGGTCGTCTATAAAAGTGGTGCTATAATGCGCAACATCTATGGTTATGTTTCCCTTGGGCAATGCTTATGTCCTCATCTCTCATAGAAATAACAAATAAAAAAATTCTGCAGAATAGGGCACAATAAGCTCTGCTAACTGAGCAAAAAATCAAATCCATATTCGGGGCCAATGAGGAAGGGAGGGGACGGGGTGGACGGATGACTTCGTTCACTTCATAGATTAACTACCTTTTGCATCTCAATAATAACCAGTGTTGACCACATATGATGCGCCTACTTCTCAAAACTTATTGAAGCCTCGAAAATCAAAAGATGAGCACGGCAGTATCCGTAGATGATAAAACAAGAAATTAGCTTCATTTACATGAAGATATAACAGCAATGATCACTGCAAGACAGATATAGAAATCCAACGACGCAACAAATTTGTACGATGCGTCAACGACGCAGCAAATTGGTACGATGCTTACAATTTAGGATAGCCAGAATCCCCACATCATCCATATCAGCAATAACCATAAAGAATATCCCACTATCGTTTTTCACTATGCATAAATATTGTCCTTATTAAGTGATTGCAGAATTTATAGTTTAAATTGACAAAAGTAACGATTTCGATGAAAGAAACCGTAGTGACTCCCTCTGCTCTATCCACTTCATTTAACGACAATTCATCAGCAATATAAAGCAATAAAGTAACAAACTATAACCGAAATCATTAAGACACCAAATGAAAACCATACCTGAAGAGGCGTTAACTTTGAAAAGTTCGGATACAAAATCATAGCATAGAAGATAAACATTGCTAAATGCAATGAGTTCCCATCTTTCACGCACAAAGGAAATACACTAAAATATATCAATATGAACGAAAAGCAATACACGTTCTCAAATTATATATATATATATATATATATATATATATATATATAATCAAAACCCTTTATTCATCGCATGAAACCATACCAAAACTCAAAACTTCCCTCAAAAAATACTATAAGGAATAAAGGTGAAATCAACCGGGATCCAGCCTTTTGAAAACAGTGGCAACATCCCAAATACCCTATTTTGCAGGTACGAAGGGTGACGTACGTAATGAAACACGCAAATTCTAATAAAACGAAGCAATAACTACTCACCTTGCATTAGATATGATTAGAAACCACGATATCGCCACTCGTCGTTCAGGCCAAATTAAAAGTGCCGCACTGAAATTATACTTCAACTATACTAAAATATTAGATCATAATTCATTATCTGTTAGTTTAATGAATTAAAAGCAATAGTGAATAAATAAATAAATAAAGCAACGAATAATCCTCAGCAAATAGTTCGGCTATTTTATCGTTTATCCCGAAAAGCTCTATTATCATACCAAACGAAATATGACAAATAAAAAAAAGAGTCAAAACAAAATTGGCCTACATTGCTGCTAGAAGGATCGATTTTTCATGTACTTGAAAAGAGAAGAGGAAAAACGATAAGCTCGAAATAAACAACGTCGTCTTGAATATCGTTATATTCGGCCGTAATAAAAGTGCACACAATGAAGGAAGATGTGTGCAAATAACCAATGCTGTGCTAAAATATGCAAAAATATTTTTCATCGATGGATTCGCTAATTCATCAGTGAATGGAATATAAACATTTCAATTGACGGTCATCGAGTAAGCAATCAGATTTATACACGTCAACCAAGTTGATCCAACATAAGTCTAACAGGTGTAATATCAACCATGCATATATAAATACTACTTATTTATTACTAACATATAAAAATGCTTATATAAAATGATACAAATAAAGCAAATTTATGAAAATGATATAAAATACATGAAAACGATGAAAAACCCGTTAATATATAGAATAAATCCATTCAATTTAATCAATCACCCTATAGTACTGATTGGTCGGATCCCAGCTATTAAATGCCCAACATTATACAACGCTAGGGTTTCTGAGTTGACGGTTCTAAACAATGGAAATCGACGCAACTCATTATGAGTTCGATATTACAGCATAAGGTAAACAATAAAAAGTTGGCCAATGTGACAATGGCTTCGAATTGTCTTCTAAGAAAATATGGTCAAAAACAAAAAAAAATTCAGTTGCAAATTAAATATGGACATTAAAAACTAAAAAATTACTATCTACTGCATAAATAAAACACCACTAACCTCAACTTCACCAATTGTGCATTGTCATATTTATTTAATTTTACGATAACATTGAGTGCACACCATAGATTTGCCACTTTATCCTGCAATAATTGAGTCATTAAAACCGATATATTTTTCTCTGAAAACAATGTTCCAATATTCTATGCGGCAAAAAAAAAAACTGCCTGTAAGATCCGTTTTGGGATATTCGGGCATTCCCCCATTTCTTCGCCTACACCACCTTTACTAATAGCACGTAATGAGTTATTAGCAATATTCCATCAAAATCCTTCTCAAAACCATTGTCCTTCTCGTTATTGCTTCCTTCATGTTGGATTCTTGCAAAAGATTTAGAGCCAGCACAAAGCAAAGCTGCCTAATAATCCAATGGGGGAGGAAAGAGAGGGGGGGGGGGGAGAAGGAGATGGGGATGGATGAGTAGGGAAAAGGGACAATTGAGGGACGACCAATATTGTCATGTCGATCAAAACAATTACGTCGACCTTTAGTTGCAACAGTAACCAAATAACTATAAATAATAACTATAAACGATGCAATCTGACGTAAGAGTTACTGGAATTTCTATCCTTAATTCGAAAGCTTTATGCTGTTCAATGTGTCTATGTCCTATGCTGGCTGCTTCCGCTTTTTATTGAAAAAAAATTCAGCATATAATGGGAGCACTCGCAATTCGGGAATGCTCCACATCTTCAGCAGTGTCAGAAAAATGAGCCTCCAAGGCTTCGGCGTCCCTCATTATCACGGGCCCTCCGAATATCCGACCAGACTTTATATATCTGCCCTGCTCCCTACCATCATACCAAAAAAAAAAATTCCACGCCATTCACTACAGGTTTTTCGTGAATTACCAGAACGTTTCCAAAGATCATAGCATCTGTAGACTGCCAAGGAGCAAATATAAGCAGCTCACCTCGAAAATACCTCTGTAGAATGGAAAAATTCGATATAGAATTTGCTTTAAATCGGCACCACTTGCAATAAACGGAGACCATAACATCAAAAATGTGCAAATAACAACGATGAAAAGTTTCGTTAATTCAAGAAAGCTGCAAACTATACAAATGTAAAAAAAACGCATCAAACGGATATTAAATATAATTAACATTTTTACCCGTCACAGTATAACCCATATTTAGTTGCCCTTAACCTCAAGGTAGTAGATAGGTAATTCGGATATTGAACTTCCTCCAACCTCAAGGTAGTAGATAGGTAATTCGGATATTGAACTTCCTCCCTTTGTAGAGGACAAAAAATTACAATCAATTTAATTGCTTTCATTATTAATTGAATATGATTTCAAAGAATATATTGAAATGATTCCTTTATAATCTATATTTTTCAAATTGAGTCATTTTTTAATTTTTATTTTCATTTTTTTTGATTATGTTAGATTAAAGTCGAACATGTTATATTGAGGATATTCTTAACGACTGCAGCAATATCATGAAATCAATTAAATTATTCTGAATCGGTAAATATGAAACGAAGTCTTCTTTCATAACGACTTCGGTGATAAAAGGATGCAATTATCCCCCTCCTCTCATCATTCATTTCCATATTGAATGAACTAAATAGCAAGGAATAAATAAATAAATAAATAAAATAAAAAAACAAAACAGCCAAAAATTTGAAAAACAAAAACCTTTGAAGCAAATTTTTCGCATTATAGAACGATGGAAGAGAGGTGGACAATAAAAATACAGCCACTGATAACGAATGATACAATTCCATTTGCTTAAAATTAACGGCCATAACGAAGAATATCGAACCGGCAACTCGCCATTTCCCTATGAAACAAATCACCGCCAATAAGAATAGAGCCAAAGATATATGATTGTACCTGAAAATTATCTTCGATAACTCTTATCTTATCGATAAAGATTTGAAAATTGAGGTGTAGAAACGGAAGGAAAGAGGGATTTCATTAAGGTAGAAGATGAAATTTATGAAGAATAAAGGATTTTGAAGCGGCATTGAAACTTCATTAAGTATATATTCATCTATCAATTAAAATAATATAATAAGATGATAGATTGTATTAATATAAAATTTAGAAAACACAACAAACATAAGTCTTACTGGAAATGACCATTATCCATTGCGATTAATGTTGGATATAAAATCGCAACAGCGCTATAATATATCTAAAATTTAATTCTATTAATTATAATGAATAGTATATTTATAAATGTGAAAAACAATTTTAAAAAATCATATTTTTTTATAAGATTTGACTCACCATTACACTCCTTTTTCTTTTTACGAAAAAAACGCTGCAAAGGATGGCAAATTTTCGGAACTACTTCGATTCGACATTTTCATTTTTGATGCTTATCATTGCATCTTATGCTCAAGTAAAAAAAAAAACTACATAATTTTGTTTGAAAGGAGGCACCCGCCATCCGAAATGACGAATCATATCCCCGCTGAGGCGGGAAGTTCTTCACCCTCGAGGGTGGGTTGGGGTTCTCAGACTTCCTTACGGGAAGCAAGGGAGCTCCGGAGAGCGGAGCCCTTCGGAAGCGGAAGGTTGAAAAACGCCCATAACATATACTTACCATTTCAACCTAGCTGCATGATAAAAAACTTGTAACAATTAACCTTTTTTATCTTTCTAATTATATATCACTGCAGATATTGTTGCAGTTAAAAAACTAGATGCTCCTGACGGGTCAAATAATTTCGTTTAAATAAATTGAACAAATTTTATCGTTTAAATTACTTAAAGATTCATCCGGTGATGATTCATCTCACCTTTGAACTGATTTTGATTTAAAAAAAAAATTACTGAATCTTCTTAAGACTTCATGAATTCCGGCTAAAATTCATTATATGTTTCAAAAATTTATCGAATTTCATCATATCGTTTAAATCATCGAAAAATTTTAAGATATAAACATATAAATTACAAAAGGATAGATAATTTATTCATATTTTTTCAAACTTTTCTATAAATTTTTGCTTAATGAGATATCATTGTTAGCGAATATTTTTATTTGATTCTTCATAGAAACAAGAAAATCGAAACAAAGAATATCTGAAAAAAAAGAAGAAAATCTAAATGAAATACCTTATGATCGCATGATGAAAGGTAAACGAATGCCATAATAGCCGGTATATATAGAATCCACATAGATACCAATACAGAAAGCCGCATAAATAACTTATGTGACTCCGATTCGACTCCTCTCGAGTTGAAAAGTGCCACCCATGATGGATCTATTTTCTCGCTGCTGCAAATTTATTACTCTTTGAGAAGGAAACCGCATCGAACGTCGACCTGACTAATGGCATCATCTACATAAAACTGCTTATATAAAGGCTTAAAGTGGATCATAGATACAAATATATAAATGAATTCCCGATTAAATCACGAACATTTCGTTGTCAAAGATAGCCGAATGATAAATGCAAGGGTTTTGACATATCTGACTCGAGTTCGTATCCTCTCTCCTGCTTTCAACTTTCAAGATCAACTCTTGAGCAACCATAGACAATGAAATTGAAGCATTATTTGAGCCATAACGAAGACCCTAGTTGACATGAAAATAATAGACACATAATAACCGTCAATGAAATAGTAATTCAACTTACAATCACACCCATAGATACAGTCCAGACTTCAACTTTCCAGCAATATCACCTTATATTAGAAATAACATCCTCGAGAAAAACCTTTTTAAAGAGTCCTTAAAAAAAGGGAAAATATATAATGAAGCGATATAAACATTACTTTTCAATAAAAATTGAAAAAAAAAACATATGTGGAAAAAAATAATTACATTTTTCCAAGTGCATAACTATGAAACGCTGTGAGAGGAGGATAATCGAGACCCCAATAGTTTAGATCGTTCTCACTTCCATTGACATACCTAAAAAAAACGCTACAAGAGTATAAAGGTGATAATTTTAGAAATGCAATATTCCATAAGGACTGAATCCATATTCTATGATGGTAGAAGATATTTTCAAAGATAAGAAGGATAAAGAGAAGATAACTCAACAATCATCTCATCATTAAAACGAAAATCTAAAAATTTTCATTAAATGAAATAAATCAAATTTTCTTTTTTTTCAAATTATGCAAAAATCATTCCCATCGAAATATTTTAGATTTTCTGACTAAGAAAAAACACCTCTTTAAATTAGATCAACCAATTTATTCACTTAATCAAATATTTTATAGTTTTTTTTGTGTCGTTTTTATAATTATTCATTTTGCGACAGCTTAAAAACTCTAGCCGAATAAAGCGATACAGAAATTGATCGATATGAATTAGTGGGGAGATTGATCAAATGGTACAAAAATTTGAAGGGGAAACAATTTGCTTGACGAAATCGAGAACTCGAAAATTGGTACAAATAGCTATCCTTTATTAGCCTTCGAGTTTTTCGTTCTCATTTTAGCATCGAATTGAGACCCTTCAGATTATATTCATCAAATTCCATGTATTTGCCCGTGATCCTCGAATTGACACAGTCAGACAGATAAAGACAGCACAGACAGACATACACATACGCACAGACATGACGCTATAATTTGCTCAGAAAGTAGAATTTAGTGAAGAGCGCATAGAAATATTTGGTGATAAAAAGAGTGCTAGAGAGCAAATAAATAAGAAAGTTCGAATTAAATAATTATAACGAAAATGGAATCACAATTCGGGAGGCATGAATAGAAGGAAAGTTTTCAAATTTTAGTAGACCTGATTTATCAAAATTTTGTCCCCCCTTTACCTCTCCCCCCCCCCCAGCCAGCACTTTGAAATTATCAATGCATTCATATAATATGATGAAATGCATTTGTGGTAATTTCTTTTTCAGTTCATATTTAAATTCAAGTGATGAATTAAAGAATATACCATTGCTTTATAGGAAGATGAATAGTGATCTCCATCCAATGTCTTTGAGCTTCGAAATCACCAAACATCGGTGGTGAATGATAACCTGCAAATTTATGAGGTATGAATTTCTTATCTCTATTACTATATTTTTATAAAGATGTACCACATGGCATATAATTGACCAGAAAAACAGTAAAATTTCTCGACTACTGGAAAGCATTTTGCGGAAATTGGGGAAAATTCGTAACATAACGATTTAAAAAAAATATTGTTTTAATTCAAGTAGAAATTCCTTTGAGCAATTTTAGCTCACTAAGCTGTTGAGAGATGAAAATAATCGTTCACCTTAATAAAGCTTCAATTTTACTTCACTTCATAAAGAGGTCACAACAATCATTAATATTCCTGGCCCATAATCTCTCAAAAAAAACTCGAAAATCGGCTTGTTTTTTTTAAGCGTTTGAAATATTAGCGATTATTTTGTACGTTGCTAAAATTCCGGAAATAAAACGAACCTCTCTCAAAATAAAAAATCTGGAATGCTAAAAAATTATTGATCATCGGGAATACCATTCGACTTTTCAGGAAAAGTCTGTAAGGTTAGGTCAAGAAGACTGAAGCATCCTCTGCTCATGATCGGAGGATTATCACTTGGTTAATACTAATAAGTTTTTGGCTCACTTCGGATTAAAACACAAATATGGATCCAAGATTAATTCAGCCTTAGCGGAGTGACCGCGTTTTACCCATTCCCTGGTAGCGAACGAGCCTGAAAGGATTTCCCTTGATAATGAGCTCAATCGGTGCCCAGTTCAACTGCGGCTAAGAATTCCCGAGCTCGAACTTGATTTAACTCATGCTCCACAAGATTGTTCATAATTGTTAAAAAAAATTGCATATATTTTAAGAAGTCTTTTTTTGGATGTTTTTATGAACTCGCAAAAGTGCCACGATTTACCCACCCCCTTCCCTCCCTCCATTCCCTTCCCGACAGAGGTAACAATAAAAACGGGGTCATTAAAAGTCTAGCACAAACCTGAATAAGAACCGGAAGAGATCGCAATGTGAATAGAGAAGAGGAATAAAAATAAACACATAAATCCTGCCCGAGATGAAAACGCCTCCGTAAGATTAAACTCAATATTCGTATCTGTTAACGTTGCACGAGTCATATATGATAGCTTTTCGATAGCCATCATTATCTTTCTTTTTTCTCTCAAAATCTGCAAAATACAAATTTTTGAGAATTAAAAATTTTGGTTCCTCATTTCTATCGCATTTAATTTATTCTCACAATTATTTTTTATCCACCTATTTTAATGCTCTTTTCATACACTATAGTAATATTTTGTCGGTGCGTGTATGTCTGTGTCTGTCTGCGGTAGTAGTTACAACTTAGAAACCATCGAAAGAAGAGTAAAGAAAAAATATTATACGTAGAGATCTTCGATAACATTTTTCATTACGAATCTTCAATTTCGAAATGAATTGCGCACAATTTAATGGTGCGCAAAAATTACCTTATTTTTTATACAGATGAGGCGGAAAAAAACAGTTAAAATTTGTCAAATATTTTCATTTGTGGTCAAATTAGCCTAAATTGAACGCATTATTGCACATATTTTGTTGTTTGTTGTTGAAAATTGAAATTGGCTTAGCTAAATGAGTGAAATGCAAAGTCCGTAATTAGGTTATCAAGGTAACTCCTTTGCCATACCTTTCCATTTATTTAAACTTTCTAAAATTTATGATCGGGATCGAATCTGATCTATTTTTATATCATCATAGAGTAGATACAACTTCATTTCATACTCGGAAAAAGGCCCGATTCAATATAGAACCAATGAAGCGAAGAAATAAGGCGAGACGGCGTATGCGATCCGCCTCCATCCTTATTTACGCTATCTCCCACCCCCTTCCCTCGGGCAAAATGCCCCAAATCTTACCTATAGCCCCGTGCAACCCAAAATGAAATGAAGGCCACAATCCCCCCCCCCTCCCCACTCCCCACTCACCTCCCAGAACACCAATGCAGAAATAGGTATAGCATATCGGGCATGCACCTTGGTACCACCACTTGTCCCCCCTAACACCTTTCTTTGTACGAAGATTCGATGTGAAATGTAATCAATATTAAAAAATATCTTTTTGGAACCTTTATATAAAATAGATTAAAATCAATATAAAAAATTGGTTAAAAGACCTTTTATGGTTGGTTACAATGTAACGGATATTAAACAAGAGAAAAACCACCACATCAACGGCGACCAAACGTCTCAAATCCTGTTAGAATTGGAGTCAAACAGATGGTGAGGGTAACATTAGCCACAAGCGCAGGCGCAAGAGAGAGACGGAGAGAGACCGCGCGCGTCTTCAGCGAGCGACGCGGCACTGGTCACTCTGAAATAAATCGTCGCAATAAATGTGAAAATATACAGTAAGGAAATGAGATTCGAACAACGGATTTCGACACATTCGAAAGAGCATTAAAGGCTCTATCAGAATCAAAAATAATCTCGGACAAAAACAAGAACTTTTCTATTAGATCGATCATTTATATGACGTGCAATTGAGAAAAATTGCATGGTCATCGATAAATGAGGGCCTATAACTGTATAAAGGAACAAGATTTGGGAAGAGTGACTAGGTACATTCGAAAGAGCATTAAAAGCTCTATCAGAATCAAAAATAATCTCAGACAAAAACAAGAACTTTTCTATTAGATCGATCATTTATATGACGTGCAATTGAGAAAAATTGCATGGTCATCGATAAATGAGGGCCTATAACTGTATAAAGGAACAAGATTTGGGAAGAGTGGCTAGGTACATTCGAAAGAGCATTAAAAGCTCTATCAGAATCAAAAATAATCTCAGACAAAAACAAGAACTTTTCTATTAGATCGAATTTTTATATGCAGTGCAATTGAGAAAAATTGCATAGTCATCGATAAATGAGGGCCTATAACTGTATAAAGGAACAAGATTTGGGAAGAGTGACTAGGTACATTCGAAAGAGCATTAAAAGCTCTATCAGAATCAAAAATAATCTCGGACAAAAACAAGAACTTTTCTATTAGATCGAATTTTTATATGCAGTGCAATTGAGAAAAATTGCATAGTCATCGATAAATGAGGGCCTATAACTGTATAAAGGAACAAGATTTGGGAAGAGTGACTAGGTACATTCGAAAGAGCATTAAAAGCTCTATCAGAATCAAAAATAATCTCGGACAAAAACAAGAACTTTTTTATTAGATCGAATTTTTATATCACGTGCAATTGAGAAAAATTGCATGGTCATCGATAAATGAGGGCCTATAACTGTATAAAGGAACAAGATTTGGGAAGAGTGACTAGGTACATTCGAAAGAGCATTAAAAGCTCTATCAGAATCAAAAATAATCTCGGACAAAAACAAGAACTTTTCTATTAGATCGAATTTTTATATGCAGTGCAATTGAGAAAAATTGCATAGTCATCGATAAATGAGGGCCTATAACTGTATAAAGGAACAAGATTTGGGAAGAGTGACTAGGTACATTCGAAAGAGCATTAAAAGCTCTATCAGAATCAAAAATAATCTCGGACAAAAACAAGAACTTTTCTATTAGATCGAATTTTTATATCACGTGCAATTGAGAAAAATTGCATGGTCATCGATAAATGAGGGCCTATAACTGTATAAAGGAACAAGATTTGGGAAGAGTGACTAGGTACATTCGAAAGAGCATTAAAAGCTCTATCAGAATCAAAAATAATCTCGGACAAAAACAAGAACTTTTCTATTAGATCGAATTTTTATATGACGTGCAATTGAGAAAAAATAGACGTGCTGACATGTAGAGGCGATGGAAGAAAGAAATCGCTCGTTGAACTATGGAAATCCTATTACTGGTTCGAAGTGGCAGCCGCTGTCGTTTCTTGGCAGAATCGTCGGTCTCTGTCGTTGAGGTGAAGGCAACATCTGGAATGTTAAATGTAATGATGATCACGACGAAAGCATACTACATAAGTAATGGAAGTTTTGTATAGCTTGAATTAATAACATTAAAGATATAATTTTTTCTCTTTCTTAAATTTCGGTGAGTTTGGTGCTATTTCAACTGATAGCTTATCGTGGAAAAAATCAGAGATGTGCAGTCTATGTTTGACGATAATGTAGGAAATATAGCCTGCGGAGCCGGATGTAGCTATTTCTTCGAAGTATCCTTGCCAGATTCCATTCATCCCAGTGTACACGTAGATGTTCAAGTCGAAGCGAAGCAATATATATATATATATATATATATATATATATATATATATATATAATTGACATAACGCGAATCAAATTTTATTTCCCTCACCCCAGCCTGTTATGCGCAAGAAAAACTGTTAGACTACGAACTGCTGAGTGCACGCGTCCACAACTAATATATAAATAAATAAATAAATGAATAAATAAATAAATAAATAAATAAATAAGTAAATAAATAAATAAATATATATATATATGTATTTATTTATTTATTTATATATTAGTTGTGGACGCGTGCACTCAGCAGTTCGTAGTCTAACTGTTTTTCTTGCGCATAACAGGCTGGGGTGAGGGAAATAAAATTTGATTCGCGTCATGTCAATTATATATATATATATATATATATATATATATATATATATGCATATATATATATATTTGTATATATATATATATATATATATATATATATATATATATATATATATATATATATATATATTGCTTCGCTTCGACTTGAACATCTACGTGTACACTGGGATGAATGGAATCTGGCAAGGATACTTCGAAGAAATAGCTACATCCGGCTCGGCAGGCTATATTTCCTACATTATCGTCAAACATAGACTGCACATCTCTGATTTTTTCCACGATAAGCTATCAGTTGAAATAGCACCAAACTCACCGAAATTTAAGAAAGAGAAAAAATTATATCTTTAATGTTATTAATTCAAGCTATACAAAACTTCCATTACTTATGTAGTATGCTTTCGTCGTGATCATCATAACATTTAACATTCCAGATGTTGCCTTCACCTCAACGACAGAGACCGACGATTCTGCCAAGAAACGACAGCGGCTGCCACTTCGAACCAGTAATAGGATTTCCATAGTTCAACGAGCGATTTCTTTCTTCCATCGCCTCTACATGTCAGCACGTCTATTTTTTCTCAATTGCACGTCATATAAAAATTCGATCTAATAGAAAAGTTCTTGTTTTTGTCCGAGATTATTTTTGATTCTGATAGAGCTTTTAATGCTCTTTCGAATGTACCTAGTCACTCTTCCCAAATCTTGTTCCTTTATACAGTTATAGGCCCTCATTTATCGATGACCATGCAATTTTTCTCAATTGCACGTGATATAAATGATCGATCTAATAGAAAAGTTCTTGTTTTTGTCTGAGATTATTTTTGATTCTGATAGAGCTTTTAATGCTCTTTCGAATGTACCTAGTCACTCTTCCCAAATCTTGTTCCTTTATACAGTTATAGGCCCTCATTTATCGATGACCATGCAATTTTTCTCAATTGCACGTCATATAAATGATCGATCTAATAGAAAAGTTCTTGTTTTTGTCTGAGATTATTTTTGATTCTGATAGAGCTTTTAATGCTCTTTCGAATGTACCTAGTCACTCTTCCCAAATCTTGTTCCTTTATACAGTTATAGGCCCTCATTTATCGATGACCATGCAATTTTTCTCAATTGCACGTCATATAAATGATCGATCTAATAGAAAAGTTCTTGTTTTTGTCCGAGATTATTTTTGATTCTGATAGAGCCTTTAATGCTCTTTCGAATGTGTCGAAATCCGTTGTTCGAATCTCATTTCCTTACTGTATGTTTTCACATTTATTGCGACGATTTATTTCAGAGTGACCAGTGCCGCGTCGCTCGCTGAAGACGCGCGCGGTCTCTCTCCGTCTCGCTGAGGACGCGCGCGGTCTCTCTCCGTCTCTTTTTGGCTAAGTGCGCCGACCCCAAACAGATGCCATAATTGTTAGCATTGGTGTGGATGTGACAATATTTTTGAATCAGATCGTATACGACCATTCTTCTGGATTTACTATCTTTGAATCAACCACGTAATCGTACTGATAAGATTAGTCGTAATTGGGTGGATAAGATCAACCGTAATCGGGTACACGAGACCAACAGTAATTGGATGGATAGGATCAACCGTAATCGGGTATACAAGACCAACAGTAATAGGGTGGATAAGATCAACCGTAATCGTCTGACGATAAGTGTTGAGTGATAATGCTGTTGGTCGATATTGTTTTGATTATTTATTTATTTATTTATTATTTCATTACTGATTCTAATGTCCAGCATAATGCTCAATAATGTTCTAACTTGGGCATTCAATTTGGACATGTACACACATGGAGTCGATGGGTTCCCTCTTGTATGGAGCCTATAGTATGTACTAATGCATGCATATATTTGCATATATAATACGTTAGTATCACTATTCACATATGTAAATACGATAGCGAAATAAAATATGTAAATATATGTATTACAGTCATGTGACAATCTGTGCTATTATTTGCAATGATTTCGAACCGAATATTTCTTTTGAATCTCTTTGTTGAAATATCACTACGTTCATGTTTAAATTCTAACCATTGATATTTGCACGTCAGAAAAGTGTCGACCTGTGACGTCATAACGTACATAATATGCATATGCCTATGCTGTTAGTGAATACGAAAAATAACTCTAAAATGAGAGAATACGATACAACAAAACAAATTTTTTTCAATTTTTTCTCATTATATTTTTCACTTTTCTTTTCTTCTCTAACATCGATTACATTCTATATATTCTCAATCTATTTAAACAAATCGCTCGTTGTCTCATCGGTTACGCATTTGCTTTCACTGCACTTGCGTTTAGCTAATCGATGGGCGTGTTGCAATAATGCTTTGAAAACATAAATTTTTTGATGATAGCTTAAATTATTTGAGTAATATTACGATTGTTATCGGCTCCGTTGGTTATACGCTCCGGAAACCGGAAAATTTTAGTGGAATTGGGCCGATATGGGGATCTATTTGTTATACGGATTAAGGGGGATATCTTCATCCAATTTGCCATCATTTACCCAATTTTATGCTTGTGTGATATTGTTGTGTTGCCGATTTAATTCACTTCAAAATTGTTAAGCGTGCAGATATATATATATATATATATATATATATATATATATATTTGCCGATTTAATTCACTTCAAAATTGTTAAGCGTGCAGATATATATATATATATATATATATATATATATATATATATATATATATATATATATATATATATATATATATGTATATGTACGTGTATGTATTAGTGGGCTTAACGCATCAAATTTTGTGAAAACTGTTCCTACTGCGTTGATGTGTGCAGAAATGATGAAAAAAATGTGTAGTTATGCCGTCGAATTTTATTGATCGTTGTGAAGTTGTTTGCTTCTCTCCGTTAGTTGCGAACATTCCGTCTTCCGCATCACATCGTCAGCATCTTTTTTCTTTTTTTTTTTCACCATCGATTTTCCTTTTTTTTTTGTGCTGAAGGACAAATTTTTTGACCATCGATCTTCTTCTCCCTCTCTCCTCTCCCCCCCCTCCATCTCTCCCGATCTTCTTTCATTTTATTATTTTTAGGCCTTTTTTTTCGTTGACGGTGAAATGAAAGCAGTAAATATTTAAAGATATCTCAAATATAGCCGACAATCAATAGTACAATATTGGTTCTATTGACCTAAAGGTCATCCATAAGTTGTGAGATACACAGTGACAATTCTTAATTCATTTTCATTGCCGAATATGTGTCCTTGAATGGTCATTTCTTGTGTGAACTTGGCTTATACTACCTTAGAGATGAGTGCTCTTTAAAGCTATTCTCTATTCGTGCTGTTTTCTATGCACTTTCTTAAATTATTCATTTCCCAAAGGACGTTGTGACTACGTCATGTCTGTGTGTCTGTGTTTGCCTGTCTATGTCTGATATGTCTTTACCCATTTTTGTATCTTGTTGGAATTAATGAGTGACCTTTTCTTCTGGCGTATATCCGCTGAAAATCCCTCAGTGTTACCTAGTAAATCAGATGCGTTATTTAGAAAGGTATACTATTAATTTTATTCAACAAATCTGGCAATGTAATAATGATCATTAAAGACGGCTGTCAATAAATAATAGAATATTTGGGGTAAACGTTTATGAAAGCATTCACCTGCATATATATATATATATATATATATATATATATATATATATATATATATATATATATATATATATATATATATATATATATATATATATATATATATATATATATATATATATATATATATATATATATATATATATGTATATGTATATAGAAATCAACTTTTATTGTATCGTTGTGACAATGAATGGCATTTTAAATTTCAAATGATAATTGCTTATCACTTCATTTTATTGTATTACGTGCAATATAGCATCTCTAATTAATTTTATTCGATATTGTTTGATCACTCACTATTCATAGCCATTCCTATTTGTGATCATTTCACTTATCTGCACGTATTACTCTATTCATTGTTAAATGAAGCTTTTTTATGTCGAATGTTACAAATTTTCTCTTATAGATGGTCGAATTTCATCGATTATGCGCCCACCTCGTTTAGGGGGGGGGGGGGTAACTTTTTAGGGCTTTTTGAATCAATCCATTGAAATATTCTTGTAGAAAAAAAATTAAACTTTTTGCGATCGATTATTGTAGAACAAAATTCCGATCCGTCGTTAAATCGATCGAATTTTTTACGCTTTTTAAGTACTACATTTCATTTCGAAGTTGATAAATGAACTTAAAACCTTAACATTAAAGATCATCAATGGTCATGTTGTATATCGACTAGATTCTTTAGCTTTAGCTCAAGTGGCTTGAAGTGGAAACTAAGTCGGGACATTGGTCAAGTCCCAGAAAGAAATCGAATATCTTTTAGACGATTTGTGCATGCAGTTTACTTGAACTATGAATGGATTATTTGCGAAATTTGTGATCTAGTAGTGATCGGTGTTGACGTGTGGAAATGCACATCGTCTCGTATCGTCTTAGCTTTATTTAATTGTCGTTAATTTATTTAATTATTTATTCAAGCTTTATTTAATTTGTATATCGTTCTGTAGAGTCTTTTCGCATAGAAATATGAATTAATATTAAGTTTATTTTAAGAAGAGATGCTATCGCGAGCATTTGGTCCGGCGACGCGTTACTTCTCAACGAGTTCGGCGTTACTTCGAGTCGTACCTGGTAGCCTTGAAAGTCAGGAATGTTCATATCCGATTGCGGGCAAAAAGACGGTTGTTACCGATATTAAAAATGCTTTCAATGGCATTAAATCGGGTCAGCGATATTGAATTCTTTTTTTTTTTTTTGTTGAGATTCGATGCAATTTATAGACAACGTTATCTGTAAAATTCGATTTCATCTAAATATATTGGACTATCGATGTTAGGACTTATTGATAGAAGGTTATGAGGGAAGCTTAATGATATAAGACAAGCTTAATGATTTGGAACCAAACTAGCTTGTCTTAATAAAGCCTTGCCCATTTGTGCCGTTTTTCTTTAGTTAAACTTTGTCAACCTCCTAGTTAGGCGGTCCATTTTTGACCACTACGCTCGGGGTATGCTCTATAGCACTATGATCGTACGAGATCTCAAAATTTAGTAATTAAATTTTAATATTATTTTCCAGCGAATATAGGAAGCAAAAACTTAAAACGTAACCGAATCGTGAATCCCATAAGTCAATGAGATGAGTTGGGATTGAAGCATTTCACCGATATAGTTATAAGCAAAGAGTTATCACATAAAATGAGGCAATTTAACATTAATGCTAATGGCGAGCAAGAACGATGAATAAATAAAGAGAAAAAATTGTAGCCCAAACGATCAGGAAAGAAAGACTTATGGATTTGAATTGCAACCAACTAGTGGATGAGAGGCTGTGGTTGGCGCTAGCTTGAAATTGACGTTTCAAATTCTATGTTTCTAGCAGTTCAATGAATTCACTAGTGTTTCTTCGTAACACCCATCTCTCCCTCCCCATCTCATCGTCTGCGCTTTTCTTGATAGATGCCCGATTGTAACCTGACCTGAGGTTAAGGTCACGTAGAAGCCGATAAAGTACGATAGAGGAGGTGAATTTAAAAAATAAAAAATGAAATCAAGTATTATAGGTGACAATATTTTCGTGCATGGTATCGCCGCTACTCCAACTCCATTACTACAAGGATTGTGCGATTATGCGAAGGCGAACGATCTGAAAGGTATCAAGCTGCATCATCTTCATCTCGAGGGTCCTGTCCCGTGGACTGCACCTGATGTCAAGAGTTAGTCTTTTCATTAAATTTTTTGATTAATTTTAGCTCATTTTGTTGGCCATATTGATTGGTCTTTTTGCCTTGAATTTAGCATTATTATCAAAAATCACTTAGCCATTTGATAATGATTAGAGATGATTGACCCATCGCGAAACGAAATAGCGCATTTGTCATGTTGGTGTATTATCCCTTCATCTTTTCCAAAAAAAAAAAAATCAAATAGAATTAAATATGACAAGTTTTATTCGTACGTCTGAAATTTTTGTCGTCCATTGCATGACTTTTTTTGCCGCATACGAATGGTACCAATTCAATCGACGAAGGCAGAAAAAGGGGAACATGTCGTTTCCAATGTTGAACTGAGGTTCAAGTCACATCTACAGGTTCCTTTTTTCTTCGTCCGTCATTGCGGGCTCATATTAATTCCTTGTGACACGACTGGTATATAACCCGACGTCGTTACCTCGAGATTCATTTGAGTACCTCAGAATTGGCTGTAATTTCAGAAAACGAGAGGCATCTACCGTTCCACTTCCATCCTACCTTTCCTGCCCCTCCTTCTTCCAGCCATCTTCGCCTATATATTTTTTTAGTGAGGGAATAATATCGCAGTGTGCGGTCTTGTTTATGTGCATTCAAACTTTGTTGATATTCCAGTCGCAATTGTTTTTTGCTTCTATGTTGCAGTAGCGCTATCGTTTATGTGATTCGAAAGCATAGTTAAGGGGTTGGAATTGAACTGTGAATAATAATACTTCGTAAAGCTCGTTATTATTTTTTATATTCTGTAAACTTATACATTGAACCGTTAGACTAATTAACCTGAGAGGTGATTAATTAGGGCGGATATTTTTTAGATCGTATCCGATCGAACTCTCTCTTCACAGGTGCCAACTTGCGTAAGGCAGTTAATGATGGTTAGTTTCTCTCTTTGCTATGCGTTTATTTTTACCTTTTTTTAGAGTCAAGGTGGTAATTCAAGGTGAATAAGTGAAGTAGATCAAGAGGATAAAAGTGCTAAAGAATTATCCGTTGAAATACTTCCTATCGGTGTTTATTTTACATCTAAAAATTTCATTTTATTCTTTAGAATTGTTCTTCGATTCTCAGCGATCTTTTTTTTTTTTGATCTTTTTTGATTGGTGTTAAGAAATGTTGAAATTTATTTCTTTGTTATGTTTATTGTTTAAGAATGTTTGATATAGGCGTTGAATTAATTAATTAATTTAAATTTTGGAATAAAGAAATTTGCATAAAGTGCTAAAGTTTTTTTTTCAAATTTCTGAATAAAAGATCATCCATATCCTGACTATAAAAGTTTGGTGGATACAGGAAGTTAATAGTTAACAGTTAATTATTATATAAAAGCACAGTCAGGAAACCAGAGAAAGGAAACTCGTTCCGTGCAGAAATCTCATCACAAAAATGTCAAGACCTCTGTCTTTGTTACCATCCCTCCTCTCCTCCCTTCCCCCCTCCTCTTTAATCAGATGATGCTAGTGTCCCAGTCTTTACCTTCCCAAACCTTGAGAATTTAAGTTGAAACCCGGTTATTGATTGCAGAAATTGTTAATACCCTTTTTTTTAAATAAAAGCTGCTGTTGTTCGCTTTATTAACGGTTTTTTTTTTTTGCAGGCACAGCGGATTTCAACTCGACTTTCCTCCATGAAGTACCACTTCTTTTCCGCACGGGTGCTATTAAGTTGAACGCGGCTCTCCTTCATGTTCGTTTCTTTCATCGAAAAATGTATTTTATAAACAATCTTCGGGCATATTGTGGTGTTTATAGTTTTGCGATAACGTTATGACGTAGAATCTCGATTATAAATTTGTTCATATCCCTCTCATCAACTATTGTTTAGATATTTTAGGTTTATTCGGGTATTTGGGCGTCTTCAAGTCACAATTTCCATTCCTCCCTCCTGGCTGTCTTCTCATGCGTTTGTATAAACCATT
This sequence comes from Baylisascaris procyonis, assembly GCA_037389465.1. NCBI lineage: Eukaryota > Metazoa > Nematoda > Chromadorea > Rhabditida > Ascarididae > Baylisascaris > Baylisascaris procyonis. The sequence continues at coordinate 2,090,852 of JAZARR010000201.1, forward strand.
TCAAAGCAATAGCCTTTCTTGGATCTTTGCATACTTCAAGTTATGGGATGGCCTGGAATAAATCTCTTCTTCAATATAAACTCTCCTTGGTTTTTAATTGCCTTCACAAATCTAGGAAACCCCCGAAATCCAGTAGTGTCTGTGAAAGGCATAATTAATGTCAAGGTGATTTACTTGCCCCTGGGTATGAGTGATTTGATAGTTTAATATTTCTGCCTGAATTGTATGGTAAAATTACTGATCCAGAAGTAATCTTTCTTTATGATTATTATCGGTTAATTACTTCCTTTTTGACTGAGACTCTCTATCATTTCTAGTTCTTTATGATAGTAAGCATTGTTAAAGGGTACGAAGGTAACAGAAGGGGAAGCATGGAAGAGTTCTTTTATCCTCTCCATTGTCCAAGGGCCAATATTTAGTTGTGCTTTGAAATATTGCTGACTGTGATGTGGACTAATTTAGGTATCTACTCCCGATTCGAATGGCTTCTGCTCGTTGGGGACGAGTGTCGATACGGCTCGCGCTGCTGTTACGCAAGCTGATCTTATCATTGGTTTGTTTAGTTAATTGTTTCAACTGCTTTCTATTCTTATATCGTTATACATGTCTTTGATATTAACGTACCTCCCCCTCCCCCATCCCGCCCGCCCGCCTTCACCCCACCACGTCCTTATCTCTCTATCTACATTCCCTTTCTTTCAATCAGTGGTTTCTTGTAATTTCTTCTTCTTGTTGTTTTATGCATTGAACACTGAGAATGCCGTTGTGCTTCCCTTTGAAAGGATCTCTCGCATACAGCTTAAGGATGGGAGGGTAATCCCCATTGCTTTTCACTACCATTATTGCTGTCGCCTATAAAGAAGTTCAGAAATTGTTGAGTGGCTCAGAAATAAGCTGATTATTACTGAATATTGTTTGTATTGGTCACTGTTTCTAGTTGTGGATGGTTCTATGACATTATTTTCGGTTTTGGCTCCAACAAAGGCTCCAATCTTTCAGTGGAATCTTGTCAATACATTCTCTCTTCCCTCGCTCTCTCTCCACTCCCTCTCTCTTTCCCCACAGCGATAAACTTGTTGCTTGGAGGTTTTTGTTGATATTTGATGGATTACAGCGATGACGAGTAAGCATATGCCTCGAACATTTGGAGATGCAGTGATTCATCAATCGCATATTGACGTATTGGTTGAGTGCAACGATCATCAACTGCATGAGCGACACGGCGGTGGACCACCAAGTCCCGAAGAGAAGAAAATAGGCGAGATTATTGCAAATAATCTCGTCGACGATGGTGCTACCCTTCAAATGGGTTCGATTAATTCTCTTTTTGTTTATAATCGCTCGAAATAACGGTACACCTGTAAAGGTAGAGCTACAATTTGGCTTTTTTTTAGTTTAATGCTACTGATATACTGACGCGAATTTAATGCTTTTTTAAAATTTATTCATATTGTATTCTACCTTTGCAGGTGTGCCATAGTGCATGGACTTTCCCTGGCAATAAAATAACGATATATAGTGGATGTTTTTTTTGCTTTTAGTGTTTTCATCCTCTTTGATAGTTTTTCTCTGTAGAGGTAAGCGATGAGCATCATGAGATATCAGGTGATGCGTGAATTAGGTTGGAGATGATATATATACAATCGGGTGCATGTTTTTCATCAGGAGGGTACAATTTAGTGTTGCTATTACAACACATAACTTTTGCAGCAGTTTCAGGTTTTGTTTATTTTATTTAATTTATTGGGAAGTACTCAGAAATTTTATTTATTCATTGACCTTTCTTTCTGAGTTCTAGTCGCTGTTGATCAAACATTAAATTTAAAAGCATCTGCCGAAAAGTCTTGTTTAAAATCCATACAGATTCATTTTTGTTTAATTAAATGCCTAAACATATGGTGAATTTAAGCAGAAAAGCACGCCACAGAACTTGGCGCGATATGTGCTTTCGAGCTGTCCGAAATTACGGTCATCAGAACGTACTAATTTATTTTGTGAGCCGAGAAGTTAGCGCAGTGATGATTGATTTTAGATTCGTTTGGGACGGTTCGACTGACTGATTGCAGCATGATTAGCGAACGTTTAAAGGGCATATTAACATGCGTTATAAAAAATGATAAATATGTTTTCACTTATTTGTTTACTTTATTTTTTAATGGATTTTTAAAATTTGTTTTATATATTAAATTTGTTTTACGTAACCTTCAGGCGACCTTACAAACTTCATCTAAGCGGAAATGACAACGATATAAAGAGAAATTTATTCATTACTAAGCATGCTTTATGTGGAGTATTATTGCAAAGATTTATGCGCTTTTAGGCATCGGTGCAATTCCGGATGCAGCATTGGCAGGTTTGCATAATCATAAGGATCTGGGCATTCATACCGAAATGTTCTCGGATGGTGTTTTGGATCTTGTAGCATGCAATGCGATCACAAACGCTAAAAAGACCCTCCATCCTGGCAAGGTGAGTCTTTTATCTGGGGAACCTCTCGTATATTGAAGGATTTTTCAAGGGCTTTTCTACGTTTCATGTACTGAAAGATTTTTCTACCTGATTTTGTACTTGAGTTATACTTACGATTAGCTTATTGTCTTAAGTTTTTTGGTAATTGTCGAACTTCCGTCATTGCTTGCGTGCCTTGCATTGGCATCAGGCTTTAATCACTGTGATTGTAATTGAGTGCAATTTCGTTGCGGTAACTAGTTGAAAGCACTGACCGGCGACCAAAATTCAGTTGAAATTATGCGCACATCAAGGAAAAAATATACTCCGCTTGCTTGTAGCTGGCCAAAATTTCAATATTTAATTAAACTTTCTTAAAACTTTTGTTCTGTAGAAGCGGGGAAAGCTTAATTGATTACTTCAGTTGTATTTCATGCAGCCTGTCCAGTGGGGATGGTAGAAACCGGAAAAAAGGTAAGTAATGATGGTCGCAACGCCAGAAATAGTGAGAGCAAAAATATTGAAAGTTGCAACCAAATGGGAGGTTAAGGATTGCTTCGAAAAGGAAATTAAAAAGGAAACGGGAAGGCCATAGGTCTTTATTCTAACGTTTGTCTCAAATAAAAATATCCGGGGCTTTTGACTAATGTGAAACCGCAGTATATGTGTTACGACCGTTCATTAAGTGAAGTGTGGCTAATTAACATTCCATCACGCAAACATTAAACCATAGCATCGAGCAATATCATAGGTCATATCACTTCGTAAAATTGAGTTGGCTCATTTTAAGCAACCACTTGCCAAACTTGGCTTGCTTGTCTTGGATAAGCCATCTAGCCTAGAGAGGAGGGAGTTAGGGCTTTAACTCATTTGAGGAATTTTCAGAATTTTTGAAGTATCGATCGCGTCTTCTTTGACTATGAAAAAAAATTTTTCGCCAATCCGGCGGTTTTTCCCCGTTTCTGGTAAAAGAATTTTCACAATGCGATATTATGTTTAGATGGTGGTTTCATTTGTGTATGGTTCAAAGAAACTCTATGACTTCCTCAACGATAATGTGAGTGTATTCTTCGGTGATGTTGCGTGGGTGAATGATCCAACTGTTGTACGAACGATGCCAAAAATGACTGCCATCAACTCAGCTGTGGAAATCGATCTTACTGGACAAGGTTTGTGATTTTGTAATCGATGATGTGGCAGTGAAATGTTCGTATGGGGGGGGGGAGGGGTTGTAGGGAATGAGATAAGACATCGGTGAGGGTGCTCTTAGCAGATGTGCAAATGATGAATGACAATGCTATTTTATTCAAGAGTTTTTAAAAAGGGTTGTACATGAGGCTTCCTAAAGAAATGGAATTCTAGTCTAAGAAAGTGATGCTTGTTGTAGTGGTTGCCGACTCAGTGGGATCACGCTTCCTCTCTGGATTCGGCGGTCAGGTCGACTTTATTCGAGGTGCCGCAATTGGTGACGATGGTCTTGGCAAGCCAATCATCGCTTTACCGTCGGCCACTAAGAAGGGCATTTCCAAAATCGTGCCATATATTAATGAGGTTTGTTGTTATTTGCGAGGAACTGCTGTTTTTCTCATGGGAGGGGGGGGGAGAGGTGGGAGGGAAAGAGAAGAAGGGAGGAGGCAAAAAGGCAGCCTGCAAAAAGGTATGTTGATTTTCAGGGTGCTGGTGTGGTAACGTCACGTGCACACGTACACTACGTAGTGACTGAATATGGAATTGCACAACTATGGGGTAAGAATATGCGTCAAAGGGCATATGAATTGATCAAGATTGCTCATCCGGATCATAGAGCCAATCTCGAGAAGGCGGCATTTGATCGTTTGAAGGTGATGCCATCGCCCGACTAAACACTTCTTTGATTGCGATACTCGGAGAACTTAAAGAACACACCGAGACTCATCGTATATTCAATGCATTCTCGTTGATGCAACTTGTGTTGTTTGTTTTTATTCAGTTGGGTTAGGCATTCCCTCTTTTTTCTTCATTTTTTGTGAATGTATTCTGTCCAGCATTCTATTTTTTTTTCAACCCAGAAGGAAGGATGGCTTGAAATCGAAGTTCTGAAAGATTTTGAGGGATATTTAATGAAGGAGATGAATGCGGGTTTGCCTTCTCCATTTAGAATTCTTCCTAAATAAGACTCCAAAACATCTTATGTCTCATGACTACATCTGAGGTAGTTAATAACTTTTCTTGGCAATATATTTCCGTATTTCTTTGCAATTCCCATTGCCCGGTCTTTATTCAACTCTAGCTATAAAGCGTTATCTGGTCTATCGTCGATTGTTTTAATTAGTCAAAATTCCTCGTTATCTAATCCTTTCCCTTGTTCTTTTTCACATCTTCATCGATTTTGATGGTCTCTTTCTTAGAGCACGGATACACGTTGAACTACGCTTGTGCGCTTAAATTTGATAGTGAAAAAGGATATGAAGTTATTTTTCAGCCTCATTATAAGTGATACTAAAGAAATCATCAATATAATATCCCAAGTTCCAAGGTCGATTTTATCCCAAAAGAATATCCCATCGACGAATGCATTTTACAAGGATTTTCTTATTTTGCCAAATAGTTCAGCAATAGATTGATATTTAAATTTGAGTAAATAAGGAGGCGATCGAAGTTTACCTCTTGCAAATGTGCCTCACAAGTGATGTTTTGATGTGTTTACCGTGCTTCCTTTCGTGGACGTTTAATTAAGGTGAACGTGATGATGAGTTTTAGACTTACCACATCAATATCGCCATATATTAGTTATATCATAAGCTAAGGTAATATAGCTAGTATATGTTTGTCTAAGTGTGTGAAAACATCGAATTGTTTTTCATCTGATATTCTAGTTCTTTTGTTGAAGATGATAATAAAGCCATTCGGATCGTTTGCTGTATTTTCCCACATATCACAACTTTGCAGTAGAAATATAACATTGGTTTTATTAATAAATTACTGGAAATAATTGATTTTTTAAGGCGATAAATCAGAAGTTCATTGCACATTTTTCGTTTGATATTGGATTTTTGAAAACGGCTGCATTTTAAATTACTAGATTATTTGATTGAATTATACCGCATTTTCTTTTATTTTTAAAAGCATCATTGCAGTCGGTGATCGATGGTTGTTGAGTAATGTTTGATGGTAATTATACGAGTAAATGAAAGGAAGGTAAGTGATGGGCTAAAAAAATGGAACATTAAAAGGTATATGGTTTGTTTATTTCTGTTCATAACGGCCATTCGATAGGAATTATCATTTATTAGCCGCATGAAAATTATCCGTTCGTTGGCTAAGTTCAAAAAATTCTTTGAAGTAGCGCATGATTCGATGAGTTTTAATAGCGTTGTGAACTTAAGTATGTGGTGAAATTTTATAGCTAAAACCTTCGTGGTGCAATAGTTCTTACAGCCAAGATGCTTTCCGGTCGAGTTCTTTTTCGATGCTTTTCGGTTAAGCACTTTCTGGATGGTTGTATGATATTTGTAGCACATTTTAATCCTACACCTCTCAGATGTGTCCCACATGCGAATATTGAACTGAGGAAAATGTAAGTGTCGGTCAATCGGCCAAGGGAACGCCATAACACGTGATTTTTCATTGATCTTTTGAATATTGATTGATATAATTGATATAATAGGCGAATTTATAAAAAGCACAAGTCGTGCCGACCTTATTGGCGCGTAATCACATTTAATATGCTTATTCCATAAGCGTTTGACAAGGCGAAGTAAGAACCTATTGTGTTATACGGAAAACATCAAATTTTGAAGGTAGATTAAATAGACGATAACTTTAATAAACGATAGCAACAAAGAAACTTTTTAAGGCATAGATCCTGTGTTTGCGAAGAATTTTAATTGTTGGATCAGTTGAACGCAAATCCGCTGATTGCATTAGAATTAGAAAATTTGGCGATTTTTTTTTTCAATTTTTTTCAATGAAAAAATTCGAAAAATTTCAATTATTTCATTTCATATTCCCACAACAAATATAGAGGAGAGGGGGAGGGGTATACGTATTCAACCAGTCGAGCAATTAATATTGCTCAAGATTGGATTGTTTTTATTTTACATCTGAAAAAAGGCAAACAAGGAATCACGTTCAAAAATAAGCACTCTCAACGATTCAGATTATGAATTTTTTTTTTTTCTTAAATATGAAATTGGCAAATAATTTCTCATCACTTAATTTTTATATTATTTTTCATCTTTTGAGAGTTTCCACTTTTTTTTGATGTGATTATTCAAATTGATGATTGCTAAATGACGAATTGTGGTGCAATGAAATGACAAAAAAACGGCCCCCTACAGAACCGGCCCGACTACTTATGTTTACTTGGTTGGTATATACATCGAATGCAAGCATTCTATTTTAAAGTCGAATAGAAGCGCACATACAATTGCCGTTTATATTGTTGTTTTTCGTTTACGATGCCATAATCAGGCAAAAGATAGGTGAGCATTTTCGTTATCATTGCGTTCGTTATCAATGATAAGCTAAGCGCCTTTTCCTCTATCTTATCACTGATAATATTTGTGCTGTATCGCTTTCTATGCGACTATTTTATTCTTAATCTTATGTTGTACTCACAAAAATTGATTTAAAAGAAAATTTAATTATTTTATTAGTTGCAATAAAATATAATTGATCATTGATAATTATTCTGTTGTGCATTTTATATATTTTAGTAATTTAAAATTAAAAAAAAAATTCAGCCAGTAAATTAGTCCTTCAATAACACATTCAATTATATATTTATCAACATTTTTCTTCTCATTTTTATTTATATCGAATATTTCGTCAATATCACCAACTCTTCGAATTCATTATCTGCATGGAAAATCCTCTTATTTCTTTTAAAGCATAACTTCACAATGCAAACGATACGTTAATTTTTAAGTTATTTAGTCGATCAGCTATCTCAATATGGTGAATCATAAATGCGCATATTGTGCCAGACAAGCTGATGTGCTTTTTTAAATTTTTTATTATGAAATGCCTCTGAGTGCATAAGTAACGTTAAATGCATTGTTCAAATTCGAACTATTCAGACGCGCAAGTAGACGCCGAGGCCGTGGATGTGTGGAGTAGTGGGTAAGACGTCCGGCTCCTAGTCAGGAGGCGGGTGAGGGTTCGGCCCCCGATTGCGTCACAGAGTTTTGTGAGATTTGTCGAATTCTGCGCTCGTTTCTAAAACATTCTCCTAAACCTGCCCAGTCACGGAGAACTTAGTTCATTCAAGAATCGGTTGTAATTGCTATGAGACTTGTAGGCTAAAGCAGCGTTACGAAATAGTACACAGGTTCGACCCCCACCTGCGTCAGGGAGTTTTGTAAGATTTGTGGAATTCTGAGCTCGATTCTAAAACATTCTCCTAAACCTGCCCAGTCATGGAGAACTTAGTTCATTCAAGAATCGGTCGTAAGTGTTATGAGACTTGTCGGCTAGAGCAGCTTAGCGAATAGGCTGAACTGGGTTGTAATGAATAAAATTGAGTCTGTCCGATAGTACACATGTTCGATCTATGCCTCGCTGAGGAGGGCACCGCCCTCTACTTCGTGTACCACACATAAAGGTCTAGGAGATGCTTCGCTCCACCCTCTATGTAACAAACATTAACGGGAAGGGGAAGAGCACCCAACTTTCTGCGCCCGCAATCACTGAGTCACCGCTTTAATCACTGAGCCAATTCTACCACGCAATCCTTGTCATTTTCACTCACCTTGTACTTCATAATGAAAAATTGTCATATTTCATAGTGAAGTGATCACAACGCCCTAGCCTGCTACCTTACATATGTATACATGAGCGATTGTGTGCAATGAGTTCACCTCGAAGAGTGCTCTCCCTAGATAACAAACTTGTGGGGAAAGCCCATAAATGTGAGAAATGTGAGGATCGGAATTTTTCTTCGAAATTTTGAGCACAATTTTCACCACCATGCACCACACTGATCCGGCTATCCAACAAACTCATCGAAGAAGTCGGCAGGACAAAAGATAGAAAAAAAATTTCAAAATTCAACCATTTTAAGGAGAGTTATCATTGGAACAAGGAAAAACGGGATTAACAATCTATATATATATATATATATATATATATATATATATATATATATATAGATTAATCTATATATATATATATATATATATATATATATATATATATAGATATATATATAGATTATATTCTTTGATGAGTTGAAGAGTTAATCAAAAATTCAAAGGGAGTTCATAACAAAAAATGCTTGTAAAAAGTGCATCTTTATAGTTCATTATACAAAATTCTTGGATTACATAAATAATTAAAATCTACATCGCTTGCAATGAGAATTTCATAAAATTATCTCATGAAATAATCGTATAAATCGTCGCTTAAAGCATAGTTCTTGTTTGCTGTGAATTATTATCGTACACTTTGGGAATCAAGAATCGGATGTAAATAATTCTAGTGGATGATCGTCAAAGGTTCAAAGAAAGGTATGCGCTATTTTTTTTTGGACGGGTGAGGGAAATGAGAGGTGAGAGGTAGTGTTAAGAGATAGGAAGAGAGGCTTTTCTTTTTCGAATTGGTTACGTGTTTTAGCAGCTTTTTTTTGGTTGAGCGTGAGATTTAAGAGGTACTTGTATATGATTTGGTTTTGTGAAGGAGGTGAATTGGTTGTCTCCCGGTACGCTCGAAAGTTTCGAACTTTCATTAAGTAAACACTATTTACTGTGGAATTGTTAACATAGTCTACCACTTAAATGTGACCTATAAGAGTGCAACGCAAATGTTACAATGAATGCTTACTTAAATATTCCACAAAAAAATTTAGCATACAGCCGAACATGATAGGCATTTTCCGAGTCCGATAGTGGCATCTGTGTGCCTTTGGTTGGCATTCGATAGGCGTTCGTGAAATACGTCAAGTTTAAATAAAGTTTCGATTCGAAACCAACTTCCTTTCTCATTAATGGATTAGCAACCGAACAAAGTTTTGTCCAATTACCATACTATCATATCCCATCAAATCTCATAGCTCCACTTTTAGTTTTTCCGGCATTTAAATTGCCGGGTACGTAAATGCATCAATGCAAAAAAAAAATGTTGTCGCAATGATAGCGTATCAAAAATTCATGTTATGCTATTTGCTTGTTTCTATGTTTGTCAACTTTGCATTTCTCATATTCACTTGATTCACTTGACGATCCGTCCATTCGCTAAGGATCGGCGAGGGTCTGTCGAGTTGCGTTCGCTCATTCGACTTTTTAGTTTCTCCCATATGTGTTCACATAGTAAATTTTTATTGAATAATTGATTTTTGATCGATAGATGGAATTTTTTCGTCTAATTGTTCATGATCGTTATTCGCTGAATAATTATTCCATAAAAATTGCTATGATTTCACTATTTTTAAGAGTTTTTTTTGGCATTTTGCATCTTTTTTTTTTATTCTCTTTATATTCAGTAAAGTTTTTCTTCATACCATTCAGAAATAAACATCTCATCATTGATGTTACCTGTAATAATAAATATTACCTGTAACAGTATAAATATCAGGTAGATCTATTTATCTAATTATTTCCAGAAATGTGGACATTATTCGATTTTGTTCTATTATTCGATTTAATATGCATGGTGCATTCAGCTAATATTTTGGTATATAGTCCATCATATAGTGCAAGTCATTTGATCGGAAATGCACGCATTGCTGATACACTCGCCGAATCTGGCCATAATGTGGTATGTACACATCGACTATAAGAGTATCCGACACAGCTTGTTATTCTTTGATAAGTTTTTTTTTTTTAACTAATTTTAAAGGACAGCTGTATATGCGTACATGGCATATGAATCTGTGCGCACATACGTATGCGTATATTCGGGTATTTGCGCGCACATGCACGCTTTTTCGTCCAGCATTTTCTATTCGCGATTTATAAAGGCAGATATGAGAAAATTTAATCAGTACGATAAACACCTAAAGTGGTTAGGTCCTCATTAGAGCAGTCGTTGATGAATACAAAAAATAGAAGTGATTAGACAATAAGCAGAGGTTATTACAACGTTGCAGCGTTACCAGTCGTAAATCATCGTGCATTCATGCGCTTGATTATGGGCCGTTATGACCTCAGGTCAAGACATCGTGTAGGTTGATCACTGAGGAATATTGAAATCAATACTTGCGTAATCATTTCCATATTCAAATGTTTACTTGTTTATTTATGCATTTAGGATATAATAACATCCCTACCCGCATGTGAAGGTAGAAAATTGTATAAGATTGAAATAAATAAAAATTCATTACAGAAGGGATTTCATGAAAGGTCTATTACCTTAGATTTAAACGCTCTTTACTTGCTTTAATAGAATTGTTTTTTCTCATAATTAGCGATTTGTTTATATATAGGTGATGTTCATACCGGAATATGAGCCAATCGATTTCAACAAAACAAAACTTGCAAAAGTTATAAAAATGCATTCAATTTCCGAAGCATATTTGCAACTTATGGGTGAATTTGGTAAAAATATGTTCACCACTCATACAGCTGGCGTACGAATGCGACTTAAATGGGAATACGCCAGCGCAGATCTCTGTGAAGGTAAAATTTGTTTTGGAATCTTTTTTTTTTGCTTTTACGATTTTCTATATTCTTATGGCGCCTTCGAGTGGAAAATCCTCACCTGTTAATTATCTTTTATATTACTTATTTATTTTTGAAGTTATTTATTTATTCGTTTCCCCAATGTTGAATGTTATTTTTCGCGGAAACGTTTTGTTTGAATTGGTTTCTCTCTTGTTCTGTCTCATTCTCTCCCATCTTTTCGCGCTACTCAAATTCTTACGATATTGCATCCTGATTTTAGATAAAGAAATGAAGGACAGTGAAAAGAAGCGAAATTTCAATTATATTTAAGATTTCACTCGAATTTCAGCCATTTGGTATGATAGCCACTAATAACTCATTTGAAAGATTTTCGAAGATCCATTTTATGATAAACCACAAAAAGGCGGCTGAGATGAAGTGATGGTATCTTTTGGTATCTTTACGGAAGTGCTTTTCGGTAAGCATTAATATTCACTCATATCGGAAGTATCAGTGATAATTGTTATGCGATGATTTCTTGAAGCATAATATGGCGTTCGAAGCTCTGCCATTCTTTTGATATACGGTATACACGCTTTTTCTGGGGATATATGGTGTAAAAAAATTTCTTCCAAAAGTATACCGTACCATGCTATACCTGATTTTTTCCCATTAGTTCACTTTATACTCTAAATTACTCGAGAAAAATTTTTGGTCGTGAAATACTAATATTTGTGAAAGAAAAAAGTGGAAAACTTCTACATACATAATATAGTATTGCAGTGTATAATGAAACCTTTTGCTATGGGAAACGTTAGTATAGTTTTAAAAAAAATATAGCCTAGAATGCCAGCATATTCAATGTCAACCGTATCCTCCTTATTTGAGATCAGTGCAATTTCATATATTTGCTTTTGCAGTGTATATTTAATGTTTCACTTCGCCCCGTCCCTTCTGCCGCTCCCTTTTCTTAGTTATTTCCTCTTCCTTTCTTTACTGCTTTTTTTCTACTATCGCTAGTGTAATAGCTAAATTATCGTTAATGATTTTGGAATAAATTTCAGAGATTTTAAAGCGGAAACAAGAACTAAATCAACTTCTCGCATATAAATTCGATATCGGCTTCAGCGAACAACTCGACTTATGTGGTGTTGGTATAATACGTTATTTAGGAATACCACATCATATTTGGATCTCTTCCACGCCAATAATGGAAGCTGTCTCATATAATCTTGGTACTCGAGATTATTGATCTCTTCGATTGTTATTATTAAAGCACTAAGAATGAAAGTTACATTTAGCATGAATATAAGCAATTTTATTTTAGAAATTGAGAGAAAGGAGAAGTTGCAAGAAAATATTTGAATTGATTGAATGCGAAATTTTTCGAGCATTTGTTTATTTGGTCAATATAATGACACATTACACATGAAAAGAGTTGCAATGAAATTTTTGAAAATTGTATTAACTGATAATTTTTTTTCCGCAGTCAATTGCAGTTTAAATTTTATTTATTCGATTTGTTGAAAAGAATCAAAACACATATTATTTGTTGTTTATAGAATAAGGTGGTATTGAATATTGCAATCGTTTTCCCCCTTCATGGTAAGTCCTAATGGGCTATATTTTTTAAAGAAATGTTCCATAATGGGAGTTCTTTTTCCTTTTTTTTTTTTTTTAACCGTTAGAAATATTTTTTTTCTTTCGACCTGCCCAGTGGATGTGATCTAAATCAATGGATGAAAATAAAGTGTGCTCATTTGGCTGATCATTATCCTATTCTGTAGATCTTTCATTTAGCTTCACTTATCTCATCCTTAAACGTGAAATGCATTAAGCGCTTTCACTGCATAATAGACAACTCTACAGATATAATAAATAATTATATAAAAGTTTAAAAACAATAATCTTTCCCATAGATGTTGATTATTTGAATCTTTAGTCATTGAATAAGTAATATTAGCAAAAATGAGTAATTCATAGCAAATGTTATTATACAGGCGTGCCAACACCACTTTCCTATGTGCCCGTTATCGAGGAAAGTAATCTTAGCTGCAGGATGTCGTTTATGGAACGAGCACACAATATATATTTGTATGTTTCGATTTTCTTGATTCTTAAAGAATCCATAATCCATTATGTAGCTTAAATCCTCCGCCTTAACTTCTCCCATCTCTTTGAGGATTATTAAAATTTTAGAAATTGGAATCTAATAAAAACTTGATTTATGGTATATAACGTTCATATTTTTACGATTTTACCATTATTGGTCGATTTTTTAATGGTACTTTTTTTCGGTTACATCAGACTTTCGTTCGTTCACAAGGAATTCTGAATCTTTCAAAGTTTTTGACGATAAATTCTCAAATTAGCAAAATTTTACAAAAAAAAAAAACTTTGCATCCTCCGCATGTATATGCTCATTCGTCTAAATATAGACTCTTAAATTTCCAGATGAATTTATGAAAAAAAAAGGTGAATATGTAAATTTATAAAAGTGATGAATATAAATTCTACAATCAAATTTAATGATGAAATTAGAATATTTTAGATGGCTTGCATCAATCTACCTCCATCGTCGTGGTACTGACTTGATCACTTCAAAATTCCAAAAACATGTCGATGCAAATTTCAAGAATGTTCGTGAAATTGCTGCTGAATCAGCGTTGTGTTTCGTGAATAGTGATGAATTTCTTGATGTCGCAAGGCCTATTCTTCATAAAACGATCTATATAGGAGGACTTGGTGTCGATGAAAACTCGAAACCCCTACGAGAGGTTCTCTATACAATTTCAAACTTTTTCAAATAATTATCAAAAATTTTAAAAGTTATATTTTCCTCAATCTGCATCATAATTCCTTTCCAGATAAGTATACATATTCTGTAATTATTCTGCAATTTTTTCACCTCAAATCAATTATGATATGGTTTATGATAGCCGAAATTATGCAGATTTTCAACTAACCTCCGCATATATGATACTAGCTAGTTATTAATTCGTCTAATTAGCATTCGATCGGTCAGCGTGTTCCTCATTGATCGAATTTGCATATTTAATAAGCGTTTGGGCGTTGATCGTTGATTCAGCTCTTCAGCAATTAAATGCACGAATTCTGTTCGACGCTATTTGCTTTGACCAATCCGAACATATATGCAAATGCATTTTTCCCTACTGAATTTGAATTCATAAGATTTGTTTCGTATATAGTCATAATTGACAGCTAACTGGCAATTAAAATAAACATATAGTTGAACTTAGATGACACTTTATACTCTCATTCGCTCATAATATACGAATATAAAAAAACTATTGAAATTTATCAAAAATAATATTATTTATAGCCATTTTCAACAATGATGTTAAAAGGTAAAAAAGGAGTGGTACTATTTTCGTTAGGAACGGTGGTACCATCGTCGATGCTTCTCGATTCAACAAAATATGATCTCTTCAAAGGTGATATTATCAAAACTAGTCTAAGAATCAAACATTCACGATAAGGAACCATTTTCAGCTAATGAAATGACACGTTTCATGGATATTACCGTTCCTCTATCCATATAAATAAAAGATTTACATTTAATTAAGTTATTATAGTAAATGGGAGATAATTACAAAGGCTGATCGGATATATACATATATAGTAATGATTTAGTGATAAGTTGTCATCGATATATGCTATCCAACCTCGAGGTTTCCTCATGCTTTAAATGCGCTTCAAAAAATCGGGATTTGAACGGAAATACTTCTCTAGTAATCATTGTTCGACATTTTTCTCAATCAAAGAAATATGCGGCAACTCATTTATATTGTTGAACCATTTCCACTCATATGAGTTTCTATTTGCATAATGCTCAACTTTTTTTTACACATTTTCAAAGTTTTTTCATTTTTTTTTCAAATATTATCTATCTTAATAAACGAATGAATTGAAAATATTATTAAAAGAATATATTTTTCATTGAAATGACACTATTTTCTAACCAAGAATTATAAGCGTTCTCAATGAAATGCAACTCTAAAACGTGGAAAATTGCTGTGAGAATGGAGTGATCTCTGTCTATATTTTGCAAACGAAAAAAAAATGCACTCTTTGCCAGCAGAATTTTTTCTCTCTCCTCCCCCCCCCCCAAAAAAAAAACCGTTTCTCCCACATTTATCTTCTCGCTCAAAAATATGCGACGCATATAAAAAAAAAGTGATATCTTTATTGGCTACAAAATTTGTACATATATTAACGTCTATATTGTTTCTGTTTAAAAATAATATCAGCTATTTTATTATCAATAAAGGTTATAAAAATTAGACAATCAACAAGTCTTTATGAAAGGTGATAGAGGCTATTCGTTACCGTTATCATATGTACACAATTCTTATAGACGAGATTCTTTTTATATGAGAAGAAAAATAAAAATTGAAAGAATATATTGAATAAATTTCTAATAGATCTATTGCAGTGTTCGCCCATTTCGACGATTATCATTTCATTATGAAAGTGGATGAAAATGATAAAAAATCACCACAATTAGCGGAAAAAGTTATAAATGTGGATTTGGTTAAATGGATGCCACAAGCTGATATTCTTGGTTAGTATATTATCGATTAGAATATGAATAGTTTATTCGTATAGGGGGTTATATACTCCAAAATAATTAGTAAATTTAATTTAAGAAAAAAAAAATTTTTTTTTCACCAATTTGAGTAAAAATTTCTCACAATTTGCACGAAAATTTTCACAACTTTTTTCTTTCTATAATGTAAATTTGGCCGAATTTTTAGCTGAAACTTAACTTCCTTCGTGGAAATGATCTATTTCGAAGAAATTTGTTAAGATATGTAAAGACGTATTGGAATAGTAATGCTCATATAGTGAATTGCTGCTCCCTGATTATCATGTATCAAAAAAGTTTATCAGTATACAAAATTATGCAAAAGCAATAAAAAGATATGGCTACGGTAATAAACAAGACAGGATGCCATTAATAGCAATGTTCGTTATTCAAATATTTTTAGAAAAATGATGCAATTGTTGTCATGCAAAGCATATCTAAATGCAAAATAATTCACTCATATTTATCAAATTTGTTACATTTTTAAACAAAAAGAAAAAAGAATCGTTCTGAAGTGATAAAAATAGCACACAAATGCTAGAGCTAGTAATATATAGTATATGTAACGCATAACTAATATATAGCGCAACTGCAATTCGCAATTTCCGCTTGCAAAAATAAATGATGCATTTGAAAAATGAAAAAAAAATTTTTGCAAAATTGATGCAATTGAAAAACTCAGATCTTAAATTCATCAATTTCTAAATGAAAAATCAAAATTAGTCTAAAATTGTGGAATATTCAAATTTATAAAGATATAGGAAATGATGGAAAGTTTAATTACACGTTTTCCTGTAAAACCGATCAGTTACATAATTTTTGAATGCTTTAGTATAAAGTGGAATACATTTCATAGCAGATGTGTTTAACTTGTAAACTCCAAAGCACATTCACTATCGATAAAGAGTATAAGCGTGGTGAAATGGCATTCCATGATTTTCTAAGTGTGCAAAAAAATTTTTTTTTAACTAAAAACAAATAAAGAAAAAAAAACGTCTATGCATTTTTCAATGCATATGAGAGTATTAACGTATATGATTGTGGATTGAATCTATAGAATTGTTTTTTTTTTAGGTCATCCACGGCTACGATTATTCGTTATGCACGGTGGATTCTACGGGATGTTAGAGGCGGCAATTCGAGGTGTTCCACTACTTGCAATTCCATTCTTTGGTGATCAATTTCGTAATGCACGTTCAGCGGAAATAAGAGGTATAGGGTTGAGTTTACAAAAATATGAGATGAATTACGAGAAATTGACAGCAGCAATCAATGAACTCCTCAATAACGACAAGTAAGCTATGTAATTTATCTTGTTTTTCTTTTTATATATTTGTAAGACTTTATATCTCTACCAATTTTTTGAGGGATTTTCTGAGGGAAAACAATTTTCTGAAGGAAAACTTATATCTCTACCAATAAAGTATAGAGTATTTTCAAAGTTTTTTTTTTCTTTTGCAGTAATAATTGCAACTGCACATCTTATGACAATAAGCCATGATGGATGAATGATATGTGGAACAGCCATCGATCATTTTTTAAGACGGCAAATAAAAAAAAAATTAAAATGCTTTCTTTTCGCACTTCAAATGATGGTATTGATCTATTATCCATAAGAATTTCAAGTTTATCCTCCTCGTGGGCATCCATCATCCATTCATAGATTGAAGAGAAAATTCGATAATTCACCGCCAAATATTAGAAATAATATTACTACAACTTTATTTCTATATAAAGTTATAGTAATATTATACTTTATATGAATAAAATAACGAAAATATTTTCAGATATAGAAAAGCGGCAAAACGTCTCTCAGCTATAATTCATAATAAACCAAATAAACCACATGAACAGCTAATAAAATGGACGAATTTTGTTGCGGAATTTGGCTCACTTCCTGAATTGAACGTTGAAGGTGCTAAATTTGATACGATTAAATATTTCTGCGTTGATGTAATCATTGTTTTCTCTATAATTTCTGTGATATTATTTCTGTTGATTATTTTAAGCTTGAAATTATTGCTTGCTTTGCTTAGATCGAATAGGCAATCATTGAAGAAAAATGAGTAACTTTATAAAAGCGTAGAATCGTGGGATTATTTATATAAAATCGAGAAATAATGCAATTCCTCTAAAAACGCCGACAAGCTGATGTGCTTTTTTAAATCTTTTTATTACGAAATGCCTCTGAGTCCATAAGTAACGTTAAATTAATATGGATGTGCGACATTTTATAGAATATTCCCTTTAAAGTTTATAGCCATTTATCTATGTCACCTGCATCATGCACAAGCTCCTCTTCCCCGACCTCCTCCCCTATCACCTTCCCCGTTTCCGCTATTTGAGCCTTAGAGGTAGTGTGAAAATGATGGGATCAGTAGGGAAGAAGAGTTGTCGAGACAACTGGTCGAGACGATATGCATTTTACGCATTTATGTTATTCTTATATTCCATTGCTTCATTAAAGTCTCCTTTGTTCTTCTATGAATAAAGACTAAACGAACAAAAACATCGTCATGTTTCCGATAAACCAACACGTAGCACACATTGTTCAAATTTTAACTATTCGGATGCGCGAATAGGATTTGAGGCCGTGGCTGTGTGGCTAGTGGGTAAGACGTCCGACTCCTAATCAGGGGGCGGAGGAAGGTTCGACCACCACTCGCGTCAGTTTCGTAAGATTTGTCGAATTCTGCGCTCGTTTCTAAAACATTCTCCTAAACCTGCCCAGTCACGGAGAACTTAGTTCATTCAAGAATCGGTTGTAATTGCTATGAGACTTGTAGGCTAAAGCAGCGTTACGAAATAGTACGCAGGTTCGACCTCCACTTGCGTCACGGAGTTTTGTAAGATTTGTGGAATTCTGCGCTCGATTCTAAAACATTCTCCTAAACCTGCCTAGTTCATTCAAGAATCGGTTGTAATTGCTATGAGACTTATAGGCTAAAGCAGCTTTATGAAATAGTACACAGGTTCGACCCCCACCTGCGTCAGCGAGTTTTGTAAGATTTGTGGAATTCTGCGCTCGATTCTAAAACATTCTCCTAAACCTGCCCAGTCATGGAGAGCTTAGTTCATCCAAGAATCGGTTGTAATTGTTATGAGGCTAAAGCAGCTCTGTCAAATTCTGCGCTCGATCTCCATAGAAAAAAAACTTATCTCCATAGTTAAGTAAATCGTCGGCATAGTCCCATATATTTAGAGAGGAATAAACGAAATGAACAGAAAAACGAATTAGAAAAACAAAGCAAAGAAATATGTAAGAGATGAATGTGCACTAACAGCCGAATGTCGTATATGAACGAGAATGTTGATACATGCGAAGAAAGGCATCAGTTCGGCGAAACGAATTCAATGATATGTGAAGTATATGTGCACGAGTCTCAGAAAAAATAATCAAAAAAAAACCGATTCGAGATCTTATACTTGCAAATCGTTGACCTCCTAATTCGAATAATCGAGATTAATGTCTCTTGTGACCTGATAAGCCACTTCACTGGCATTCTTGAGGATCAAAATACAATAAATAATGAAAACACATCAGAAAGAAAAATCCTTCTTGGAAGCCTGAGGGCAGTAAATAACTGTACCTCTTAGTGTTAACTACGCTTATCAGATTACATATGTTCAGCGGCTCATTGTGTTTAGCGAATTGAAATTGCTGGACAGATGCCCATATACGTAAGGATGTAGAGCTATCGTAATGTTGACTTTTCTGAAATCTTTTAAAGATTCGATTGCAGAACACCGTCAATATAAACTTTGCAATTTCTATTAACGTTACTTTATGTGATTTATAAGTTGTAGGTGGTAAAGAAAACAGACATACAAACATACATACGAACGCATACATACAAATCGATTGTAAATTTGCGTTTATTATTGCATTATTATTGCGATGAGTATTTATTACTGCAAAAAAATTTACAAAAAAAAAATTACAAAAATTATATCATTTGATGTTTCGTTTTGATTTAATGATGATCAACGTGCAAATTGTCAAAATATGTTACATTCTATCAACGCGAATTGATCAGTGCCCACTTCGAAAGAGGCGTGACCATAATGTTCCGTGTTTGACAACCCATATATAATCTCGTCGGTATAGCGTTATCATGTTAGTTCTTTTATAGAACTAAACCACTGTGGTGAGCGCTAATTGTGTGCGCATTATTAACTCTTTTATCTGGTGGATAACGCATAATCCTGGAAGATGATCCATATTGTTATGTCTGTTGATGATATTTCATTAGCGAATGGATTTAGTCGTCATCATTCGCAAACGATGAATACCGCTTATGCATCGGAAGTTCAACATCATATTCGTCGTCCATTGATCGCTGATCGTTTTCACATTGGTCGATTAGGCGGTATAAAGCAAGTTGCAATAGCACGAAATGGTGCCTGATCCGTGAGAAACGATCTTATTTGCGCATCGACGGAACGACATCCATGAAGAACGCGACAGATGAGGAACAACAAGCGTCAGACCTGCACTTCTATTACTATTTTTGCAAATCAATGCTGTCGTCGTGGGAACATCGGAAGCAGTAGTAGTTGTGTTGCATACGCTGAGCGGAACGTTCGTTGGGGGATCCATTCTGATCGAAGCACAGAATCACTTCGAAAGAAAATATTGTTTAGAATATCGAATATATATGTATTTTTTCATTTATTATATTATCTATTTTGCAAGCTCCAACACTGAATGTGTTTAAAAGACGCCGAGTTTCCACATAGTAGGCAGAGTGCTACAGAATAGATATATAAGAGCAATCATAATTCATAGCAGAAACTAGAGGAATGTGATTAATACTAAAGAATAATAACTATAGAGCTAAGTATGCGCTGGCGTCGTTTTATACATATTTTTCTAAATTTGATGGGTGCCAAATTTCTGAAAAAATGGCAAAAGCGATTTACTATTTTCGGGCAATAAATCACAACGGAATCATAGTGAAAGTCATAAAATTTCCACGGGTATTATAGTAGTTCTTTCAAGTGGCTCCAAGAAATTTCGATAGCATTGCTATATGAGGTTATCGATTATGAAAACTTCCTACATAGCGACCCCATTTTTATTTCGAAAACCCTTCTCTTCATCCAGTAGATTTATGGATAAACATTTCTGAACTGCAACGTTGAGAAAGCAGAAGGAAGGGGAGAGAGAGGGGCTTGATGAAGAGCAGAAACAATACGAAGCAAGTGAAACGTGTTGGAAAATATGCTTCATATTTGAACTATATTGGCATTTGTTGTAATAAATTATATCAGCATGAATTTATGTATAGGAAATAAAAAATTGTAAATAGCCATGAGCATGCAAATATCTATTTCCTCAAGTACAAATCACTTTGAACTCTTATATCGATTTCTTGCAATTAGAGTTCGATCTCATCTATGACGAACTTAGCAGTAAATGATCTGTTCAAATAATGTGAGCTCGTATATTTAAGTATTCATTTCATGTTATTGTAATTTATAACACAACTATGTGCTAAATTTGTTCATTATTGTAATATTAGTTAATTAACACAATCGTTTGTTATTCATTCATATTGTCAACGTTTTTTTACTGGCACTAGTAACAATTTCCGATTTATTCTTTGAACCGTTTTATGAAGTGTTGATGCAAAATATATGTGGAATTTTACACTCGATCATAGTGCAACAAAAATATACTCATATGTCATAAAGTGTTCAAAGTTTTATAGAGTTAGGCCCTCCCAATTTGCATCGTTAGTACTTAAATAAGTTAAATATTACCATAAATGCACTAAGCTTATAAAGATTAGATTGAAAAACTTTCTTGTTGCAAATTGAACTATCTTTTTCTACTTGAAAAGAGGCGAATTTATACCAATTTCTCATTATAAAAGAGATGATTTTCGGAAAAAAAATTCGAACCTTCTCAACTCTATACACACCAAATAAGCATCATTAAATTCGCAAATAAAACTTACAAATAACATTTAAAACAATAAAATTGATATTCCCATAGGAATGCAAATTTCTTTTGTACGATATTATCATATCTTCATTTATAGCATCTTAGTACTAGCAATCAATGTCTCGGAAGACAGTATGCAAAATACGATCTGCATTATCGAATAACTTTTAACCATTTCCAATAGTCAATTTCTGTCATGACTTTAGACATAAAAGACGTATACGGAACTACCATCAGAATTTTGGGCATCTTTCATACGGTGAATCAACTAGTAAAAAGAAAGTCGAGAAATTATATTGAGCATAATTTACTTATATTGGGCATAATTTACAAGTGCTAAGCTATTTAAAATGGGATTAGTAATGCAATATGAACAAAAAAAGTGTCCACGAAAGTAATAAGTGCTAAAAAAAGGATTATATCAAATGTTTAATCCATTCTTCAGTGATATAAGATTGGTTAAGCGTTTTCATTTGCTCACAATTTTGAATATGTTCTACATTTGGCCGATATTCGTGATTATCCCAATAGTTGTCACGACAATGCAATAGTATCGTTGATAGAAAGACAGAAAGAAACTATACAATTGCAAATGGGCGGTGGGCGGCTTAATCTTAGATTTTTGCCATTCGGAAGCTAAGAGTGATGTATGACTTCAAATAGCTCTCGATGTATGACACTTGCGCCACCATTTGTGTTTCTATGTTTTAGTAAATTCCGTCCTCAGCAGGCATCTTTTTTTTCTAAATAGGAGTGAAAGTTTTATTAGAATGGCTTCATTTTCTCAACATTAAGGTAGGCCGTGCGGTCGAAGAATATTATTCGCCGTATAAGAAATTCTGAAATTTCAAAAAGGCGCAAATGACCCGTCGTGGCATTGCATGAAATTAGAGAGTGGCCAAATGTTATGAACAATGCGCAACACACGCATTATGCATTTTTTTTTTTTTGTTTATTCAAAAGAGTTTTGTGATTGTCATTTTCGGATGCAATGAATGAGATGAAGCCGCTCATTGAATCATAGCGATAATTTCGAACGTAAAATAAAAGGATTATTATTCTGCAAGAGGTTCTTATTATTAAAAAAAAGGAAGAGATTAGACTACAATGCACAATGAAAATTGTGCTTCACATAGGTTTTCACTAATCAATCGAAATGCTGAAAGATTTTTTTAAATCAAATAATATCGGTCCTTTAAATTTAAGATTTACTGAAATTTTATTTGACAAGAAAACTTCAGTTATTTATTCAATGGAATAATTTTGGCTAATATTCTCTTTTCGTCAGGTTTTTTTTGTGAATCATATATTCGACGCACAAATTATTTTTAAAAAAAGTTTAAGAAATCACGTGAGCGATAATTTTGAGATTTGCATTTTTGCAGAAAGCCTGAAGCGGTTGCATAAATTTTTAACCAGATCCTCCATTGATTTATTTCCACATAGCTGGCAGCAAGGCTTTCATGTTGTGTTGTTAGATCGTTTGAAATTGAACGAGGCAAAAAAAAGAGCATAATCGTTGATTTTTGATTTTCACAACAAGATTACGAATTTGTGAATACTAGAAATAATTCCATGGTTTTAACCAAACAAGTGCCGAGTACAAGCACTAAATAAGTAATATAATATATGATAGGAAATGCATAGCGGTAAGATGACGGAATGGATGAATGAATGGATTGACTTATAAGGTGTTCCATACTGAAAAAAGGTGATAAACAATGATATTAAGATTACTGATATGTTGATTGAATTATGAGATTTGAAATCCACTATGAAACAAATACGATCATTGTGTTGATGCATTAACTAACGACATCAGAGATCAACGAGTTCAAACATCACATTTCACATGTTTTAACGCAAGCATTTCACCTGGGTAAAGGTGCATTTTTCTTGAGAGGTATTATTTGGTAGATGATAACGTATCAATCGCATTCCAATATTCATTTTTTTTTCCATTTAAATCATTACCATGAGAGAACTCTTCTTCGATGCTCTTTCAAATTTTCTTTTAAAACATCGAAATGGGATGATAGATGTTCTATTCATGGTAAAACAACACGTCAAATTGACTGCAATGAATATTTAAAGAAAAAAATTGAAGACTCATATGACACATGTTTAAAGCTCCATAAACACCCCATGAATAAACTTGGGAATGTTGTTTTGTGCATATGGCGCGAGTTTTTCAACTACACTTGCATGAGGGAATGGTGAAATATATATAAATATATAAATCTATAGATGTATAAATATATAAATATATAAATATATAAATATATAGATATATAAATATAGATATAAATATAAATATAAATATAAATATAAATATAAATATTTTGCTCTATGTTAGCTGTTTTTGGGTCAGTTTTCTTGTTTCCCTCACTTTCCTCCATATGTGATCTTCAGACTTTTGTAGTGATAGAGAAGAAAATTAAGGAGAAGAAGCCACTCGATTTAGAAGTTTATTGCAAATTTGACACTCTTATTATCGCTTCCTTATCAATGCCACCATGCTGTCTAAGAATTCTTTTCTGTCTGCAAATTTCATTTTTTGTTCAAAAAAAATTATTTTCAGCAGTTCTTCTCTCATTTTCACTTATAAACTGAACATAGCGATGGGAGAATTGGCCTCTAAACCGAAAAAAAGTAATTCTCTGTAAGGGGCGCACAAATTTGATTGACTTATTTTTTAGTATAAATCATCCATCATTTTATTTTCTTTAAAATTTTATTTTTCAGTACATTATTGCTCTATTTTTTTGAATATTTATCGCAAATTCTGACAGATGAAAGTTGTATTTTCATATGACATATATTTTATATTGGATTATATTCATCTGCAGTGATCTAGATACATCTCGCATCTAAAACACTATTACGTATATTCAGTGGAAAATTGTAACCGAATTTACGAACAGAATGCGACAGTTCGTTCCGCAATTTTATAATTTCAAAAATATTAAAGTTGAAAAATTCGAGTTTCCTCCAAAAATCTTGAATTTTCTTTATTCTTGTGGAAGCGAAATTTCTGAAATTATGTTCCCAATCTCACTCGACGAAAATGGCAGGAAGATTTCTATAAGTTTCATCCATTAATAAACCCTCTTACACCTTCAACGATTGCCGCTCCACTGTCTCAAATTGCTAAGTTTAATATATAATATTTGCTCAAGCACTACAGAAATGCACAACGGCCTAAGTTCTGGAGCCGAAAGGCATTGTGGACCATGTTCAAAGGTTCATTAAAGGATGTCTAATGTCGATGGAAATTGATTGCTTGTGATGTGTGGTCACTCATCTCATATTAATCTCAAATTTCACATCACTGTCAATATCACAAAGATATTTGATCATTTGATCAGCACGTATATTGATAATGAATGAAACTCGAACTTCATAATCAACTTATAATTGTCAGTTTATATTGTTTGCTTCGAATGTTTTTCTTTCTAAAACGCTTATAAACAAGAAAAAAAGACGAGGAAAACCCTTTTGTTGCATATCGAAAGAAATTATATGTTGATCAATAATCGTATTGCAAATATTTAATATGAAGAATTCATAAACGATGAAAACGACATGAAAGAGGCGGATTTTTTATTCGGAAAGAATTATGAGTGCCATATTGCCGATAATATTTGCAACGGCTTACTAGTACATCAGTATTGCATTATAATAGTAAGATGCCCAAAGCAGAGCATATCTAAATTTAGATTTTCACGTGTTGTTTAATAAGAAATTCGTCAACGTTTCGTATTGGCATTCTACACTCTTCATCGTTGTACAGGTTTGTGAAAATATTTCATTGACAAGCAATTAAATTGTAGAGTGAAAGAACATTGCAATTGTCTAGTAAAATATGCTCTTTACATACATTTTTGCACGTGTTGAACCGACCGATTGCAATAATATTTGAAAAGAATATACTACGAATATTTTTCACTTCAAAAGTCCTCAATGTTTGTTCACACATCGATCATTTCAGCGATATCAAAGCTTTCAAAACAACAGATAAATATGGAATAGTTTTTACGGAATTTGTTGGGTGAAAAAAATCGTTTTCTTGCATCAATTCGTTCGTTCGAACAAGGATTGTATTTAGTTATTTATTTATTTTTTTGATTATTACGTCTGAAAGGTTTCATAAGCACATCACTTGGCGCATCAATTTCGCGCATTTCCTTTCAACGCATACCAATGAATACGTATATTGCGAATGCCTATACAAAAAGCTGTAAGTTGCATTCGACAGTGCAATATGCATTATATATATATATATATATATATATATATATATATATATATATATATATATATATATATATATATATATATATATATATATATATATATGCCGAGACGAAGAATGGGTTCCACCATATATATACTCGCAAGGGGTTGCGGATTTTTCTTTCGTATGTGACGAGTATGGATTTCCCTATTACATGGCCAGATCATAATGCCTCTTTTGTATGGCCAAGGATCGTGATTTGCTCCATCCTTCGCTTGATTGGTTTATCGTACTTTTTTGAGAATTTCATGCAGTGTCCAAAGGGTGAAATTGTGTGGGAAAGTTTGTCACGGTTCGATTCGAACTTCGATCTCCTATCGAATGGAATTTAAAAGTGCACGAAATACACGTGCATTGCATGCACATTTCGATTAAAAACGTCACAACATCACTGATCAAGTACAGTACTAAGCCAATATGCCTCTTAATGTATCAAATTCATCATGTCTTTCGTGCATTGGCATCTTTATCCGCTATGCAAACAACCAACATTTTTGATGACGAAGATGACAAGCACTTGCATCACGTTCCATATCTGTTTGATATCCAAGAAGTCCAAAGCACCTCACGCGGATCAACTCACAGGGACGTAGATCATGGAAAAACTGCCTGACGATTGATTGATCTGGAATGCTTAAAACTTGAGGGAGAACGATTCTACTTAGCAATCATCTCGTTATTCGGTACCATATATCTATCAGTCGATGTTTCTTTGTTGAAAATTTTCAAACGTTCGCTTATTTTCATTAATTTGAGGTATTTATCTCTGAAAAATTCGATTCAAATGAGATGATTTTTTAATCAAATTATCTACCGATTTTTTTAAATCTACTGGCTTAAGATAGAGATTATGATTTTTGCATACACTAAAAACAATAAAACTAGATCAACTAAAATCTCTTAGTAACAGCATTCTTGAATTTTTGATATATTGTGCTATAAAAGTTCGAGATTTTTCGAATATTTACCTAAAAGCATAAGAATTGAAACTATTACTACATACTTTTCATTACATTCCTCATCTTTTCCCTATTGTTATGCTTCAGAAAAAAGCATCACTACACTTGCTTATATACTCACATAAATACTTTAATGTTCCGTGAAATAATTTAAATTAATAATAATTTAAAGGGTATTTCACCAAAATAATTGCTGTTTATATCAATAAAAATGGTATACTTTCTTATGAAGATCCATTTCAAATAGCAATCTGTAGAAGATAATTCATTTTTTCATAGCCATCAAATATATTGCTGCAAATTTATTGTGCATCAAATAAAACGTTACAGTCTTATGTCCCATCATTGAAAACTATATCGTATGCAATAATCTGCAACCGAAAACG
This sequence comes from Baylisascaris procyonis, assembly GCA_037389465.1. Classification (NCBI taxonomy): domain Eukaryota; kingdom Metazoa; phylum Nematoda; class Chromadorea; order Rhabditida; family Ascarididae; genus Baylisascaris; species Baylisascaris procyonis. The sequence continues at coordinate 2,118,080 of JAZARR010000201.1, forward strand.
AAAAAAAAAAACACATACGCACGCATTGTGCTTTATATCTCTAACGATAAGCATTTAATCGATCATCTTCCCGTGGTGTATTTTATTGACTACAAAGGTAAGATTTAATTTTTGGTCGACTAAATAGCATGTGAATTTCAATAGCTATTCGGATTAAATCGGTCTTATAAGTAAGAAAAAGTCGAATCGAAATGCTATTCGCTGCTATCCTATAATCTCATTTGTGGTCTCTTAGTTGCATTTCTGCAGCAATAAAAAAAAAAGTCAATTCAATTTGTTGCTACTTTTTGATTAGTGGCAATTACATGATTGCAAATATATTATCGTTTGTATTCAATCCTTTCAGCTGGAAAAATTATTTCAACGATTATTTTTCTCTAAAGAAGAAAAGAGGAAAAGAAATTGAGATTTTTGTTGCGGCAATATAAAATCGCCATATTTCATCGAAATTAATCAACGAATTGATATTCAATTTTACAGTTTTCTCTCACAAAAGTGTTAGCTGATTGAGGGTCGCATACTAAGCAAATGTCTATAAATGAAAAGAGTGTTGAGAAATTTATTTCCAAGCGAAAACTAATTTATCTGCCTTTTCTTGGGCATTTCTGAACAATAACATAGCATGCTGGAAGCGGTTAGCTGCTTACGGGTGGTCATTTATCTTGGTGGCTAATAACGGTGGTTTGATGCTAGCAGATCAACGATGAGCGACTAAAAAGTTGGATCTCCAATCCACTCAGAGGCAAGGTAACACAGCTCGAGCAATTAACAGCAAGGCCATGGATAGTGGAAGCTTAACTTTTTTGAAAACCGTCACAGTCCACCAAACAATTGGCAGATGGCGAACTCAGGCAGCCCAACCGATTCAGAGGCAACTCTCGGTTGAATTGCTTCAAAATGAATTCAACAGGACGAAACGGTTATAACAAAATTTTGTCCGTCGAGCCGGTGGCTCGAAGAAGACTCTATGGGTGGAATACGTTTAGAGAAAGTTACGCCAGCTGAATGAACCGATTGCAAACAAGTTATGGCTGAGAAAATTTGAGAGATTTGAGAACACTTATGCCATCGAGTCGGTTCAATGGGTTGCTTTTTAAAAGGCATTTTTGATATTGCCTCATATGTAGAGAGAATTTTTCATAATATCTTCGATTGCGAAGCAAACATTGCTGAATATATTATTGCATTCTTTCGATGATGTTTCTTTGAACAAGTACATTTTATGATCTCGCATTTGCAAGAAGAGCATTTGAACGGCATTGCCCGCGTTATTGGCCCTCTCGAAGCAAATTTTTTATTGATATTCTAACTCTTGATCCAATTCAAGCCTTTATTGTTTGCGACTACCAGTTGATTGCTCTTATGGATGTTGAACAATCCAAATGCAACCTCATATCAAGGAGCACAAAGCACATGCGGTGCAACATTGAGCTGAATACGTATGAATTCCTGCAGAAATTGTGACGCGTTGTCGTTTGACTTTGCCGGAAATTAATGCATCATTAACTGTTCTTATGCTGTTCTCTTAAATATTTTTGCGTGCGTTCGACACACTCCTATCGAATTGCGAAAAGCGCATATTGGGCCTGCCGCCTATTGTGTTTCCTTGCTCGTTATCAGTTCAGCCGTCTTGAAAGTTATAACCTTTTCGTTTGGTGCATTAAAAGAGTGTAACTGATAAGAAGCAAAACGCAGCCTGTTCGGCAATCCTCACAATGCTGCTCTTGTCGAATGCCACAAAGTCGATCAGTCTCTGTGCAATTATTTGTAGCTAACACCGGGAGTAACTTGCTGGTCTCTTCCGGCATTGGAAATAATCCGATGAAAATTTCTTCCGGTTGCAAACGAAGCCTAGTTGCAACCTCTCGGATATCAAAGACTCCCCGAATTTCAACGTAAAATTGAATTTTTAGTTGCGTTCAAAAATCGGCTTCACAAGGATACTATAGAACCTTGTTTGGTCAATACGGCCGCAATTTGTCTAGCTTTATTCTAAATCGATGCCCGGTTGGGAACAACAACATGAAAGCAGCTAAAATAAACTAGACAAGAATACAGTCGAAGCTGCCGTGTAAAATGGAAGATGAGGACGTTCGTTGAAAAAAAAAGAATAAAAGGGGATTTCAGACGTCAAGGAGAGGAGAAAGCATGTAATGGAGAAGGTAATGATTATTCAATTCAACAATTTGCGGAAATGAAAACGACAAAGTGAATTCTCGCAAGCGAATCTTGGTACTCCCTTAAAAATTATCCATCACTGTGATTGAGTTATCCACAATCGCCAAAGATTTAACTATACGCTCAGAAAGCGCTGCACGGCACATATTATTAAGCTCAGAAGCTAAAGTTATTCGAATGTGTGAGACTAGCATAATCGATAGTCTCAAGCAACCTCAGGCAATCCCTCAACGCCATCTCGAATTTATGACAGGGTAGGACAAAACATTATGTAAGAGAGTTGTAGAAAGCGAATTTGGAGCAGAGACAGAGCTATATATCATGTGACACGCCTGCTAAACTCGACCTACGAAGCAAATTACTATCGGACATACCAATAATGCGTAGATACGATGTTTACCATAAGGCACATCGTTTCATGAAAGCGTGTCTAGCTATTTGATCGATGTGCCAACTTCGTCCCGCCCCAATTCGAACGAGGCATCTGCTCCTGGGAGGTCAACTCGAAATACTAAACGCTTTTGAGTAAATATTCGCGAAGAAGTAGTCTGCTGACAAGAGCATTGGAAGAACATCGTCGTCCATTCTTTCTGTTGTTCCTCAAATTCCGCAATAGGCTATTGAGTGTGCATGTGAAATCCTTCGGGTAAAATTCATCCTTGCTTCATACTCTTTCGACTATTGTTTTTATTGGTTCATTAAAAGAGGTAGATTCTATGCAAGACCTTGCCAATGAATCTTTAATAATTCGGACGTACACCCATCGATTCGATTCGTCGATTCGACAGAACTTGCAGTACTGCATTACACTCTACGGAGCAGAAAGCTTCCTTGAAATCAACGACGATTTAGACAACGAGCAGTTTCGCATTTCTTGCATTGTTCGGTCAATTGCAGTTTCGCATTGTTCGGTCAAAATGTATTCAAATCGCTTTCTGAAACTTCCTTGATTTTTTCTTGAATTTTTCATCGAATATAACCTCTATCAACGCATCAGTTTCTCGCATTAAAATCTTATACATTTGCGACTGCAAGCATATTGTGCGGAAGTTTCATATGACTTCACTCTCATCCTTCTTCATAAGAGCACTATTTGGAGCTTTATTTGGAGCTTCTTCCATTGTTGTGGTATCATTCATGACTGCGGTAGCAAGGTGAATCAAGCACTAAATGCATTCTAATGCTTTTCAATGTCCCCTCCATAATTTAGTCCCAACTCATTCCTTTACCTCATGCTACACATTATTTTCCTATCTCTGTGTATGTAGCATTCGACATGGAATATGTGGTGATGAGTTAGGAGTTTTTAATGTGATGAGTGGTTAAACAAATTGTTCGTGATAATTTTTAAAAGTTTCTTTCGTATGCTCTCGATCGGTTACTCAGCAGCCAATATTGTCAATAAATGTCGTTAAAATCATGCATTAGCTAAATTGGATTTCCTTTCAAACTTTTCCTTAACTAAGTTTGCAGTTTTGTCGCCTTCTTCAGTCTTTTTTTTCTTTAAATTATTGCAGTCTTATATCATTCTTCTTTTTGTTATGTTGAACTGCGAGCATGCATTTCCCATCGCAGCTATTGTTCGTATCTTTGAAAGAATTACAAGTGTTTCTTATCATATATCATATTTGGGACTTCTAAGTGCATTTGCCGCAGAAGTAGACTCACATTTATTATCCATGCAGAAATTTGGCTGAAATAGGCATCAATATTACCTTCGGAAATATGTCACTCATCGGATACAATAGCTTGCCAGAAAGAGTCTCATGAGAACTGCATCAGTTTGTCGTGACAGATTACTTTGTTACTGCTTTTTCCCTCTTGAAGTATATCCTAAGTTTCAGTGTTTCAAGAGGTCAGTTAGAATATGCCGACTCCAAGAAAACGGATACGTCCTTAAACAACCTCTTGTTTTCTATGTGGTGAAGTCGATGTTCTCTTCTCTGTTTTGAAAGATATGTGCCTTTTATATTTCAACTTCTATGGTTAACCACTTTATCACGAAAAAACGTTTCATTATGAAAACCTATCGGTTATACAGGTTTTCACTCATAAATTGCTTTCATCGTCTTTCCGCGAAAGTGTTCTTTCTTCCTTATTCCTATTCAATTCATTGTTTGTAGAATATTTTTCTTTTGGTCCAATTGTATTCACATTTATCCTGTTTATTTTAATTTTCGCTGACAAGCAATTGAAATGTTTAATAAGATGGGCGGGACACGCTTATATTAGTTCGGCTGGCAGGCTTATTTCTTATTTCCCACTTAATTCATTCGTCGAAGAATATTTTTCTCATAGTTTTATTATGTCCTCCTTTCCTAAGTGATTCGCAACTTTGATTTGATTTTTTTTTTAAATATTTGATTATTCCATTCTTTGTAGCGGTATTCTTTTTTCTATTTATCTTTGTCTTTACTTTACTTTTACGTTGAAAGGTGTTAATTGAAGTAAGACAAGCTGATTTTTGATGAGGCAATATATACGCATCAAAGTATCACTAATGCATCGCATGACACTTGTGAATTAATGTAAATATTAAGAAAATTGCAATAGAATATTTGCATCATTTAGTATTTCATCTATGGCATTTATCCTAACAAACAGATATTTCGTACCTGGGAAGAAAGTCATTTCAGCAGCGAGAGGAAATATTCGCGAATGATTTGTTTGTATAGAAGTGACATCCACGATGATGGGAGCCGGAATAAAATTGTTAGTTTTTTTTTGGATGCTGCATAGGTAACTTTGCGAGGTTGTTGATGTAACATATATATATATATTTATATATTTATATATATATATATATATATTTATTTATTTATTTATTTATTTATATCTATATTTATATTTATATTTATATTTATATTTATATTTATATTTATATTTATATTTATATTTATATTTTATATTTATATTTATATATTTATGCATATAATCTGAACACGGTATTTATTTTTGCCATTGACCACTTAAGCAAAACAATGAGAAATACGAATATAATTAACGATAATGACGTTTTTTATTTGCATTGTTTAAGGAACCGATAGTGTTACCTAATATTTATAACGCAAAATTTCAAGTCTTTTAAATGTGCATTGAAGTAATTTTTTTTTTTGCATAGAATTGCAATTTTTGCATTGCAATTATTGATTGAATTCAATAAATTACTTAGTAAATATTATTTTTATTTCGATTACCTTTTAAACTCTCTCACACGTTGATAATAATCAATATTTCGATAAAAATTGATAACTTTTTGGATAGGTTAACATTACGCATAATTGAACAAAAAAAAAAGCAAAAAAATGCAAAAAAAAATTGCTGCAGGAACGCATGTAAAATAGCTCATTGGTAAAGTGTCCACTTAGTAATCAGAAGGCTGTCGATCGGTGCTCGTTTACGAGTAAAATTAAATTTGTGAAAACTTACGTCCAGCATGATTAACGAAGCCTTGCTAGATGCACGAATTTGCTTTTGTTTTGTAATGAAATCGAGAATAAGTTGGTCCCTAATAAAAAAGGATGGAAATAATCGATGATGAATAAGTCGACAAACACAAGCACCCATAATGCAAATAGTTACTCTTGAATTATATCGCAGATTTTTGGTCGCATCTGGTTGGTTCATTATAGAAAAATCACCTAACTAATGGCACCAAAAATGATCCATAATACTGCTAAGGAAGAGTGGTTGTTCGTTGCGAATTTTAAGACATAACGATAGATATGAAGAAAAAAATTTCATTGAATCTATTCGCATGTCTGAACTCTTCATAGTTGCATCAATCAACTATCCACTTCAGTGAGAAAATTAAACTCTTCCTATAAAGCGGAACTTTAAATGCATATTAAGGCATTTTTCCTTACAGATTTTTTTTGTTCGATATTTTATCTCATTCAGGTTTATTTTATATAGATTTATTTTATTATCACGTTTATTATGATTGATCGAAATGCACTAGATGAATAGGTAATGGAATTTTCCATTGTTTTGCAAGCATGTTTTGGTAGTGCCGATTTTGGCTGCTTAGGCGATGCGTCTAGGGGAATTTACGAACGTGATTTAAACATTCCATTTTCAACTGGTCGCAGGAGGGTTTTATGATTGCACTATGGAGCTTAGCAATACGATTGCGCAATAGCGTATAGCGATATTTGGCAATGTATGGCGTAGTAATAAGAGCGTGCAATCTCTCAGTGTATATCAAACACGAAAACACACGCACATGCACACAGACCATTCAAGCACATATATTAGTTTATACGTTTCCCTAACTAACCTTAGTTGCCATTTATTGGAAGTGCTTCTATTTCGGGATGCCTAATGCAATGGTGATAAACTATGATGGTTTACTTCAGTGATACTCTTATATGTCTTCAGTTTCATCAGAAGCATTCACAATGGTGCAAAAATGGTCGATGATGTTGTCTAAACAATGATGTTGTCTAAACAATACCGCAAGCCTATTGAATATGAATGTATTTTCTTTGTGCTGTGAGTGAAAAAATCACTCAAGAGAGCTGTACTGCAATGTTGAAAACTTCAAAATGAGTGGAATTAATGAACTCAAAAAATTCTCTATTTATTCCGTTTCTATTTTTGCCATTTTGCAGAAATAAAAAGAATAAGTTCTTTGGAAAGCGTTAATTGAAATAAGACAGCTAAGAATACGCTGGGGATAGCACTAAGCAATGCTCAATTCTAGCGGATCTCATCATTGTGGTTGTCATAACGATACAAATTTAGTGACAGCATTTTATTTGCGCTATCATGAAATTGATGGGAAAGAAATTCACGCTTATAGCATACTTTATGAAAGCTCCTGATAATTTTTGCAGTTATTTCTCAAAATTCAATTTTTTCTTCTCCCTTAAGAAGGTGACATTTCGATTACCATGGTTCGGGGAAATGTATGGATTTGAATCGACCGGCCCGAATTTCTCAAATCTCGATTTTTGCAATTTTGGGGGTCTTCGTTCTCCTCTACTATCACATATGGTGCTGAACGGTCTATTGATTCGTCATTAGCTCGCCGAGACTTGTCGAACGGTGTATGGATTACCGCCCGAGGCGAATAGAAGCCGAGAAAAAAATTCCCAAAAATCGCATTTTTTCAATCGTAAGGGGGTAGCACATGGAAAATTTGAAAAAATATTTTTTGTCTTCAATTTCGATGATCTTAATATCAAACGATAGAGTTTCATGAGGTGAATGCGAATCAGTGCGCAGTTTGCTGCTTTATATGAAAGACATGAAATTATAGGTCCAGAAATCTTGCATTCTTATATAATTGTACTGTAATTGATATTTCGGAATTTTTTTCTAAGCAGTGGTTAGGCTTATGCGTCCTTGGTTTGCTTTTTTCGACACAGCTTCAGAAGCTCTATCAGACGATATATAGGTCATTAGATTTCGAGAGGGAAGTTGAAGACCGAATCGACCGGCCCGAATTTCTCAAATCTCGATTTTTGCAATTTTGGGGGTCTTCGTTCTCCTCTGCTATCACATATGGTGCTGAACGGTCTATTGATTCGTCATTAGCTCGCCGAGACTTCTCGAACGATATATGGATTACCACCCGAGGCGAATAGAAGCCGAGAAAAAAATTCCCAAAAATCGCATTTTTTCAATCGTAAGGGGGTAGCACATGGAAATTTTGAAAAAATATTTTTTGTCTTCAATTTCGATGATCTTAATGTCAAACGATAGAGTTTCATGAGGTGAATGCGAATCTGTGCGCAGTTTGCTGCTTTATATGAAAGACATGAAATTATAGGTCCAGAAATCTTGCATTCTTATATAATTGTACTGTAATTGATATTTCGGAATTTTTTTCTAAGCAGTGGTTAGGCTTATGCGTCCTTGGTTTGCTTTTTTCGACACAGCTTCAGAAGCTCTAACAGACGAAATTGTAAGGGTACAAATTTAGTGACAGCATTTTATTTGCACTATCATGAAATTGATGGGAAAGAAATTCACGCTTATAGCATACTTTATGAAAGCTCCTGATAATTTCTGCAGTTATTTCTCAAAATTCAATTTTTTTTCTCCTCTAAGAAGATGACATTTCGATCGGCATGGTTCGGGGAAATGTACGGATTCGCTTGAAGACGTATAAATAAATTTTTCACAAAAGGAAAATTTTCATTTGAAAGGTTAATCGATGTTTCCGGTTGAAATGAAATGAAAATTATTGATGAATAGGAGAGGAATATTCGGTGGGAAATTTTTTCATAAAAAACCACGGGGAAAATTTTCTACTTCATTGAGCGTTCTTAGAATGCAATGGTATACTGTAAATTTTTTTCTTGAACTTGTTAAAGTAGATGGTTCCCGTGTGGTCGACTTATAATCTAAGTTAGGATGCTCGTTCATGAAACGCTTCATCGAGCAGTTTAGAGATTCGCTTAGAGAGACGATGATAGAGTCAGACACCGTATGAAACAATTTTTGCGGATGATATTATTGCAGATGTAGGTAGGCGTTCAAATGAAAACGTTTCAGCACACATGTGTGCTATAAAAGTAATGACTTGACACAATATCTGATAAGTAATGCGCCATCAATGCGTAAAATTATTTCACTTTTTGATGGGAATTTCAATATGAAATTGCTAATATTGCGATATGTCCATTTGGAAAATGGTTGCGACGATAGTCTTTATCCTTCTATATGAAATTGTTTCATTTGCTTTATTCCCTCAACTTTTTGTCACTTCCCATTTATAAGATCTGGATAAATCTCCACATCATCGCTTCATATTCACTCTCTCCCATTAATTTATCTTGTGTTGTTGAATCCTTCTTGCCTTTTCTTAGCGTCGATACTATTCTGCAACAATCGTAGATCTTTATTCACTCAAACTGTCTGATATTCATATTTCAATTTTGATCCATATTCATCCAAATGTACTAAGATCAAATATTCAAATTATAAGATGTTAGAGGCAATGCGTTTATTTTGCAGCCGATTGGCCTTAGATCATGATAGCAATGCATATAAACGAGATAACAATTCAGTAAACGTCATTTATTATTGCAACACCGATAATTACCCACATGAATATATTCGACAATTGAAACGGCTCATTGCATCTATCGTGGATAATGCAATGCAATAGAATTCGCTTCGATAAGAGAAGAGGAAGCAAAAAATAGACTGAAAACGATTCATCAATAGAGCATATGGACAACGAGTGCAATTTGAAGGCAGTTTGACTTGCGCGAATAGCAATTGATCATATTCCACATTTGACTTGCAACAACTTTGAAAACTTCGTTATTGAAAGATATATGCCAACCATCAACCGGCTGACGTTTTTTTCTTTCTCTTCATCACAATATTGCTATATTTTCTCGAGTAATTTTCAACTTTCTTAAGCGTTTCATTTGTAGTAAAACATTTTCGAAAATAAATAAAGTTGAAGACGAATATCTGATATTTTTAAAGAGCATATTAACGCTTCATAATCGAAAACGATTTCTTTCACGTTTAGTAATAATCAATGATTACAGTGGAAACGTGCATTAGTAGAAACTTTATTATAGAATTTTATGAAAGCAATTTGTTCATAGTTAACTATAAAATAGCATAGTCAACGTAATGTTTTGTTCATTCATAATTTCATCCTATATTTATAATTTCATCCCCATGGAAAATTTATATTGGAATCTATAAAAATTTATAGCACATTTTTTAAAATCTTTATTACCATTTTATTATTAGCACTATTTAATGTTCATATCGTTAAGACATTAAACACACATTGATAACCGAAATCAATGAGAAGAATAATGTTGAAGAAATAATTGTTAAATTTGCTATATGCGCCTTCTGAAGTTGAATGTCAGAAGAAATTCGATAGAAAATAAGCAAAAATATAGGAAAACATATTTTAGGATGAGTGCATTAAAAATTGAAACGATTGAAATAAACATGCAAAATGAACATTTCATTTATAAAAATATTGAAGCAATATTTACGCTAATATAACATAGATACACCTTAGCCCACCAAGAAATTTGTATGCAACGTGTCTACTATTGACTCGACTGCTTACTTGTTTTCTATTAGAACGTTTAAAATTAGAATTTATTGTTATAGATGAGGCGGAAATTATTAGATAAACGAAATATGTACGAGTTTCGACAGTAAAAAATCAATGAATAACCTCAGATCGGCCTCTTTATTTTTTATGAATCTTTATGTATTTCCCCGTACATTTCAGTAAAAATGATTAGCATAAATGTACTCGCATACGTATTGCATTGCAATCAAATACAACCACAAATTTTGTTAGCAATGATCGGAATCTCACTAATGGAATCTCGAAAAAATGTGACACAACTATTCGTTTCTTGTGGATGAACGCTTAACGTTTCCTTTTTTCTCTCTCTCTCATGAGGTGCTTGTAAGGCGTTTGCTCGGAAATTGAGAGGCACTAGTTCAATTCTGCATGGAGTTTCTTTCAGCAGCGTTTTGGTATTTTTTTAAATGAAGCACATATTATGTCATAGCGAATGTTGCCATACATCAGCAATTCTTCACTTGTTAGCATTTATAGCAATAACGCGTTTTTACGCAATCTCTGAAAAAAAAAATTATTTCTGTCAGTGATAAGCCGATCGATTAGTAAAAAAAAAAAAAGAGAATAAATAAAAGAAATTCAACTAATATAAGGGATTATTTGCTTGAAAACTTTAAAATATTACTGTGAAGTAATTACTGAACTTTCAAGAAAAGTTAACTAAAAGATGAGAACGTTTACAATAACACAATATTTACTATTCGCCATTTTTGCTCAAAGGTAATCAGTAAATAATTAGATAATCTTTCACATTTATTTCCTTTACTTCCTGCATTGAGGAGGTTTTTTTTTTAAACATTATCAATTATTATTCTTCTTGCCACTTTACCTATAGATGAAAGAGAGCACTTCAGAACGTAAAAAGTTGACAAATTTTTGAGCGTATGTAAATTGAAGCTCATAAGATGAATTCTAACAACATGCTGTCGGTACACTTGTATGTGTATGTTTCAATTTATCTACCCTCTAATTTTATTCAAGAAGCTCCAAAAGCTGCATCAATGAATTTGTACATGAGACTATTTTCTACAATTATGCAAGTTGGTGGGGCTAACTTCATGAGCATTCATAATGGCTGAAATATGCCGAAGAAAATTCATTATTGCTTTTACATCAATTGACATTCCTTTTGGCATCCTTTAGCGTATAAAAACATATGAGATCAGGCATACCAATTCCATATATTACTAGAAGAAAATAAAATATTCAAATTTTAAGTGGAAAATTTTAGGTGCAAATTATTAGGCCAATTAATTGAGCAGTCCTGCAAATTTCTTAAGGAAGGAGAGCTTTTTGATGTAAAAATGCGGATCGGAGAGTCGCAAATTGCATGAGAGCTTTTTTTAGTGCCATAAGGCGTTTTAGCATATAAGTATCTTTTCGAAAATTTCAAAACACAAAAAAAAACTGAATTTTGATAAATATTTGTTGCCATATTCCCACCTGAGTAGTCATATCTATCTATCACAGAAGAAGGATATAATTATACAATCTCTGCATTTGAATTCGATAGATTCAAAAAAAAAAACAACCAGATATTCCAATTTTTATATCATGAATATTAAAAAATACTTGTAAATTTTAATTGTCTCTTCAATATGACTAAATCGAAATCACGATGGATTTGTATAAGTTTTATTGATGAATTATTTCAATCATGGAAATCATTTTTCTGGGATACAAAAAGTGATGTGAATAAAAACATGAATAACAAAGTGAAATAGGAAAGTGACCTTTGAACTATCATCGAAAATTTTACGAAACATAAAGCTTGAATAATGAGAGCATAGTTGGATTTATTGCAAATGAATTATTGTGCAGATTGTATGTGCACAACGGTTGATGCCTCAGATTATATGAAGTTGTGCCGCCCTTTCGAGCAAATGATGCACTAAAGTCAGTAGTTGTTTCGCCGGGCTGCCAGCTGCGACTCATCTCCATTTATCAACCGATGAAGTACATTTGTGCCTAAGGGTGCGCACATTTCGAGAGAGAGTTGAACGCTTACTTTACTTTGCTTCGTGTTAGGATCCTATATACTGTTGTATTTTATTATATATGACGCAATTCGTATTCAATTTGACATTCTTTGCGCATGAATTTTTTCACCCTTATTTTATACTATAAACGCATTCATATAGCGCACAAATCATTCATCTCTTATGTTTTTATTTTTATCTCTCAGATTGAGACGCTTTTCATTCGTATCGATTCTTTGTTGATGACGACGTTCGTTCGAAATCACTCAAATTGCCCCTACACTTTTCCTAGGGAACTTTTTCTTTTTATCATAGATATTCATATGAATCAGATAATTGAGGGAAAGGTATAGAACTACTACTGGCTGTTTAAACTAACTTTTATGTGATTCGTCAAGAAATATATAGTTTCGAGATTAGGCTAAGATAAGAGCGACTACGTTTCGAATCTACTGAACTGATCTACGAATATAAACTTCCTAATATCTACTTTCATATGTTTGCCACATTTCCTTACTACTAAGACAATAGATGATTTGAATTTGCATATATTCATCACCATAAAACAATGCGCAATATTTGTGACGTTCAGTACGAGCATAATTATTGGATATTATTACCCCTCAGAAATGTATAATGTAGATGTGTGCTTCAAAATGTGCACCACTCTTCTCCTGAACTCTCTAGTTTCCTGTTAAGTGTTTCATGATAGAATCGATTAGAATGAAATGGAATAGAATAGAACAGAATATAATGGAATAGAGTAGAACAGCATACATTAAAATGGAATAGAATAGGATAGAATAGAATAGGACATGATAAAGTTATTGTTGGAATGGATTATTTTATCCAAAATTCATTTATTTTCAAGGAGATGGAAAATACAAACATAGCAATTTAGACCATAATTCTATTTATGCTCTACAACTATAAAGTTCTCTATTCTATAAAAATACAGTATTCTATGTTTTATGTTGCCATCCACGTACATTAAACGAATCATAAAATTTAACCGTACATCAATGGAGTTGCATTACTTGCACTTCGATGTGAGATCTATAAATAAAATTGCTCATTAGCTAATTGATGTAAAAATGAGCATTTTCCCCCCAGATTCTAAATCTACTAAAGATAAGAGATATCATTTGTAATTTCCCTCTAAAGCATATATGGACAAATGGCCATTATTTTTGCATATTCAATGCAAATTAATTCATAAATAACACAACTAGAGGATATATGTTAAGCATAAACGCTTATAGAGTTCAACATCTAACTCATTTGTTTATTGTATTCTCTAATGAACCATATCATAATTCATTATGATACTTCTTCAATGTTTTCTTCCTCTTGTTTTTTTCTTTCTTTTTTTTTTTTAAAGAACGCATGATTGTGCTTGTTCATTCCCTTCTTTCCTGTTCATTCCAGTTGTTTCCCTATTTTCTTTTCTTTTCACTTTGGTGGTTGAATGGCTAATCCCCTTTTACGTTCACTATTATTTGTAAATCTGATTCAGTAGTGAAATTCCAGCCGGCTATTAGAGAAATATTCAAAGATATTTTGGAACTTCCAAATGGAAGTGTATTTTTTGTTGATTTGCTTCTTCAAGCAACATGCCATCCGAGCATCCATTCTTATCAAACCTATCCATAGACACACTATTTGGATTCTTTCCATTTTTCATGCATTTCAGTGAGATAATAAAATTAGTATTATTGAAACATGAGAAGCCGCGCCTATAGTAGGCGGATTTCAGTCAAATTGCCTCAGTGATTAAATTATCGCTTGAGGGAAGTAAGAAGAGGAAAGAGAGATGATGAGTGCGGGAGGATGGGGGAGGGAAGAGAGTAGGAAGCGACATGAAAAATTTAGGATTATTTCAAAGGATGCATTAATGCATTATTCATGACTGACAATGTTCTGCTGGAGAAAAAAAAAGCTAAACAATAGTGTCACGATCGACAGCTTCACTTTATATTTATGATTTCAATTGGCTGAAATAAACAAACATTTGATGAACTCATTTTGTTTAATGAATGGTAAAAAATTTGCGAAACAATTTTATTGAAAATCCATTGAGGTGAAATGCATGAAAATAATTTTCAAGAAGAAGACAAACCTGGAAAATGTTGCGACCAAAATTTGATTTTTCATTGGCCTCCTCAGCGTTACTGCTCATTTGCCTCTTCATTCGTCTCTTCATTTATCCTCTTTTACGTTAGGAAACATTCCCTAACACTTTGGGTCATCAAAAATTCTAGAACTGTTGAAGTTTATATTAATTGCTAGGATGACTTTAATTAGGCCGACCATTTTTGAAGGTAATGGGATTTAGCGTTCACTTAACTGAGATGTCAGAACTATTCGATGCCTCACTAACAACGCTTCATGATATCAGCACAAAGTAATCAAAAATAACCAATGATTTATTTGTGTGGGAATAAAAAAACTAAAGCTTGAGATATAAAATCTTTAATTTGCTTACAGAAAACTGAATACTCTATCAAATCGGATTCAATCGCTTTTCTTATTTTCTGTACATTAAATAGCATATTATTACTATTTTAAGTAACGTTTAGAAGCAATGAGGCGTTTAAAAGCAATAACGATATAAACATTCTAACTTGAACGACACGATCGAATGCCTAATAGAAAATTCGCTCTTTCATTCTTTCAAGTTCCTTTAAGCTCGATTCCTTCAAGTTTATATTCGTATTTTTTGTAACGTTTCGGCGAGAAATATTCACCTTTCATATTGCAATCAATAGTGTTTTTTTTTTTGAATTTCAGAATTGCTTAGCATTACTCTTTAACGTTTGGCTTTTCGAGAATTTGTATTTCAGTTAAGCGAAAAAAAAAGTGTTGAAATGAAGCTCTCGAAGTCCGACAAGTACGGCAAGTGTAAAAACGACACTGAATTACTCTTAATTATTCAAGAGAATCCAATCTTGTTCTCGAATCTCGAATTCGTTGCACTCTGGATTGTTAGAGCAACATAGCACTTTGTAAGATGAGGATATATTTCATTAATTCACGCATCCTTGAGGTCAATCTATTCATCTATCAATTAGATGATCGAATAGTTCATGGTTTTGAATTACATAATTCACTAGCTTATGATATCCTTTCTGCTCATTTAATGATCTCTTCTAATGTTTCACTGATTTGTTGATCATTTGAGTAAGGGTTCGTCGTCTTTCACCATAGATGCTTTAGCGCAAATGTTTTATCGTCCGGAACAATAGGGTGCCGATTAATTCACACCGATGCAGCGTTTAAAATGATCTATTCAATAATTGCATTATGAATGCTTGTAATTCAATGATTTGTTATGCTGTGTGTTGATTTACTTTGAGGATTTATACTTTCAAATATGAAATATCTACCTTTAAATTTGTTAATGTATGATTACAAGAACGTCAAAAGCCTTCTTCAAGAATTATGTCATCATTTATGTATTAAAAAAAAAAGCAGAAATTATAACGCAAGACTTCACGATTCAACGCACAAATTCATATACGCGTCACATTCGCAAATATCTCAATCGATCGCAACATTCTCGTTAAATACTAGCAATTAATTTTCAGTGTTCTCATATCGTCATGGATACTTTAGAGGATAATGTGAGTGATATTTCCGAAGAGGATGAATGTGAAATACCTGAAGTATTAGCTCGAAGATGGTATCTTGTTGCCGTTGCCGGAACTTCGTTAAGTTTTATAAGTTTATTTTCGAATCTACTTATCGCACGTACATTACTCAAAAAGAGACGAACTCATTTCTTCTTTTTGGGTCTCTTAGCAGTCAGTGATAGCTTCCTATCGTTCTGCTATGGACCCGTAATTGCAATGGATATCATCAAAAATCGTGTACAAGTGAGCGTTTCCGTTTTATTTTCATTGTTTTTTTCTTTTTTTTAAGAGCAGACCAAGAGCAGACCAATTCGATGCTTTGCAAGCAAAAAGCAGTTTACTTTAATCTTTAATTAGTAAGTGAGTAGCGTTCCAATAAGTAAGTAAGTAGCTAGGAGTTGACGACGAGTTAGTAAGTGATAAATAATTAACAAGTTATGAGCATGAAATTTTCTAGAGTGCGCAACCGTGTGTTTTCCTCGAGTTCTTATAACGTTAGCTGATAGAGGTCTACTATCCCTCTTTAACAACTTATTTGAGAGCAAAATCGTCGAATTACAACGCATCAAAAAGCTGCCTATCTTTCATTTCAACAATAGTTTGTTTAATTATAGGAATTATGTTTTTCATCTAGAAGCTCATACTTCAGTTGAAAGGATGAAATGTTTCTTTCATCGCTGAGTTTATTCAATCAAAAGAATTGATTCTTTTATCCTTAAATTTGTTGAATTACTGAAATTTGATTTATAATTAATAATTTCGTTCATCCGCAAGATTTTAGCTTTTTATTATTGAGTTTTTTTTCAACAATGCAAAATACATCATTTCTTTGCTAATATAAATTGATATTTTTATTTGCTTATTGTATCTATTATCACAGACATCCTTAAGAAATTAGAACACTTCATTGTAATGCTTCGTGTCTAGTATGACGTCATAAATACTGAATTCTTTAACTCTTTAGGTACGTTCTGAATGCCTGCAAGCGCATCTTATCTGTTTTATTTCATCACCCACAAAGTACATTCATCTTTTGGGAGGGATATTATGAAATAAGTAAACATTTTGCGATCATTGATCAATATCGACCTGACATATCTAAAGGCACATTTTGGTAAACATGGGGAGAGGGAGAGGAGAGGATTGAAGAGCGTGAGTATAGGAGTTGGGAGGTAGATAGAATGTGAAGAAACAAGCGGAACATTCATATGATCATAAACAAGGTGCTGCATGAGGAACCGATATACGAAAAACTAAATTTAGAAAAAAAGAAAATAAAATGGAAACCAATGAAATCAGAAAGCTCTATAGTTTATAAAAAAGTGCGGAAATAAGCTGCGTATGATTATGTGATAATTCCACTTAAGCGCGTATTTTCCAGACTCTTCGAGCAATAATATTTAATCTATTTTTAGCATTTCAGCATTCAACTTTTGTGCATTCCTTAATTTGCATCTTAATGTGAAACGTTGAAATGCCTGAAATCGAATATTGTTAATCACGGAGATAGGAAAAGAAAAGAAAGAGGAGGCAAGCCGAGCGTGGAGAAATACGCCGTCCATAAAATTTTAGCCCAGAGGGCACTTCCGCCAAAGAACGGCGGACGAATACAATGATACCAATCTTTTCATTAATTTTTGCGTACTCTGTAATGTAGAGTTTTCTTCTCCTCCCCTTTTCCTTATCACCTTCTCCGGCACTTGAATTTTGAAGTTGATTCGTTAGCTAGATTATTGTTTGATTTCAGGAGATTTGGTTGAATCGATTATGGTGGTCTTATATCGGTCCATTGTTAGCACTCTGTCATGTCTCAATGACATTTTCATGCTTTCTTATCATTTTGGCTACAATAGAGCGTTATTTGATCACCGAAAAATCGAAATATTTACCACAGTTCAGGAATAAACGTGGTGCATTAGCTGTTTTCATGTTCACGTTAGCGCTCGTTGTACGTGGAAGTGCAGTATTCGAAATTGAGGTAGGCGTATGGAATTGCTATTATTCTTTCAGATGCTCTCATTATAACCGGCATAGTACCTCAGGTAAGTAACACCGTATCTGATGCATCTAAGTAGCATCCTCTTATGTCATCAGGTGATGATTTCACATACCGTTAGGTATACCTCTACGTTAAAAAGATGAACCACCTTCCACGAAGTCAGTAGAAAGTGATTATTTTTATTTAATTTGCATATGTTTTTTCTGCAATTATTTGAGGAAAAAAAGCTGTATAACTCGTTGATTTTGAGTGCGAGTTTTTTCGTTAAAAAAGCTCTGATTTTTTTTTTTTTTGCATAAATATGAATGTGAGGAGTCCTTAAGAGACATCATTATTTAAACTCATCAAAATAGCACAATGACCGATAATTTTATCAATACGGTATGATTTTTGAAGTTTCTTTCAGAAGTCAAAGAACCACATCCCAAAAATAAAATTTTCTAAATTCTTTTAAAATTGTAATAGCAGTTGATTGAATTTAATAATATTGCAGGTGGTACGAAAAGCCAACTGTACAGATTTAACCGAATATGAACCGATGCTTACACCATTAGTATCGACATGGCTCTATGGAACAATATTTCGCTTCTATCTACGTAATATTCTAACCGTTTTTGTTCCGTTCTTTCTACTCGCCTATCTCAACGTACGAATTGTTGCAACGTTACGGGCACAACAACGCTCTGCTGCAATGTTTAAATTTGCATGTAGTGAACATAAGGTATGCTAATTAATATATCTAAATTTTTAATTCGTTTTTTTTATCTTACTCTATTATGATCGCATCCAAAAATTTTATCTGCGTTGAGTATCAATGAAATTTCAATTGTAAAAGTCATACAATTGTCACCAAATTTAAAAAATTTAAAAAAAATTAAAACAAATAAATTTAGCATTGTAGAATTCATACTTTGAAATAGTCGGCCAAGAGTGCCGAGCATATTTGTGAAATTTTTCAAAAAACTGTTTTTTTCTTTTTCATTAGTAAAGTGAGTTGAGCTTATCGAATAGGATCGCTAAGCTTTTCACCCTTATCTGCGGGATTTAGTCTTTGATCCGTTTCCTTCTCATTGTTATATCTTTGTTCATTTATTTCAAAGTGAAAGGCGGTTGGCATTTCTAATATGACATCATTGATATTTGGTTGTATAGTATTTAATGAAATATGATGTACGTTGACTAATATGACTTCAATAAGAGAAGAATTCGTTGAACGAAAAAGGCGAAATGATCTGTGCAAATAACTATTCCTTGAGGGGTTCTAATAACGTTGTTTACTATATAGCTGATTGTGTAAAAAAAATTTTTTTTATACCTTTCGATTTGATTCCAATATATACTTCCAATGCCTAATGTTCCGTTCATTTAAGGACTATGAAATTCCACTTCACTTAAACTCCATTTAAACTCCACATATTTAAAGTGCATTCTTTTATTCGCTAGCTATTTCAAAGATTTTTTTTGTGTGCATCGACTCCAAAAATCTTCTTTCCTTGACTCATCGTTCAGCGCCGTGAATAGCTGAGATGAAAAAGGGATTGAGTTATGTATTTCGTCGAAAATTTTCTATGACCATTATTTAGATGAAAATCCGTTCGGCAACTCGTCTAACAGTATTCATCGTTTGCTCATATTTAATGGCGAATGTATTGAATGTTCTAATCACTGGATGGGAATATGTTGATTTCGAATCTGCAGTTACCACCGAGAATTTTTGGGTAACGATTATTTTTTAATGCAAATTTCTAGTCACCGAATTTTATGCAAATTTGTGCCTACGATAAGAGCTGTTCTTCTCCAATTTTCTATAGAAACTATGAAGAGTCAATAATTTTGTACACGAAGTTCTTCGTGTGATCAAGGAGGATTGTGTAATGTCTGGCTGAAAATTTAGCAAAAAATAAAAATAATAAAAAAATCTGGCACGATCTCTTTGAAACTTGCTAGAGGATTTGTCACGATATGGGTTGGTGAATTAGTTCTAGATGCCAAAAACGAAGAACAAAAATGCAGAGTAATGCTTCCATGCTTTAAATAACTCGAGCACTTATACAAACATGCTAAACGTTGATTTTTTTATAACCCATCGGTACAAGGTGAAAGGTGTACACAAAACTTTTTGCTTCGAATGTGTGTATGAAGGATGCTATGGAACGAGGTCTTACTGCGGTGAACGCTACGTTATTCCTGAATTTCAAAAAGCTCTACATGCAAGATTCGATTAAATTCAGGCTGATGGACGGAGGTAAGGGGGAGCTGGGGGTTGGGTATGGAGGATGAACAGAAGCGTAATAAAGCATTTGTAATTCATATTAAGTTTCACATTCTATCACTCGCAAAAAAACTTTGCAAATGAATCGGCGATCGTCGCAATGATTTCTATGCTCAATTTACTAACTTTGCACAAATTAATGCTGTTTATTTATTCAGTAATTGTTTTTTATATTATTGAAGTCATTTTCAAATATTTATTAAAAGGCAATTAGCAATCGCATAGAGTGCACACTATGTGTTGTGCGAATTTGTGATTTTATTGTAAGTGGAACAAAATTGAAAGTGACAACAGCATTGCATTGCTCATGTGTTGCATTAAAGAAAAAGTATTTCCTTCCTTTTTTTCAAGCTTGATTCAGCTAGGGCACACTATGACTGACATAATTTTATATAGCCTAAAAACCGAAATCAACTTAAAAAGCAAGGAAATGCACTCTCAATATATTTAAGTTTTAAATTTAGACTGCTAAAATTTGCATTAACGCTAAGGTTGAACCTTATTCTGAAAGCTTTAAATGATTGAAATTTACAAATAATGAATTATGAGGCTGAAAAATCGTTGCAATGAAATGGAATAGGAACTGCTATTGGATTTCCGCCATAGCATGAATTTTTATCGTAGAACATCGTGAGATACATATATTATGGACGTTCGGATCCTATAAAATTTATTTTGTAGCTATTTGAAATGGGAGATATAGGTGTGCGTTGTAGGCCTTGTTGTAAATTAATATAATCTAAGATAGGCAAAGATGATAACCTTGGTTATATCTGAACCCGCTTAAGTGGGTTTTCATCCTCATCCTGGCAAGCAATTATGGATTTGTCATCAAATTACTCTCCCTTCTGGAAGTTGTTGAAGATGGGTTCTTCCTATCTTCGCGAAAATTGCTTATATTCGAAAAAAATCTGTGGTTCACCAGCGATAAGCACTCAGTAGCATTAGCTATTGCTAAACTCTCTTGAGACTATAGATGCTTTTGAACTCTTCAGGTCTAAAAATCGAAAGCATGTTTAATTAAAAACCTCCAGACACTTAGAGGTGATATAGTTCAGTTCGATGGAGGAAACTGTCTAATCTTTAAACAGAGAATAACGATAAGACAAATTGTGAAACGTATCGGAAGCATTGATACGATATGCCGCATTGCGGTCATCAGAGTGACCTTCTTAACCGCTTTAATCTCCTTAGCAGATATGCAAAATATGAAATCGTGGCTTTGTCTCTCATTGAATCCGGCTGTCTTCTTTACGTTGATGGCTAAGTAGGAATATTTCTATATTTCCACCGTGAGAAGGATATGACTTGGTTAAATGAGTGGACTTTTAATCTTCGCCGAGTATATATATATATATATATATATATATATATATATATATATATATATATATATATATATATATATATATATATATATATATATATATATATATATATATATATATATATAAGCTGTAAGCTGAAGTTGCTGAAATTGAAAATGATTTCGAATAATAAACTGATAGTGAATTGGATCCTAAACTATGAAAAAATATTTTCGCAAATCCATTAGATTCCTCAAAAAATATTGCAGATTTACGAGACATGCACAGATGTTATATCCGTTTTATACGTTTTAACATGTGCAACTCGACTACTTGTCTATATGCTTTGCAATAAGGAGATTCGTATAGCGATCACTGAGACGTTATGCTGTTGTCGGAAACGTTATACGAAATTCTGTACGGTCGATGAACATCGTCCTAAGTAAGGCTTATTTTGATGGATTTAATTGCCAATAAAAGATGCGCCAAATAAGACCACAATAGAATTTTCTTCCGAAGTTAACTGCAATATGAGTTGAATGACTGAGGTCGAATTCGATTTAGATTATTTGCGTAACTTTAAATGACAAAACATAAGAAATATAAGAATTTCCTGGGACAATAAAAATTATTTCGCAAAGCATGAAATTGCATTCTATTAGGGCGTTTTATGTTTAGGGCTTGCAGAATAATCGAATTTATTAGTGAAGGTTTTTCAAAAACTTCTCCCACTGATTTTAATTACCAAAATATCACAAAAAATTCTCACCTAGCTTGCGTTAAAAAATTTGCCGTTCTTTTGGATTCGTTATTTATTGAAATGGATATGAGCGAGTAAAATTCAATTCTCGTTGATAGATAAAAAAAGAATTAAGCAAAGAAAAAAAATTTTATTGATATTTGTGAAGAACTATCATAAACTATTAATGATGTGTTCTACATTTCTTTATTTGATGAATATTTAATAATTCATAAACGATTCTGCAATTCTTGATTCTCCATTTCGCGTTCGAGTAAATAATCGACATTTTAAATGAATATTAGAAAATTCTCTGAATTTGAGGTGAATATTTAGCAATAATAGAATCAATACTATCAAAATTATTCAGCTTAAAGAAAGCAACTGAAAACGTACGTATTGGAACACAATTTGATAATGTTGCGATCGTAATAGCAAGGCGAATGATGTTGACCAGTATGACGAATCATCACCACGAGATGAGTGAACATATGGCTCTCGATGCGTCAAATCAAGAAGAGGCTAAAATCGACGTGAAATCGACGCCACACGCTAATCGTACACATACCAATGTTTCACTGTTCGACGCTGAGTTCAGTACACTTTTGTGACAATGCTGTAAGATTTGCGCTATGGGATACTTGCGTCATATAGCATTCTTACTAGTTTTGGCTTATTACATAGTTGTTGGAAACTATTCGATCAATACAACAATATTCCCATGGTGCGAATTGCCGAGCAAATCTATAAAAAACAGCGTATCATGCTCATTTTGTTATATCTTTCATTTTTGTACATGTTAGGCTGTAAAACGTTTGTTGCTATATGGCTTATAATATGGACCATTCTATGTTTTTCACAGAATCATTATTAACTGTGCCAAAATTGAAAACTGCAATATTGCGTTAATTGTTAAGCCTGTTGAATACTTTTGCTAGCTATATATGCCTTCACAATCGTCGACGTGTTAGGCCTCCTATAATTTTGTAAGGCAAATATAAGCCATGAGATGATACAAAAACAGTTGTAAATTCAACACTTTTTTACGCTAATCGTTCAGAAATCTGAGTTCAATTTCTCAGTCGAACGCAGAATTCGATAAATAAATTTGATATCGTCGTAACATTTTGTTGTAAAATCGAAAGAAATGAAATTTTAAGTTTTACGCGCTTCTTCCACTATTGCGCCCTCTTTTATCTTAATGAGGCGAAATCAACCGATTGTAACTGAATTGCACTAACGCATTTTTGTCGCCTTATATTGCTAAACATGGTGGAAAATTTAATCAAAAACATCAATTTCGAAAGAACAAAAATTCTCACTTTCTTGCATTCAACTTTTATTGGTAGTTATTATGTGCAATGCGGGTATTGTAACATGATGATGGCACTTTGCAATATATTCGAACAAATGAATGCAATTCTTATCTTTCTTTTTTGAGTGCTGAAAAAAATTTTTTTCAAAGAATAAAAAATTTATCAAATCTTTGTCATCTCATTGAAATATTTCAAGAAATTCCGCTTTATTTATGTGAGAAAAAATTACGAATTTTTTACAGTGATTAATAGCTAAGAACTTGAGTTTCGTAGTGTTACGAAGTTGAGCTTTCATGAAAATTTTTCTGCTTATTGGGCTCGAATAACATTCGCCATCAGCTGTATTTCAATGTTTATTCAGCCAATAGCAGCTAAGAGGCCAAATTCTGATTCAATCCAAGAAAACTTTCGTATGCATCCGCCAGTTACAAATTTCCTTCTCAGTGACTGCATACTCTGAACTAAATCTGGTCTTTCGAAACTGTGAGTTGCCTCGACGGCTGCATGTCTTGTGTCGTGTATTGCTGTGCATATATGTTTTCTTATCTGTTGTTCATCTTGGCAATAAAATTACGCTTCGCTTCGCTGAGCACCAGCCGATCGACTCTCTGGCTAAAAGCAATGCAAATATACGGGAGATGGCGGCAGGAATATGATAGAGGGATATGGTAGAATAGTAGTGATTACTTTACTTCAGATAAGTTGGTTTTTGAAAGTTTATAAAGTAAAAGAAAGATGGAAGTGACAATATTCACACTACTCATAAGTTGTGATATATTTTTGTTGCAATACGATCTTTATTATATATTCTGTGAAAGTGACATTTCGCAGTTGAAAAATAAAGAAGTTGCAGCTGTATTATTTCGTTCTCTCGACTAATGTTCTCTAAATTAATTAAGATTTACTTCGTCTAGATTGTTAATTTATGAACGTTTCGCCTCGTTTTTGCTGTTGTTCATACTCAAATATTGGTTATATTTTTCCCACTTTGAAATGCTAAAATAAATCATTTAATATGCAAATAAATAAAGGTATAAATTTATGCTATTATTCTTCAGTTTATCAGTAGTTTATCAGTAGTTTTATGTTATCAGTAGTTTCATTCTTTCAAATATATGGCGATTTCTGGATTGTTCGTATATTTTCAATTAAGAAAATTTCCTAGGATGATATTCATCATATATTTTTCAGTTACAAACTTTTTTCACATCTCAAATTTTTATTCGTTTTTTGCAAATTTCTATGAGAACTCTTGGAGTTAGAGGAAGAAATTTTGATTAGATACAGTAAAGGATGAATTTTATTATCGCATTTCGTGCTAACAAGTTCGAATTACAAGCGTTTTTAAATGAAAAAATCACATGCTTTTTGCATTAGTTAGTTTCTCATTTGACAGCATTCAACTCATTCAACTCAGAAGGGGATCTTTTTTTAGACTTTTGTATTCGATTATATTGACTGATAAATTAACTCATTATTCCGCATAAGTGAAAATTTTTTCAGTAATTTATTAGAATTTAATTGTTATGTGAGCGAAAAAAAAACTAAAAATATCGTCAAATTGTTTAGCACACTCTTAAGTACTTTAACTTTTAAGTACGAGGAGAACTCGTTATTAAATGAAATTTTTTCAAAAAGTTCTCATCAGAGCAAATGAATTATTGCCAATGTTTAAAATTCTTGTCGAATAACTCGAAAATGTACGCGTCGGAAGTCAATGGGAATATTTTGATGTAAGGCAGTTCCTATATTCACTACGCTGAGCTCGAGAAAGTGCATAGTGGAGCCGTTGAGCACGTACTTGTTGGATGCAGTTGACTGCACTATTAATCAAACTTCACAACAATTCACTTGAATCTCCTTTTGCAGTAAAAGTTAACAGTGCTGCCAAAGAGATCTTTGATCCTCGAGCATTCTCTCAACTTTCCCGCTGGAGTCTCTCTTGCAAGATACTGGTCATAATTCTCAGATCATGGACTCTGGACTTTATCGCTATAAGATCATCAAAAGCAAAGGATCGTCATCGGTGTAGTCCGGAAAGTTCTGAATTAATTCTAAATAATCAAAGACATTAAGGTGCAGAATGTTGGCTAGCACAATCGTCATTATGGAAACTCAGTTTTGACTTTTTTTTCATTCATGAATGAAAAAAACGTCCGATATTCGACGGAATCGGGCTTTAGCAGCTTTCATCGCTGTCCCACCTCCCCTTTCCGAGGACTATGGAACTCCTTGCTCTTCCACGCACTTATCAAATATTCTACGCACTGATTGGGTGGAAAGGAAGAATAATAAAGGAGCGTATAGGATGTTGGGCGTATAGCCATTTATCCGAATTTTCCATCTATGTGGTGCAAAGGTGTGAAAAATGAAGAAAGAATTGTAAAAATTTTCTAGTATTTTATATTTTTATATTGGGCCAACAACCTTTAAGCCGATTTTTACATGATAAGAGCCACTAGGTTGCTTATACTTCCATCATACTTCAAAGTTATGCTCAAAATAAACCAATTTTTGCTGCCTTACAAATTTACTATCGTGCAGCTCATTATAATCTTCGTTCCCAGACGTGTACGTCAATGTTCATGTCTGTTTGCCGGGTAATTTCAGTCCAAAAACAATGGAAGCTTGAAGCACGGAAGCACAGAAGGCTGGCAGAGGTTTTGTGCCATTTCAATTTCACATTTGAACTTGGGAAAAACTTATGGGCATTTGAAGGTGCGCAAAATTTGCAGGTATTTCACACTGGTGCGGCCAGAGAGTGGTCCACGGTTTGTGCGGGTAGTTGGGACATTCAGAATTGAAAAGGCCTTTGAAAAGGCATCAAAGGAACACACTTTCGCATTTACTCCAGCTGAGTAAGCAGCTGCTCAAGTTTCATTATCTATCAAACGATGACCATCATACACAGTGATACATCCAGACTTCAGTTCATAAAGAAAAGCAGGGAAAAACCAATGGTTGTGAAGTGAACGGAATTCTTTTTTTTTTCGCCTTTAAACGTCTATGATTATTTTAAATGTCTATGAAGTGATATGAATATAGATGGTCACACTAAAGTAAACGTAGCACCCACTAAATGTCACAACTTCAGCTTCAATACTCTCCCAGACAGACTCACAATCCAGAGAACAGAAATGCACATAAATACGCATACATATATACCTACATATTTGCATAAATGTCGCCGTCATAATGCATTTTTATGCGGGAAACTGACAAATGCGCACAAAAAATAAACGCATCATTCAACCAAACCGCCAGAATTTCCAACCCGTTTCAACTGTGTGTTGATGAAGTGGAGGTTTATAAGAAATCATTCTACATTATTATACTACCAGTTGATAGTAATATTTTAGTAAAAATTATACCAGTTGTTTTAATGTAGGATGCATCATATTTATTAGTATTTCTTAATGATTTATACAGTAATAATGGTTATTTTTCTCTTCCTAGCTTTAATAATTTTTCTCTTAATATATTTTTCACTTTATTGATATTAATTCGAGTTGATTTTTACTGAATGAATTGTAATTAATTAGCCTCATCGATGAAATGAAATGGATAATTTTCAATGACATTTGCATGTACAATTTCATTTTCAAAGAATGCACTTTTTTGAAGTTTGATTTTCTGCTTTCAATTTTCTTAAAGAATCACTCCTTTCTTTGTTCATTTTTGAAGTGAAGCCTTTTCGAAAAATGCACCTCTAAAAAATTTATTATCGTTACACTAAGAAATTTAAGTGATTCTATTGACAGCCGTTCTCTTTTTTTTCTTTCATAGCTGATTGTTATAACGAAGCAACAATCTAATACCTCATTTAAAACTTAGTTTTTTTTTTATATTTATTACTTACACAAAGAGCAATATCCATAATATATAAGGTAAATTTATCAAAGCGATGAATAAACATTAATTTTGAAATGTTTCAGCATGCGAAAATGTAATATTTATTTGCAAGCAAAGCAAAAATAAATAGTAGTTGTTTGCTATAGTACTATTCACACCAACTAGTGAATAATGAGTTGTTCATTCTTTTTCTGCTAATATAAAGTGCTTCCCACCCGTGCGAGTAATTTTTTTTGAGTAAGATCATACATTGCTTATCATTCGGATTTCTCTAAACGAAGAAGAGGCAACTGATGGTTTAAGGCCTCATTTTAAGATCACTCCTTCTGAAGACCTAATGGCGGCATAGTGAAGAGTTGAAATATTAGATGCCAACCTATTTTTGCTGTTTCAGAAGGTGGAAACTATGTGGATCAAACTGAATAAAAAGTTGTTTCGTTCATTACCTACTAGCGTCCATTAAACAGTTTTCTGTACTTTATCTAGTTCGAGTATATTTATTAAATTCACCACTGAAGTCATTTTCAATATTAATTTTGAGAAATATTTGGTAAATTCTTTTCTTCTTCTATGAAAAGATATCTTTTCAATCCATAATAAGAAGAATTGAAATATAATTTTAAAAAAATTGAGACGGAAATAATACTTGTTTATTTTCTTTAGATTTATATTTATTTCATTTTAACTATCCCTCAATTTCATCTGATAATATATCAGTTAAATAAAACAAAAATTTGCAAAACTTCGATTAAAAATCCCTCATAAAAAATTATTCAACGTATTTATACTTCATAAACGTTTATTAGTTCTGCTAATTTTCTAGCCGATCACTTATTACGAGAAGAAAATAAATATTAGATTAATTTGATGCTTTAGTTCCGTTTTCCACTATGATTTCTTCCTATTTTGCTATCAATATAAAAATCAACGCAAAATCAAAGAAGAGGAAAAAACGCTAAAACTTATGCGGCATTTATTCGCAAAAGGTGAGCCGGTTTCTCGTATAATCATTACAATTGGTTACTTCATTTTGAGGAGATCCAATCGCTGCAAAATTCACTATTCCTTATCGTCAAATATCAAATTTGTGATCTCTATCGTCGCACTTTTTTTTTTTTCTTTCGATAGAGAATTCGGCCATTAAAATGACATCGTGGAAATACTCATTGATATTTTCGTTGACGTTGAATACGTCAACCTGCAAAAAAATTTACAATGCCGACAGGTGGTGATTTAAAAATATTTGTATTTGTGATTTTAGAGTATTTTATTATTAAACTTGCAGAATCGAATGTTTTGTAATAAAAAAATTCAAGAATAAATTAAATTATTAAGTTCTGTATAAGTTAGAATGAATAGATACATATTAAATTTTGAAAAATATCAAAAAATATTGAAGTTCAAAAATTAAAAAAAAAATGGAAAAGTTCGTAAAAACAAATGAATAAGATGAAGAAGAAAAGAAAAAACACTCCTACATATATAATAAGCATATGAAACGTGAGCTATTACAATCCTTTGTGGTGTATTGAGCATTTATATACAAATACTGCAATCAAATATTTGGATAAGGCACTGATTTTTTCTTACGAATTAATTGCACACACCAATCAGCGAAAAAAATAACTTCCCATAATTTACAACCTCGTCAGCTGCAAGGTACTCCTATAGTTGCAAATATTTCACACAACCTTGGTCCTTCATATTAATCTTCCAACGAGACGAGGTGCAAAACTGAAACTCGAATAATGCGTCCTATGTCTTAACACACATATGGCACACACTCATATACCATCTCAACTTCCCTATATGCAGGAGGTGAAGGGAAGGGGAAATAATCTGAGGCAAGCTCTAATAGAGAGGTCTACCGCATGATGAGGATCAGAAGCTAGAAATTTTGCAAAGTCATTTCAATGAAATTTTCGCGAATATATTAACGCTATAACGAGTACGCAAATTCGAATTTGCGAATACTCGCACAAATACCGATCTTGAATGCTCTTCTTTGCAAACTTCGACTCTGAAGTCTTCGATGTAAAGATCCGTCGACAGTAGTACGTAAATGACTCGCTAAAGTTGAGGTCAATTATTCTATAATTTGAACGATAAAATGAACAATCGTAATCAGCACAATTTGATAAATAATCATATTTTTCAGCTTGAGATACTATTCGAAAAACCATTCGACTAGACTTTAGCGATTTTGTTGAAGGATGCAAAATCTATTAGTAGATAAATGACTTCTTCATGTATTTATTGGAAGAATATCTGAAAACTAGTCATATTTGAGTTTTGCGGCAACCACTAATATACTATAATAAATCCATCAATTTTTAAATTGCTAAACCTGATCGGTTGAATAAATCATCGGCTTAAAGTTGAACTAATGCGCTTCATTTAGATTTGATACTTTGGTGGAATCCTTTTTAATGCTCAGTTTGCACAATTCACCAATTTCATCAAATTTGCCAATTTTGTCATTTCACTATTTTTGCCAATTCTGACAGCGAGATACCAACTTTGCTTGCGTAACGATTCGATTACAATCGATGAAAGCGTGAAGAGATTGGCTAAAAATTTTTGAGCAATTGATGAATCGACATATCATCGATGCGTACCGCCGTCGAATCAATGCACATTTACCAAACAATATGTCAAATGACGCATCTGGTCTCATATCGTCATGAAAGTAAAATGCGCACAAAGACTGAATCCTTTTCTGCTCAATGGGGGTAATTCACTAAGGAGGCGGTGCTAACAATGGCCTATTTTCTTTTTATCAAATATATATGCTTCATAATTGGGTCTACTGCATTGTACAACGCATACGGTAGGCGGTGTACGGATCGCATTTAAACAACCATATTTTGATACCTGCACCAGGTATTTTTGCAGTGTCGACGTGGCGCTTGATAATGACCGCCTGCCTGTCTGTGTGAAAATCTTGATATAGCTGCGAAATTTCGCTTAATACTATTGGGCTGCAAAATTTCATAACTCTTTGACGGGAAGAGGAAGTATAAATCGCTATAGGGAAAGGGATGAGGAAGTAGGTTGCAAAAGTTGAATTAAATCATTTTTTTCTGAAAAATTTTGTCAATGCATCACAGGAAAACCTAGACCACTTCAAATTAATGCGCTCTTCCAAATCTGCATTTGCAAATAGCATCACAACACTGTCTTATATACGCTCACCTATATGCTTATGCTTGTATTTGTATGTGTCTAAACGAATACGCTAGATTACGCTTACATCCATCTGCCTTTTTTTTTTTAAAATTCTGCAACAAGTGAACTAAGGGTTAAAAAATTTAATTGTTATGTTCATTATAGGTAGCCTACTATACCATCTTCGATGAGGATCTGTTAAATTCAAATGGATTTTCGAAGGTGCTAAAAAATTCACACATATTTTAGTTATGTCGGATTTTCGTGCTTGTATTGAATCGATCATTGAGAGACGAATTTCTTGCTAAAGTTTTCTTTAAGTAGGCGAATGAATTGAAACAAAAGAACATTAAATGAAATTTTTCTACTTTTTTTATGTATTTTGAAATTGATTATTCAAGTGAAATGTGGAATGCTTTTCTCGCGTGATCTGCCTCCGAAACAGTGATTCTAAAGGAATAAAAGCATTTCGTTTAGATTTGCTGTTGAAGAGTAAGAGGAAGATTAAGAAAAGGAGGAGAGATAGTTCTGTCCGAAAATCCCGGTGAAGCTGGATTTGATCTAACGGAAAGCTTAGGTTATTTCTTGATGAATAAGCGTTCAGCGATAGCGAGACACCGTTTCATTAACTGCTTTCTACATTCAATTGCCTGTTTACAGTTTATATTAATTCAAATAGTCCGTTCAAAGTGGTCTCAGTTCTTCATCGATCAATATTTGTAAATAGATTTGTATAATTCGCAATGTGGTTGCAATTATATTGCAATAATTTGCAAAAATTGCACCTTTAATTGCAAATGAAATTGTGTTTCGTTGACGAATCAAACGTTAGAAATTCCATTTATACTATATACGATGAGTATTTTTGCAAGAGTATAAGCGTTGCACAATATTTAGCATATCATATTGCAATTAGCATGGAATATAAACAAATTACAAAAATTAACTACCGAGTAACTAACAAAGAAGATCCCATTAATTAACAATTATTATTATTATTTTTTTTTTTTTTGATCTACTGCAATCTTAAGATAAAATGGGCTTATTGTAATTTTAGTCATTGGTTGCTCTGCAAGGGAAAGAATTCACATCGATTGTAATTTTTTCTTTTTCTTTTGCAAAAGACCGATGGGAACATTCTTTTGATATGCAGTAGTACGATATCAGTTAATTTAGGCATTGAGCAGAGTAGCATCGAATCGACTTAGGTTGAATTGAATTCAAATGTTTACTACAACTGGAACACTAATGATCAACACATTTGAATGAGACGGAAATGGAATTACGCCTCAGGGCGGCTTTGCTCTAGGTCCTTTCTGAGTTCTATCCCTAATCTCGGAGCTCCTGTGGAATTTCTCGAGCTGCCCGAACCTGCAATGCAACTCCGCTTTGATCTCCCAGCAGAACATTTTATTTGTTTAGATTTATGTGACCTAGTCGGTGTATTTTTTCTTGCCGTATGCAAGAAGAACACTTGCCGAGATGACCTTGAACATTTGGTGCCTTCTTGTCATTATTCATCGGATCGTACAAAAATCGCTATATTATAATGTGTTTTAGTATTGCTAATCTAATCTTTTCAACATCTCGTTTGTATGATATATGCAAATCTCATACATAATGTTGTCTGAAAATTTGTTTTGCTGGTTTTTGAACGAATAGTAAATGCAGGCATCGCCTGATTGAAATGAATCTGTATGAGCTTCTAAAAGATGGTCAATTACAGATAAGATGAAATTACTATCGCTCATATTCATTGCACTATTCAGTGTTGCAATTGCATATCCGATTCCCGAAGAGGATGCCAAAGGTACAGTAATGCTTCCTTATAGGACTCTTATGACTAATATCGGTTAATTACGGTATAAATAACGTTCATCGCATGTGAATTTAAATATTGCTGTGCTTTCTAAAGCAGCAACTTTATTTTTATATAATCATTGTGAATGGACGATGTAATAATGCGTTCATTATTTGTGCATAGAAATAAGTTCAACAAAATATTAGTGATCATTACGAATTGCGGAATGAAGGTCACTGAAATTCGAATAAGCAGAATGGTGCCATCGAAAGATGTCGAATTGAACGAGTTTTGCAAACAACACATCATATGCCTCCATTAAACGACATCGTTTTGCTAACACAATACGGCTGTGACATAACGAATCAATTGAAGTGATTTCTTTAGATATCATAAAAAAGAGCTCATCCAAAATGTGCAGTAGAGTCAATACAACCTTTTCTGCTCCGTATTTCTTTGCCCCTTCCAGCGTGGATCTAATTGACTCCGACCAGAAAAAACACCTTGAATGTTTTACCTCTTGATGGTTTTTTCATTTCACGAAAAAGCTGGAATTGCCCATCTTCAAATTTTGTAATTGATTTTTTTTCATATCGACATAAAATTCCTTTCGAATTAATTTAAAATTCTCTGAAATTTGCTAAAAGTTTCATAAAAAGAACTGGTCTATCACACATTGCTCAAGTTCAGTAATTAATTTTCAATTCGGAATTCTTACACCGATAGTGAAAACATTATTAATGGCTTTTCATTTTTAGAGATTGCACATGGCGAGGAGAAAACCGCAGAAATCAACAAGCTTGCAAAAGAAGAGAAAAAAGAAGAGACAGAAAAGGTAAGTGAAAAAGAGCACGAAAAAGAGGAGAAAAAAGATGCTGAAGAAAAGGAACCTGAGAAAGAATCGGAAAAGAACGAAAAGAAAGAAGAAGAAAAGAAAATAGATGAAACGAAGGAAGCTGTTGAAAAGGTTTGTTAAACTTACTTATCATTGCTTAAACAATGCATAAGATGAACGCTTTTTCCAATTTTTTTCGACATTATTTATAAAGACTTTCCGTCATGATAGCTGTCAATTAAAAATCCTGAATGGTCCTCATAAATTCAGTCAAATTCAGTTACATCTTCTCATCTCCATCTCTGATCTGACAACCCCGTTATGAAACGCAGCGTCATAAAATATAATTAAATCAAATTCTGCTGTCATATTATGAAATAGTGTAAGGTTATCGGCGAAATTCTATATTCCGATGAAATATTTTCAATAATTTTATATTCGAATAAAATATCTTTCAGTGAATAAAACTTTAAGAAAATTTAACTTATATTTAACATTTACAATAAAAGAAAAGTTACACACGTTACCTTATATTTTTAACGTCCAAAATGAACTGCAAATTATTCGGCTTTAAAAATGGAAATTTTACCAATACAATATTCTTGTAATATTGTAGGTAGTTTACTCCATAAACGTGACCCGAATAATGAATTGGTTTTTGCTTACTGTAATATGTTTCACTTTTGTTGGCTGTCGTCTGGCGCGTGGCACACATCAATCAACTTTCTTTATTAAAACTAACACCTCGTACTCGTCTAGCCTATATCTGAGAAAAAAAAAGCAACAACGGCACCTAAACTTCCTAATAAATGAGAACGAAAAAAGTTTAGGGTGGTACAACAGAAACCCTCTGCCACATAGCATTAATTATGCTCCTTTATTATGAAGCTAGATGACCGCGTGAAGTCTTAGAAAACGCCACTTTTCTAGTATTTACTCATCGTCCCCAAAATGTACTACAATCCAACGTGAGCAGGTGGTCCGGAGTCTTCTGGAGCCACATTGATTATATTTATTTCAGCCATAACTTTAACCAATTTCGGAGGTACCGGCAAGGGAAGGAAAGGGATGAAGTGACTGGAGAAACTGGGGTCTTACAAAAGTACCGTTATCTGATTGGCATAGATATTGTCAGAAGGTCCATTTGGACATGTAATGAATCGCTCACATACCTTGATATCTCCTCAACAAAATAGCAATTATTGACTGTGGCTCCGTTGTAAATGACAGAATAACCTCGCAGAATATTTTAGCACCAATATCCTTTAAAAAACAATTTCAGTGCGCATTAATTTGTCAACATTAATACTTAAATATTGGAAATGGCTACAGTATGCCTCATTTCTTCACAAAAAAAGCAAACAATTTAAAACCCACTTCTTATCATTTCATGAGTTGTGTCAACACTACTCGCTCAATGTTTTCAGCTAAAAATATCGCATCTCGCAGCTTTTAAACAACAATCAACGTTTAAATCTTTTTAAACACTTCTACCTTGCCTGACAGTTAGAGGTTCCGATTTTGAGTGGAAGTGTCTATGATAATCGTTGTGTATTTCTATGCTTCCATAAGGAACGAACAAATTTGCGACAGCCACCATTTAGAGAACTCAAAAGTATTACAATTGTTATTGTTGTTCTTTAGTTTTATGAATTGTCACTTTCATTCACACATAATATATCATTCGTTCTTCCAGGATGAGAAAAAATCAGAGGACAAAGAGGAAAAGGCCATTGAAG
Organism: Baylisascaris procyonis; assembly: GCA_037389465.1. NCBI lineage: Eukaryota > Metazoa > Nematoda > Chromadorea > Rhabditida > Ascarididae > Baylisascaris > Baylisascaris procyonis. The sequence continues at coordinate 2,152,983 of JAZARR010000201.1, forward strand.
CCATCGAAAGCAAAAAAACTGAGAAACGCGACACGGGTGATACGAAAGATGAAAAGAAGGAGGAGGAGAAAAGGGCTGTCGACCTGAACGAGAAAGGGAAGGAAGCAGAAGAGAAGAAAGAAGCTGACGATGAAAAAGAGAAGGAAAAGGTTAAAGAGAAGGTTGAAAGTGAAACCAAGAAGGAAGAAGAAGAGGAAGCAAAAGAGGCTGGAGAAAAGGAGAGTGAGAAAAAAGAAGATGTAGAACAAAAGGATAGCAAGAAGACAGAGGAAGGAAAAGAAGAAAAAGAGAGTGAAAACAAGAAAGAGCTCGAGGAGAAAGAAAAGAAAGAGGACGAGAAGACAGAGAAGGAAAAGAGAGAAGAGGGAGAAGGAAAGGAGAGCAAGGAGAAAAAAGAGGAAGCTGAAGAAAAGGAAAAAGGGAGTGAAGATAAGAAAGAGGAAGTAAATGACGAGGACAAAGATGAAAAGAAGGCAAAGGAGGTGAAGAAAGGCGATTCAAAAAAGAAGGAAAATGAAAGTGAAGAGAAGAAAGAGAAACAACCTGAAAAAGGATCGGAAGTCAGTTGAATATTTTATCATTTCGTAATGATTCCTATTATCATTCATCTGTGTGATCATAATAAAGAGGAAAAAAAACGAATTAGAAGGACTGAAAATGGGAATTGGAAAAGTGCCTTTTTCTACTTTTCTATTCATCTTTTTCCACAAATACTTTAAAATGTCGACTTGAGAAACTGAAAACACCTTTGAGTAATAAACTGCGATTGGTAGTGCTTCATTTTTTTTGAGAACTGATTCTAAAAACGATGAGTACTTAAAAAATTTTAGATCTTCCAAGAGTGGTGCTTTTCCGGTAAAGATGGGAAGAGGAATGGACGGAAGTGTAAAGCTGGGAGTGAAACAACACTGCGAGAGATGGATTTTTCATTGCTGAAATAAACATCTTCTGTTGTTGAAAAAAATTTTTTTCGACGTTATATTCGCAAATTCATCGTTATTTTTATTTGGAAATCGAAATGTAGAAAATTTTCAGGATAGTAGCTCGTCATCGTCTTCAGAAGGAAGCAAAGGGAATTAAATGACGGTCATCATCACACTATGTGCTTTGGTACTCTCGATTGCTTCCCCATGATTCTTAATTTCTTTTTTTTAGTGTGCATCTCAACGATTTGAAATGTTCTGTTCGATTTTTGTTGAACATATGCCCTTATAATTAATAAAAGTAATTTTTTTGCACAACAGTGCTTTTCGATATTACACTGAAGTCTTAGAACAGTTCATCACGTGTAGAAATAGCAGCAAAAAAAATGTTATCAAGAAATTGGTCACTCCTAAAAGATTGCCAAAGTTGTATAAATAAGCAAACAACAACCAACCTCAATTATTCAATTAGGTGTCTGTCTTTCAAGCAATTATATATTTACTGCATTGTTTCGACTGTATTCAATTAGGTCTCCAAGCTTCAACTAAAAAGGCGAACACGTCTAGATGCTAAATAATCTGTTTTTTTTTTTACTCACATAAGTATAAATTTTGTTCGAACGTTAAATGAACGAGAGTTTTTTTTTTTTTTGACGATGACCACTTATATAGAAGAATGCATAAATTGTTTAATCATGGAGTATTGATGCGTTCTTTTCTAACGCAACGATTCTTGTTGTTGAAAAGCTTCCATTGAAAACGTAAGCAATGATTTCAATAAAATGCAATCGTTTTATTTAGCCAATAAATGGAAGCCAACAGACCAAACAATTATCGAATGTTGCAAATTTTTTATTACACAAATGAGAGTGTATCTCAATTTTTAACAGTTAAAAAGTGCGATATCAAATATTGCAAGAGTATTTTCGATCGAAATACTTGCTTTTCTCATTTGCCGTCTAAGTTTTTTAATATTGCCTGATGGTTGAAGCTGTATAAAATTCGGCAACGAAACTGACCAACTTATTGCTTAAGATAAGCAGGAAATTTGTTTTGATTTGCATAAACACTACGCAGTTTTTTTTGACCGAATCGCAAATGCTTACCTTTATGTTGGTACTGCCAAATTTGCATTTATGTTTTGCTAGTCCTTTTTTTAAACTATTGTAATTTGCAACCGCACTATTTTGTTTGTTTGTTTGTTTGTTTTGTTTTTTTGGGCGTGTGAGAAGGTTGAGGCTAACGAATAAAGAGGAGGAATCGAGAACCGCTCCTAAAGAGGTTGCAGGAGAACGCTAAAGAAAGAAAGGAACGCATGAGGTACAGTACCCTCTCAATACGGTGTGTCAGTGAGCAATGAATAACAAAATGTTCACTGCATTCCCGATTTTTCCTAGCAAGATGCAAAGCAGAAAAAGAAATTTACATATCTTACTATACGGATTGGATAATTAAATAAGCATATATCAAAATTGATTTATACATTTCATTAGCATTGAGAATACCATCTTGCAATTATATCTGCTTATTTTCATAATGTGCCTATTATCAGACGACGTATTGTGGTGACATATTTCTGCTTGAAAATTGCTGTTAACCAATAGTCAGTTCTCGCGTGACCGTCGTGTTCCATCTTTGCATCCGTCGGTGCTAGTGCATTCCAATGGCTGAGGTCTCGATATCCTGAAAGAGTGACGCATCTGGAAGATAATTATCAATACGCACTTAGAAAGGAATTGTTTTTGGGTAAAACAAATCTGCGGTTCGCAGATAAATTTTAAATGATATGCATCGACTTTTCAGAGTATATCAGTAGGTTTCCCAAAATATTTTACAGGAAATGAAGGAAAAAATAAAATTTGAAAATGAATATTGAATTTTTTTTTTTAATATAAGACTGTAAGAGAAATTTATAGCTGTGCAACAATTTCAGAGGCGTTAATTTTTATTCGGTTGCAATGATGTAATAATGAATTAAGATTTATAATTGCATACTTATGCACTCAAGGTTTATAACACTTTATAACACACTTCTTCACTATTATAACACATTCCTTCACTATTTGCCTACTATCATAAAAGAGCTCTTTGCTATCTATCAAATGCTACATAATAGGTAGCAAATTAGCACTGAAAGGCACATTCGTATAGGAATTTAAATGCTAACGATTATACGGCACAAATGATAACACTGACTGTAAAATACGTAATAAGGTTAAATTCTCACCAATAAGCAATAGATGCAAGAATAGCACCCGCTATATTGCCGAAGAAATAAACATAGAGAACCCTCCAATATTGAACATCAAAGAAAAAGATCGAAGCTGCAGCCGATGTAGCAATTGATCGTGCTATATTTGCACATTGACCCAATGGACGATAACCAATAAATGATACAAGCGACTGCAATATTACTCTTCATATCCACTGAAGTAGTCAATAAAAAAATTAGAGATTTATGCCGCACAACTTCAGTGCGATAGTTTCGATGTGATTGTTACATTGCTGAATGAGTTTAGTTTCTCTATACTGTTCTGTTCCGTTTTGCACTCATACATAGAAAGCTGAATTCGGAAGGGTCTCTATATACCTATGATGGTCATTACAGGTAACTAGTGATTTCGATCAGTGTGCACGTTAGTACTGCTCGATGAACAAACTATTCTTAGTATATCAAAAGTGATTAAGCACTTATACCATTGATAATGTCTTTCTATATGAATTGCCACGGTATATTTATTAGTGAATTTGTTGATATTAGAGAAATATGTCAACGTTGTATTAATTTATTATTGGCGAGCGCCAGGTTTTCGCCTAGTTTAGGCGATTCGTTAATTTCCTACCTTTATTCTCAATGAGAAACGATTACTTAAGTGTAACCGTAGAAATTTTTTTTTCGTTGTCACATCAATGTTATCTAAATAAATAAATGCTCTCTAAAAGAGAATTATTTTTTCATGCACTTTTGAGAAAATTTAAAGAATTGTGACATTTCGGTATTTTTTTATCAATCGACGAACACCGAATACGCGACGATGGGCATATAATAATTTTATTCTTGACATTTCGGTGACTTATATGATCATCAAGCCATTTTCACAAATCTTCTTATCAATTACACAAAACAATAGAAAAAAAAGGGGGAAAATTCGGTCACATTTCTCTTGCTCATAGTTCTTGCAGAAATTTTGGTGGCAAAGAAAATTTTACTCACTAAAATGATTTGATAATTTCTTCGAGATATATCGATGATCGAATGTGAAAATGAATGATAGAAATATCGGGAAAAAAAACAAAACAAAGGGAAGTGCTGAATCCATTCTTTGGGATGGAGGATAAAAAACAGCGCAAATTTGGAGCGCAGTTCAAGGAAAAATGTGCAAAGAGGCACAAATCTTGAAAGAAATATTAAGGTGAATGAAATTTTCATGTGAATCTAATTACCGAAAAAAATTGCGACAAGAAATTCTAATCGAAATGAAAACTTTATAGTTGGCAGAACCAACTTTTTTTTCGACAAGGAATGGAGCCAAGCTAAAAGAAGCATGAAATAGGGATCATCCATTCGCTAACCCTTGCAATTGATGCAGCCGTTGAACAGAATATTCCATTGTTTCCTTTAGTGTCTATTGATGTGAATAGATATGCAGAGGAAATAAGAAAAGATAGAAGCATTTCAAGTAAGAATGCCTAAAAAAATATACTTTCGCCATTACCGTAGGCTTATTCACCTTTCTAGTCATTATTTTCACTTGGGAAGTAATTTTAGCTCCGGAGCTCTAAAATTTTCTTCGAATACTATTTTAAAATATAGAATTTGATCGTTCTCATTCCTTGTTTTTATTATTAAAATTCATTGTCGATTGGTGTGTTCTCTCCTTTATTTTTGATTTTATGCATCTAAGGTAAACGAATTTCTTTGAAGAGAAAATTGCCTATCAAATTGCCTAATTCATCTATCAAACTTTTCATCATTTCTAGCTTAAACAATTCTCTAAATTTGGCATAAGTTACTGAAAGAAAATAGCAACGGATTTACATTATTTAAACAATTTGCTCAGCTTTTTTTTTTGCATCTGCGCAATCCAATCTCAACTTTTGTAATCTAAAATATAAAAAATTTTTTAAAAAATTCTTAAGCATTATTGATGTAACATTATTGAAATTCTATATGAATATGATGAGCACAATCGGCGATAGTAGGATTTTTCTCACTATCATCTTATGCATCATTCCATAATTTATCAAAAAAAATTTTAAAGGATTTTTTTGAAAAAATATTAATACCTGAATACGATTAACTAATTTTGCATTGCTTTCATCCAGAAATGATCCACGAAAAATATCGATATAAGTAGCCTCGAGAATCAATGATCTTATAAGCGTAGCACCAATAAACGAACCAAATAATTGCATAAAAATGATGCAAATACCAAGCGTAATACGGCATTGACCACATAATAGCACTGATATTGTTATCGCTAAAAAAAATGCTTGATAAGTATGAAAATTAACAGCATAAATTTAAAGTGAATGAAAAAGCAAAGTCAAGAAATCCGTTTATTCGACTAGCTAGTTTCAAAAAAAAAGTTGACGATAAAGATAAGATATGCAAAGTCCTGATATAATATTTCGATTGTGAAGGAGATCATCCTTTATTGCACACTGCGCTCAGCGAATTTACGCTGAACAATCAACTTTTAGAGTATTAAAATGCTAGTTGCGTAATGTGAATAAAAAGCACTTCTTAACTACATCAGGAGATCAATGCATTACCGGGATTAAAATGTCCACCACTGATTCTTGCAAACATACACATCAGAACGAATACAATTGCACCCTCATAAATTGATGTTGACAATTGTGAATTCACCGTTGAGAATTCAAGTAATCCACCTGTAATGCATTTTGTATCTGATAAGTGATATAATGAACGGTCTGACTTATATCTCTTATTGTCGTGTTATATTACAGCATCAAGCTTAACAAAACTTATAATCTTTCGATTAAGCTCAACTAAGATCGCAAGAAAGAGTTTGCCAATGAGAAATTACAGGTTATTACCAGTTACTACCAGGTTAAAATTACAAGTCAATATTGCTACTACCAGCACTTGATCCTCGAATAATGCAAAATAGACTAAGTTAGAGGATGATTTCTAGGAAGAAAAAAAACATCAGTCTTCATTTTTTCATAAGATTTTTCACAGATTCCCATTTTTATACGAAAGACCATCTACGAGTCAAGAAGACCGATCAATAACAGCTCACTGCAAAATTGACGATAGCCTATATGTCAACTCTTAATTGTTAATTTAGCGTTACTTTGCTCTAGCATTATAATTCGGCTTCTTTCATTTCGTGTTGAAAAATTTCAAAATATTAAATCTATTATCGCTTGTAATACTTGCTAACTGCTAAGAAATTTGCGCTTATTTTTTATGCGATCTTTGCTGGCGTATGACAGTAGTATGATTTGACTTATTTGTTTATTTGTTTATTGTTGAGGTATGCTGTTGATGTATTCCTCAATTCAGTAAATTCATAGACATAATAATGAGATAAGCAATAAAAGAGATAAAAAATGAAAAATATAAAAAAAGTTGATATTTAATGATCATTTAAAAATACTAACTGAGAAGAACGAAGAGAAGTGACCCAAAAAATTCCGCTAATGAGGGTCTCACAAATCCTTGAAGTAGATCATTATTATCCATTGAAGGTGAATATGATTGTCTGAAAGAAAATTCTTTTCCAAGAAAATTGATCATTTGAAACGTTGAGGTTTTCTGAGATTTTCAACTCTATTCAGTATGATTTCGTATCCCACTTGTGGATACACTTTCTGAGAAGCCAAAAATTCCTATTTTTTCTCCAAAATTCTTCTAAATATCCCTCATCTCGTCTCTGAAGTAGAATGCCGAAGAAATGTAATATCGAAACACTGTAATATAAAAAAGAATGTAATATATCGAAGCATCGAAGCATACTCATAGCTATAATTGACTCTTAACTCTTAATATATGTGAGAAGCACGAAACGCTTGCTGGAATGAGATCAGCTAACCTTTGTGGTTGAATGTTTGATGCATCGTTTATTGTTTCGGTGTTTCCGAACGTCAACTTCAAGACATACGGATACATAATAGTATAACGTGGAAATGATTAACTCATTGATAGCGTTATTGATGATGACAATACTACAATAAACTATGGAAAAAATTTATGAAAAAAACGGTCATTGCGAAAGGCATTTTTGAGCATCTGAATCATCTTTATTTATGTTCAAATATGACTTCGATACTTTTACCAGTATATCGCAAACGTATACGTCGCAGATTTAGCTAACATAGCCGAATACAACTGGTTCTTCTCGTAATCGTTTGTTGAAAGCTTCGTAGCAACAAACTTTTGTGCAAGCTGGAGGTGATGAGGTGGTATTAAGACAAGATTTTTCTGCTAGAAGCTTCAGGATATAAAAAGTAAGAAAAGTTATTTAAACGATGATTGAAGTAATAATTGCCAAGTAAAGGGAGGATTGTCCTTCTAGGAATGGTAGAGGATAGATAAAATGCTACCTGAACATTCGTAAAAAAAACAAGAAGTAAAAATTAAGAGTTTCGACAAGACATATAATTTGATGAAATAAATTTATTCATTTTCACAAAAATACTACAATGAATTACAATACAACGAGTTTTGCTACGAAAGTCGACGCCATCCGAATAATTATCTACATTGCTCGTAAGTTGTAGTACTATCTATCGCATAATACCAGGATGTTGAATGCAACAAAGCAAATTATTATAATTTTCTAGAACGTCTTCTGAGAAAATGGAATAAATATCCTCAAAGAAGATCTTTTCCATTGCTCATTCTCAGATAAATATTGGGAAAAAAAATTTGTGAGAAAGAATTACTAACGAATTTTAGCAATAACTTAATATTACAACGATCTTCTGAATAAATTTGTCGCTCGCAAAAAATTTATGAACGAATTTTTCGTTTGTTTCTTCTTCTTTTTTTCATCTCACTACATTGTAAAATATTTTACGCATATTTGCTTGAGATTGATAGATGAAATTGAATTTAGATGATATCGAAGTATTTAGTAGAATAGTTAGCAAATTTTGTGACTTTAACTTCAACGTCTGTGAGCTGAAACCAACAAACAAACAGACAGACAGACAGACACACAAACATACACACAGACAACACACCGTAATAATGCGTGCACGCAAATCGAAACTTGCGGAAATGCTTTAAAAAAATGGAATTGCGGAAACGGAAATATCTCAGAAAAATTCCCATAAGAATTGATAGAAAAGCGAAGAAAAGAGTGGAATTTTTGTTACCGCATAAAGTCGGCATACACTACACATGCTAACATAAAGCTGAGATCACCGGCAAGCGTCAGTTGTCATAGAAACGACAAGCATTGTCTATGTCGGTCATTCTCAATCCACGTTCAGTTCGCTTGACGAGTAGATATGATCGAAGAAACACAACGATTGGGCCCAAATGTCCAAGACGAATTGATGCATAATGTAAAGCAGAAACTCAAGAATATGGCAGTCGATGAGAAAAAGATGGTCTTTGGAGAGGATAGGAGCAGGAATTAAGCAGGAAGGATGGGAGCAGCCGTAATGCGATAATAATGGTCATGCAATTAACCTATAGTCTATAAATGATTGCACTGACGAACAAAACGAAAGGGATTGGAAGGCACTATCACCATCCCTCACCCCCGTCTCACCAGTTTAGTTTGATCGTAAAAGAATGATTCCTTCGTTTTGATGAATTTCTGCAAAAATTTGCATTTTTTGGAAAAAAAAATTGAAGAATTAGCGTTCAAATTTCCAATGCGCTCTTCCTGCTCCCTTCGTGAGATTTCTTTAAGGGCATGAGGATCGACTCTTTCCATCTTTGATAATCTTGGGGCATATCAGTGTTTGTTTCGCAAATAATTTTCATCTCATTTCGTGCCGATAGATCTTCTGAGCCTCCTTCAAGTTAATATTATTTTCAATTTAAAATTAATGAATAGTGCCAAAAATTCTATTCAAAAGTAGAAAAAAAGTCGGTAATATATAAGTCAAATGGAATATGAATGAGAGAAGCTGCTTATGATGATGTGGATTACGCAACGTTTCTTGCTTTCCTTTTTTTTGACTAAGAGGGTTATACGAGTCGCACCTGATAGTAGTTGACCGCACAGCGAGAAGGGGTCATCTAATCCATTTAACTACTCAAATTGCCACCGCTTGACGAGCCCCCACCAATTTGCTAGCTTGCCTATCGTACATCTGCAGCATTCTTCTTATACTATTTCCTTTTTTTTGTTTTTGCACACATGTATGCAAATTATACGCATTAATTCGATGCTATTGTGACCCTTATGTGGTCATAAATTACATTACTGTTTCCAAAGTCGACATTCTAACAAGGAAAAACGAGGCGATGTCTTCAATCCTGTGTAGATAAGTTTGAAAAATTAAGTATATAAGGCTGTCAAGTTTGCTGGCAATTATCTAATTAAATGATTGGTTTGCAAATGGATAAAGGCTTCAAAGTCTATTTCATGGCGCTCAAATAATTATCTACTATGTCCTTTCTCTTTCCCATTCAGGAATCATTTAATAATATTTAAATGGATAAGAATTCTAGTATTTGATTACTTTCATAGTTTAAATAAAAATGCAGCACAACTATTACCACAGCCTGTACTTATTTAATTTTTTTGATTTTTACTATGAAGCATTAGATAAAAATTTGGTAATTATTATGAGGTTTTCGCTAACGCGTTTAAATTTTGCTGGTAAGAATTTGAAAGTTGTGGATGGATTAGATGGATTAGACTACTAAGAGCGCATATAATGCCATCTTCCCTATCGCGTTTTCCAAGTGCATTTATTTCCAGCAAATATACAAACTTTAAAAAGAATGTATAATATTTGATGAATAATTTCCAATAATGTTTAGCGTTGTCACATAATCTGCATTCAATTTTGCTAAAAGGGTGCTCAGTGTTGAGTTAACGGTAGGGGGGCATCGTAAAATGGACGACAAATTAGCATAGACGTCCCTCGTTTACGACTCGCTGTCGTTATGCTAATATACAGTTCAACCGGAAATCAAATCCTCTCACTTTCACACTCTTAACATGCGCTGTCTTCATTCTTCAAATCTATAAATCATGCCCGATTTACAACAGCAGTAAGTGATAATGGACGCCGTCGTTTCGATTTCGGTTTGTACCACAACAGTCTTCTTCGGTATATGTTTCAATTCATCTCTATTTTTTTGTGCTTTTTACTATTAAAGTTTGCTCTCTACTACATATCATTTTCACTATGATTGACTAGATGAAAATGATTTAATGCTTTACTGTTATATGTGTGGATTTATTTCGGCAATAATCAGATGAAAAAATTACCAAAGTTGCACTAAATCAACCGGATTCTCGAACTTTTATAAATAATTTAAAATCTGTTCCCAATGAATAGAAATTATTTAACTTGAAATGTTCGTCAAATTATTTGCTTCTTCTTTCTCTTTCCACGTCTAGAGTTTAGCTATTGAAATTCTCGATTATACCTATTTTATCTATAATTATATAACAACAAACATGTCCTGCAAGCGGAACTTGGGTACGACATCACGACGAAATGCGTTCTTTATTCTAGAATCCATAATATGTACTTACTGTTTTGATTATTCCTGCAATAATCGTTCACAGCGTATGTGTAGGTGATAAGGAATATCAGACCTGGGGAGTATCACCCTCAGTGACAAAACTTGAAAGTTGTTTCGAATTTTCTATGCAATTTGCTTTCTTCACCAATGATGAAAGGTCAATGAAAATTTCCTACAGTAGCCTTTCGGTATTGAAGCTGATGGCTAGCCACGCCCCCTCAGAGGATGGCACTACTGCATCATCTTCGGGGTGAGCCATCTTATATCGCATAAATCGGCTAAGCGCTATGTTCGAGATGGGTGACACTACTATTAAGTATGGATTGCACGATCAATCTGCATCCACTTCGACACAACCCTTAAAGGTATTTTCAAATGAATTGCGTTCAATCCGATGTCTTTGGAAATTTTTGAATGCTTTGAACGAATCAAATCTATTTTTCAGTAGTTCAAATTTGTACTTTTATATGAATCGTTTTGTGCTTGATAGAATAATAGAAAATACTCTAACAAATATTCGTTGGATTCATGTGAAGATCTGTTGAATAAGGCGGATTTCTGTCGTATGAGGCATACGAAAGAAATCTTTGCAACTAGATTCTAGATTTTTAGAACGTGAAACTGGAAACTATGCAGAATATTCTTTGCACTGTAAGATTTTTTGAGGCGAGATGAAGCTGAACATCATTTAACTTATTTCAGTGATCTATCACGTATTAATGTCTATTCGAATAAATTATAGCTTTGCGTTTCCGTCTAAGATTATGGCCAGAAATTTGTTTTCTTTCAGGGAATAGTTAAAGATGGACGCAACGAAAAAACGGCAAAAAGAGAGAAACGAAAATATCGTTGCCGTGTACGAAGCCCTGAAACGGTTTATCGCGCAAAAAAAGTGCGTAGAAGTAAAGCAAACGAACGAGAAAGGCGACGAATGCATAGCCTTAACGATGCATTAGAGCAATTAAGAAAAGCTCTTCCACAACTTCCCGATGAACCGAAACTTACAAAAATTGGTAATTTTACATTCTTAATTTTGTGTGCTTATACAAATTTGTGCAGACATAACTAATTCCGATAGAGTTATTTCTATCTTTATGCACTCATATTTGCCTAACTGTTCAGCGTCATGGCCGCTCATGTAGGTATTTTACTATGCACCATAGAGTAATCTCGCCTTATTATTTTTCATGCTGGCTGTACTGAATTCAAAAGGATTCATGAAAATCTAAAGTTGCCAAAAATCTTAAAAATGCTATCCAAGCCACGGCAAACTGGGGAATGTGTTGAAGAAACTAACACGGTATGAGCTGTTACATTTCACTCATAATTCATTCGACTCGTTGATCCAGTTGGCCCGACCAGACGAGTTGACTGATATCGTATGAATATAAATAATATTGTACAGTAGCATCAATGACCATTATTAACCTGTTGGACTCTTCTTCTATGTGCGTTCCCATTTGCGGTCGTCGATATTAGCCAAGCTACCCAACTCGTGGATTATCAGATGCCTAAATTTTTCTGCTTAATTTCTCTTGTCAGCTCACTGTTTCGGAGATCCGAATTTATTCGCGGGAGGAGGTATTTGTACGAATAACCGGCGGATTCTTTCCGGGTACTAAACGGCACTGATGGTGCGAAAATTCTGGGAAATTGCTCGAATTACTTGCCAGAGAAAGTTGAAAAAGAAGCTGAAATACCTATAAAAGAATTTTGCTTCCGATAGCGCTTTATTAGTCTTCCTTGACCAATTCATATTTTCTCAGCCGGACTATAGCCAACAATATAAAAATTCACCTAAAATTTTTATATCATTTTTTTGAGCTTGTATGTGGAATGACCTCTCGAAGCACATAAAAGGACTGAACGGATTCATGCCATTGACGCTCATTTTGATGGTTTTCTGTACATTCCCATTACACAAGCGCTTTCGCAGAGTACTATATTTTCATCTTTGTGATACTGTAGTCTATGTTTATTGTATTCTATGTTTTCGCGCACCGACTACCCTTCAGAATTTGAAAATCGAGCTACCGCCATCTGTCAACGAAACATTTAGAGCCAGCATTGCTATAAAATATATGCAAAATTTTTGACACCTATAAATCCCTATAAAACATTTCGAATTTAAGGAATTAACGCCATACAGGCACGAGCTGAGTTCATAGTGTATGCTTAGAAGTGCTAATTTATTATTGCTTCATTAAGTGCAGAAATTTTAATTTTATTTTATTTGCAGAAACGTTACGTTTAGCGAATAATTATATTTTTGCATTGGCACAAGTATTGAGTGGTGATGAAGAGCAAGTGGAAATTGATAGTGAATTCGATCGAGTGCAACAATCTGAATGTTTACTTCCTCTATGTTCTACGCAAGGATCACGCTTGCAGAATTATAATGCTCTATGATTTTTTATTATTTCTCAATTAATAATGATGTATAATTTGATGATTTTAATCGCTCATAAGTTATATATTTAATTCTAATAAGAATAATACAGTAGGATTTATTTGTCTTTTTTAAACTATCTCATTTGTTCTCAAAATATTCACTTATTCTGTTCCATTTCTGTAGATTTTTATTGTTCCATTAAGAATAATAGTGCACAAAATTTTCGAATTTATTAATGAGGAATATTAGCTGTTATTTTGATAGCACACTTGATGTATCATTTGAATAATTGCTTCTTTAAGCTGTTCTTTGATGAGATCATCGAATAGTAATGCATAGCATATGTAATATAAATGTCATGGTTTGTAAATAAAACTTCCATACATCTCAATATAAACTATCGTTTTGTTGTGTAATTTGCAATCGGCAAAAGGTTTTGATATATTGAGTGCAACCACAGCACTAGTTAGTTAACTGATATGAGAGCGAATGTTAGTCTATGTGTTTGCGGTAGAGAAATTCTCAAAAATAGGCGGGGAAAATTTGCGTTATGCAGATGCTGATCTCGTTCATCGTTAGCAGCTTTTAATTCCTCTTGGAACTATACTTTGTTATATTGCGTATTGCGTTAATCAACCACAGTCTTACTGTCAAATGTCATAGTTAGAGCAAACAAACGAGGCCGAACATGATCAACAGGTGAGCAAACATAATCGGTGGACAGGATCCGAACCAATATATATAAAACTGTTGGCTCGGATCCATAAATTGCTATCCGGAAAGTACCTTTAAATTACTGCTCGGCATAGTTGGCTTAAGTTCTGCGAAGTGAACATTTAATTGCCTTAGTCAGTCTACGATGGGATCAAATTGTTTGTGTGTTTTGACAGGATGAACATTTGGTACCCGATTCGAAGCATACGCCGGCAACTTTTTTTTTGTTATTCTCTCGTCGTCGGCCTACTTGATGTTAAGGTCCCCATTTGTTTGCTGATGGGATATAATTATGTAAGTGTAGCGGCATTGCATTTACCACCAAAAGGAAGTGTTGAAGTTCAAAACACCGCAGGGTTTCTATTAGTTCATTGACAGCACCGACTTTTTGAGCCGTTGACAAAACTTTATACCATATTATACCTTTACTCGGATTACTACGTACACAATAAAGCAATAAACAATTATTGTTGAGCAAACTGCATTGTAGAAAGCAATTCTGATATTGCTCCTTTAGCGCTCCATTTACCGAATACTTTTAAAAATTCGGCTTTTAAAGATGAATTCATTTGCAATTTCATTGTTTTGTTTTAACCACCGAAATATCTATTTCTCATATTCAAAGTACCAGCACTGAATCTAGAGACATGAAAAATCGGCATGCGACTTTGAATCGTTTCAAAAAATTTGGACTTTTAAGTTCGAATTTTTTTTTGAATTTAATCAAGCAGAATCATCAAATTCCTTTTAATTGGTATGGGAAATTGTTGGCGAAAATAATTTCATTTCATGGTTGAGAAAGAAAGCCATACAAAACTATTTGACGTACAAAAATGATCAAAATATTTGAAGGATTAAAAATGCAGCTAATGTTTTTTAATTGACCATTTAAAACAAAAATTACTGAAGTTATCGTTTAAAAACATTTATAAAACTCATCCATCCAGTAGTCTCACAATAAACACGATATAAATCATAGTAAATCTTGAATAACTAAGGAAATACCTGACCAAATTCCAATAGTAATATACACATGAGGTTATATGGAAATTTGCACTGATCACGCACTCATAGCTATACTAAGAAATATGTACACGCATAGTTGCAATTATCTGCATGTGGATCGATCTTTCATGTGCTAAAACCGATCCTAACTTGCATCTAAAAAATGAATGTTGCTTTTAAATTGATCAAACCAATAAGGGAGAGTCGATTTTTTAACAGCTCAAGCAAGCAGTGGGGTTCGATCGTGGAAGGGTTCTTCATTATTAACGCCTCATTAAGTTGGTGGATAATCACTAAGAATTGCACTCATAAACCACTCAAAATGGATAAATGCGCGAGCAATGCGTATATCATCCACCACTCAAGCGTTATTCTCAATTCGCCCACTCTATCAATCCTCTCCCTCGAGAGAAATAACAATCAATTTTAGTATACTGTATAAACACAAGTTCAAGTTGAAAATCGTTGAGTGACTGTAAGATACCGTACGCCCTGTAGATATCACATAATAATTTGATATAATAATATGTATGCCACAATGCTTCATTATTTGAAAATTTCATTTCATGTATTATTTCTAATTTTAAGTGGGATATTCGTACTCTTTTTATCGTTCGATTCGAAAACGAAAAAAAAAACCACTTCATAATCGAAGTTTTTATGCTTCAATTGAACTAATTTTCTCTCTGAAGTTGAATAAATTATGAAAATTTACTAAATCATAATCTCAACTGATTTATGAAACTTTGGAAATCTATAAAATTGTAATATTTTCTATTCTCTAAATTATTTTCAGCAGTTTTCCCATATTGTTTTTTTTTTCTTTTTGCACTAAGAATGTTTTCTACGGTAAATATATTATAAATAAAATTATGAAAATTTCAATCAACGTAAAAGACAGTAATCCACTCAACGGGCATCTATAAAATCGTCTATGAGATTGTTTTAATGCTTTTGAAGATCGTTTCGAGATCGCCGATCTAACGAAAACAGAAGACGTATATCGCTCATGCTGAGTGCTTTCAAGTGCGATGAAATACATAGGCAAAAAAAAAATGTTGGATGAGCAAAGAGAACAAGCCGCCAAGATCGATTGCGAATCTAAACGAGATTATGAGCCCTAAGTGTGAATAAAGGTCGCCTGTTTTCAAAAGTTGACAAAGGGTAGCGTTGATGACGCAATTCACGCTGTGGGAGGTATACCCATCAATGAAGGTCAAAAGCTGGTATGCGCTCATCGTCTAATCGTAAAGCTGATGGTTGATATGTAGGATTTCCCTCTCGGAGCGGGAAAGAGCATTTTGGAATGGTCAAATCTTCGGCACAATAAAGTATATGAGAAAATAAAAGTTAATTTGAAAAAAATATTATTGCCTCTTCACATATGGCTAGTACGTGATACACGTTGGGGAAGTCTTAAGAAAAGAACATTGCCATGTAACTATGAAAAGGCACACAGTTCGTCAGAAACAAATGAAAATGAAATCATGCGTTGTTCACATTCGATTCGAGATACATGCGATCCCAGAGCTCGACAATGCAAACATTTTCGAGGATACTGTTCAGATTACGTTCGCCTTGAAAGGCTCATATAGAAACGAATTGGGGCTGTCAATCGTTACGCGGACTGCGCACAAAAATAGAATGGAAGCCAAGCGGAAGTCGAATGTTCACTGTGCATCGAGCAATTTCATGCATTGTTGCCGCATTCAATATAATCACTATCGGTTTTTCCTTCTCATGAAGTGTGACAATCGGGCAAACAAGTACCCCTGAAAAAATTCTAGGCTTTGACATGACATGAATATGGAGTCTAAAAGTTCCTGAAGTATCTGCTGGAGTGAAAATTTACAAGAGTTTTATCTCTAGCCTCCTTCTGCATCTATTTAGAAAAACCTCATTGAGTTTCGAAAAACCTACTATGAAAATAAGACGAACAAATATAATCAAGCAATTTACTCACTCTACAATAATTAGTTTTCCTATTTTTGCCTCAGATTTTCAAACCTTTCTTATGAATCTTTCAGTAAGTCAATAACCCTAATATTTCCCCAAATCAAATCAAATGTATAGATAAATACGCACTGACGAATGCATTCTCACAAAGACTAATCTATCACTGAAGAAAAATGATATATCATGATGATCAACGGTTGCTTGCAAATCTTTCAAGGAACTTGGATAATACTGAAATTCCAATCTGTCTACAATCAGATCAATAAATATAAGGCCCAAAGCAACTAACATTGCAAGCCCAAAATACAATATCCGCTCCGCAGCCTCATGTTCACTGAGTATGAGCTTCAAAAAATCACAGATGTTAGCAACTGGGAGTTTTTACTGCAAGATCAACGTTAACGGATGGCTCAAGAAACCTCTAGCGTCACTACCTTAGCACCTCTTTGAGTGACCTCTCAGAGAATCATCCAGTTTATAGACTAAACCGTTCACCTACCATCGTCTTCGGCAGTACCATCAGGATTAGCGATGAAAACTGGTTCCGCACAAATTTGATCTTCGTTATCTTTGCTCCATATAAGTTCATCTCTTTTTTCCACATCCACTTTTACAACCTGAAATATTTGTAACGCATTACTGTGGATAAAGCACTATAATATGCTAGACAAGCAATTGTGAGCACTATTCTCGAAATGACATCCATACTAATGCACTTGCCAACAGTGATAAAATTGAGCAATTACGGATATGAAATCCGTTGTAATGAACTGGGAGCTGAAATATGGGATTATCTTTTAGTTCACGAAGTGAAGCCTTCGAAGTATTCTAGAGGTCGCGTTAAAGTTGCAATAGGATCCCTAAAGATTGCTAATTGTGTTTGCTTGTGGTGCCAATTGGTTGCATTGCCACTTTTGGTAATGATGAGTGAAAAAGAGATGTAGTTTTAGATGAAATCGCTAGCAACCTTCATAAAAAGATGATAAACGTAATCCTTTTCATTCTCGACATAGTTCCTTCGAAAAAGAAAGCAAAGACCACTGCTTCTCCCGGTAGATTTGAAAAAACTGCGTGAACATATGTCCTAATAATAAAAAATTCTAGTGCAGCATAACAAATAGTTACCCCAATTGTGGAGCCTTTAGCACCTTGTATCGCACTGCCATAAACATAACGATAAGGTTTCATATTGAAACGATCGTAATTGTATTGTGGAAATTCGATCGCTGAAACAGATGCACATTTGCGATAGTACCTTTCGTCGTACGGATTAAGAAGTGACGGAAGAAAGTCGAGATGAGTACGATAGCTTTCTCTTTTCCCTCTAAACGTTCTCTGCTAAGCTTGTTCAAGCTGAACAAATTATTTATAGAGATGGCCAGAGCAGAATTTTTTCCTGAAGTCCATGTGATCCCTTACTTTGTGAACTTGATCCCTCTCTCTTTGTCGTTTTTATCGAAGTCCTCGTAATAAAAAAAATCTAACGATTGCTGTCATGTTTGATTAGTCATTACAACGGCTGCCATCGGTTTGTTACTATATACCCTCTTGACATTAATATCTACCTCTTATAGTGTTGAAAACGAAAACAAAATAGAGCGATTTAACTGGCGTTAGAAAATATCGCAAATGTATATATATATATATATCTTCCACTAAATTGATAAGTATCTAACCAATGTCGGAAAGGCGTGTATCGATAGCAAAAAATGAGCCATCCTTCTGCTTAATGAATCCGCAATTTGGGTCCAAGCCTCTTCCACAGAGAAGATCATCTTCAGGTTTACAATCTTCAGGGATATCGATCGGTATTATCATTCGATGAAGATAACCACGTCGATTGCCATCCTATACAAATCAAACTTGTTGTAATTTTTAGCCAGCAATATCGAAATGTCCGAAACATGAAGGAAAAAAGGGCAAACGATCAAGGATATAGAATATTGTCCTGGTGGGGTCTCAGTATTTTTCAATGCAAATCAAATAGTGATACTCAGACGAAACAGATATAATTTTCAGATGCAATCTCATATCAGATGGGCTTGTCATCTTTGAAGATTTGGCGTCTGTATGGCTACGATCCACAAAGCATTCCGATCGGGCAAGCAAGTAAACGAGGCCAATGCATAACTCATGTTCCCGGATACCGCTTAGCTATGTTGGTCTTCAGCTTGAGCACTGCAGGGAACGTTGTTATCAATTTGGGATTCATGTAGACTTCTAACGAGTGTGGGGCCGAACAAATCAACACTTTCAAGGAATAGAGGGCTCCAAATTGAAACTGCCATTTTATGTTTGAACGCTTGGGATCTCATAAGAGAAGGGCATATTGTGACCTGTGATATGAGATACAGCAATGAGCCAATTGCTATATTCCACTATATATAAACCTAAGCTTAAAAATGAACTTCAGCCAACTTATGTTTGAATAATATGACTTTAGGAAAAGTCAAGCGACGTTAGAAGTTAGCAAATTTCTACCTGCAAAACCATATAACAGCTAATGCTCATCCCTCATAAGATATGAATTCCAAGAAAATATCTCCAAAATTCAGATTATATTCTGTTCATTTAATTCACCATCTTGCAACATCGTTCATCCCTTCACGGATGCATCATTATTAATTGAGTTATTTCGAATTTTCTAATCTAAGCATTACCACAAAAAGCGCCTTTCCGGAGCGCATATTATCCATGTTGTAGTCCTCTAGTCTGCCAAGATGATCATAGCGAATATAATCGATGAAGATATGGCGGCGATATTCAAATGAATTTGCATGATGAAAAGTGCTGAACGAGGCGGCACGTATTTTTACGTTGATCTCTTTGCCTGTACGCCGATTAATAAGATGAACGATCGTCTATAATTCAATTAATTAATATAAATTATCAAAAAAAAAACCTAACAAAATTGTACTATGAAGCCATTTTAGATATTCCGGTCAATTTATTTCGACATTCAGCTCTTGGCAAACGTAACATCGAATATCATCTATTTAAAATCTAAAAGATACGATATATGGTTAATGATCGCATCCAATCATCTCAAGAAATCGAATCAAAACCATCGCTCTTTTCTGATGCGGCAAAATAATTGTGCATTTTCACATTATTCTATCGCCACAACAAGAGACATAACTATAAAGAAAAACGATAGTGGACGTTTGTACATCATATGTGAACAAAATTTTGCTATATTCTTTGCAGGAGAGAAATTAAATGATAGAGATGTTACAATATTGGCATTCAAAACGACAGCTACAGATCCTTTACTATAAAAAGGTATATTTTGTTGATAGACAAGTTGCCCGAGAATCTTAAAGAAATCCACACCATTTTGTTAAAGTTGAGCCAGAATACATGACGGTTACAGCAAAGAAATCGAAAAAAGATAAACCACATAAAATATTCTGTACAACTCGTCACAACCTTTTGACCATCAAGCCAATCGAAGCAATCTTGACATGATTTTCCAGTGAATCGCGATGCCGCAATCGTCATTAAATTAATTCTTAATGAACCTTCGAAGAAAACGATAAATGATGGTGTAATACCAAAGCTATGAACATAACCAGGCTTAAATCCATCGTTAACAGAGCATTCACCAACTATCGAAGTACGTCCAAAACCGGTGCAATCTGGAAATGCGCTTGTACAACCTCATTTTCAATGATATCCCCCATGTGATCGTCGAAGATTCATACAAATGATTTCTGTTGTAAATACTTCAAAAATTAAGGTGAGTGAAAATACCGCATGCTTATCCATCGTAACGAAAGACTATAAACCACATGAGTCCTGATTTCCTTCTTATGAGCGTTTTAAAATTTTCAGAGCTGGAACATATGTCATGTCTATGTTAGATAAGAATTAAATATCCTTTGGCAATCGTTTTTGGTTCCCTAGCAATGGATGGGACTTGTGCTTAAAAACCAAGGTGATTTTTCAGGAAGTTTTCTTGAATTTTTTAGCGAACAGGATCTATTTCAAGGGATAGAAGCATAATAATTTGGAAGCCTGAATATTCTTTACTAATATTTTTTCCATCTCTCAATTCAAATGGTCTGAAAGTCTCAACGAACGAGTATGAAACGAAATTCGATTATATGAGATAGATATTTCACATGACCACTGATATGATATAAGAGATATCATTCGCTATTATGAAACGACACCAAAGAAAAAAGGCTTCGAACAGTATACCGTTTTCTTTACGTGTTTCTGTTTTTACGAAAACATATTTGGACGATCGACCAAATCGTGCACCGATATTGTAGATATTGCCTTGATCGTCGTAGTGACAATGCGATGTCACTGTATTGACAGCAACATAGTTGCTGAGATCTTCCTATAATTGAAGGTTCTTTACAACTTATCCATTATCGGTCTCCGATGCCTTTTCTACCCTTCCAAATGGATGTCTTGAGTTCTCAGTGAAGCGACTTATTACTGACTTTGGTGAGGTAAAGAAATGTGAACTTAGATAGGTGACTCTCTAACCTCGTTGACGGTCTGAAGTGAATCTGGATCGATGCGATATATATATGGCGTTTCTCCTGTTGCATAGATCGCATCACCACATCTAATGAAGTGCGATGAAGCATTATCCGTGACGGGCTCCTTCTCAAACCAACTCAACAACCTGAATTGTGGGCATTTTAATGAAACAACAAATAATACATACGCATATCAACGAATGCTTCATCTGATGAGGAACATAACGTTTAAGACGAGAACAATGATTAGCCAGCTTTTATTACGATGATGTTAGCTTACAAATATGCAAGCCGGCATTATAGCACGAGATATTGACTAATCCGAGGTAAGTGACCCCAAAAAGTATTGTTCAAGTAAAAAACATGAGGCAATCACGTTTGCTCGAGATTACAAGTACCACAAATTTGTTGAATATTTTAAATGCTATAAATAATAGGAAACTGCATCAACGAACAATTGCAAACAGGTAGTTTGTAGAAGACGGAAAATTTCGAATTTGAAAAGTTATTTGCAGACCACTTTTAGTGTGCCAACCTTTGGAAAATGTTTTTGCAGGGGTCCGGTATCGATCGTGTTCCAAATGCACTGATCACGATTCGCTTTTGAGACATGTTCTGTTTATATGTATCGCTCTTCAAGTATCTGCAGCTGTACCACATCTGCAAATATATTATTCAGAAACCAAAAAGTTAATGACTAATTTTTCATGATAGAAGAAAGCACAACATTTTTGTTGTTAAAGCTAGCCAACAACAATTAAGAGCATAAAAGACCATGACCTTATGTGCTTATGAACTAAGTCCTCTTGACTTTCATCTTAGTCTGATCTGCAACCACCGTTCGTTGATCGTCTCTGCCAACCTCTATCTCGTTCATAATATCTGATGTATATTCCTTTTTTTGAGGAACATTTCGATTTGACCTGCGCTTACCAGTACCATTATTCTATACTATATTCATGCATTGCACTGTATTTCGTTCCATTACCCAACGTTTATTAACGGAATATGCGCTCGCCAAGTTTTCTACGTCGCTTGTAATGTGAACTGTGTTTGTAGATGAATCTATACTCGCATCTTTCGAGTTACTCACTCTTATTACTTATAGTTGTGCATCAAACTATGCTACTATTGTTAGTGGTAATGTTATATCGCCTTCAATAAATTTTCTTCACCGGTCGGTTACCTAGTCTAGGCAATTGTGTTATTTTACCAACACATTCAAAAACACTAGCAAGAGGTATTGTTTATAAAGGTTGCATTTTTTCAGATATAGCTGCAGATTGACGCGCAACCTACAGTAAGAAATTCCTAATACTTCATATTTCAAATACCGTAAGACATTTTTTATGGTTATGCGAGAACAGATTTTTGAAGGGAAAAAATTGCAAACTTGTTGGAATCATATGAGAAGGTAACATGCTTACAAAGTTAATGATAGTAATTACCTTGCCGTCTTCGAAATGAAACCTTTGTAGTAAAGCGAGACCATCAAACCAATGTTTGTAGCGAACACCGCCGATCGAGTATATTCCAGGTCCATTGCGCACAACTGTTCCTCTCAACCACTTCGGTATTTCACCTTATATAAAATAAATTGTGCTATGCAATATCTGTAAGATGGGGGAGCGACGCAAAGAAAAAGGTAGGGCAACATGGCAATTCATTGAACAACCTGTAAACATTACCGAACATTCAGATAACTCAAAATTATGTAATTATGGGAAGTGAGTGGAAATTAGCACAATTAATATAGAAAGAGTTGCCATTTTCGGTATCAGGAACTATGCAAAATGTATCATTAAGCAAGTTCGATTATATTTTGCTAGATTTAACTGAGGATACATCTTCGTTTAAGGCAGAAAATATCAAAAGTCTGAGCGGAGTTTTTAATTGCAGCTCCAGTCGGCGAACTACTACTTTGTTAGCTGGTCAATCTTAGCGCTATATATTCGCATCAGCTCACGGCGGAAAAATTTATGCTCTCTCGTGGTCGGCATGGTTCACGAAATGAAGCTAAGCGATGCGCATAGGAATAATTTACGCTGTTGCCGCTTTAAAACTATATTATGCGATCTTCACTTGTTTTCCGGTTCTAGCCCATATGTTGCAAAACAGCGGGTTCTAGATTTTATTTATGACTAACAATAGATGAAAATGACTCAATTTTTTAATGCCAAAAAAAGAAGTTTTTAACCAACTTGAAAAACCTCAAACAACAAGGGAATTTCCTCCAATTCAATAAGGAGTGCGAATTAGCTTTATCACAAAGAACACATTGAAAAATTGCCTTACCAGATACTGTGCATTCAATCGGCTCGAAGGTTTCCTCAAAGTTATCGAAAAGCGTTCCATTCATTGTCGATTCGATATTGCCTCCTACTTCTATGTTCACTGATGACAACCGGATCACAAATAAAACGTGTTTCTCTCGTTTTATGTATGGACTCGCTTGCGTTCGATGGTTGTTTTCGATGGTGAATATGATAGCGCGTTGATGAACTACGCCAGTAAATGTCGTATATCACCTCATTAAGCGTACTGTTTACTGACGTTTCCTCGTCAACCGGTCCTTTGTTGTTTTGATGAAAATGCAAGTGCTTATGGAACGACTACTATTTTTGTTTTTGAGGACGTACCTTGACAAAAGAAACTACCTACCAAGTAACGGACATTAGATGTTCCATATAGCGAGATCGCGTTAAGCATTTCGACTATCAGAAGGTATGATAGAGAACCATGAATGGCCAAGGCTGTGAGGGGCGTATTTGCAGCGAAGTAGTAAACTATATAAAAGCCTCGTTTACGAGGTGCATGATTTGTAGGTTTCACAGAATTTGAAAAAGTGAGAGACTACTATCCAGAGGGTCGGCTCACGAATCGATCAGCCACTTCTGATTATCAATATTTTGCATTGGGAGAGAGGGAGTGCAAGAAATTTTTCAAGTCTTTGCATAATTCGATTGATATGCAGACAGAGGATGTGATTATATTATCAATGAAATAAATGCTAGGCAAGACCAGAAATAATTAAAGGGGCCCTAAAGGATCCTGAAGTGTATTGCTGAAATGCACAATGGGAAGAGATGAATAAGCCGACGGGTACTTACAACTTAGAGCTGTTTTTAATCAAACGTTTGATTGAAAAGGACCTATTCAATGAATTTTATAATGATGAGCAATTATTGTTGTAATTTTAGGTTAGTTTATTTAGCGCATTAAAACGATCCATTAGAAAGCGTCATTTTAACGCAAACTCCGTAGTTTATAAAATTTTATTAAAAATAACAGCCGATAATCACAATTACTTTATTTCGCAAATGTGGAATTTTTTTTTATGCGGCACCGTTTTACGATGCACTATAATCTTTATTCAAAGACGTTTATTGTTGATTGGTCTTCGAAATAAAACCATTATTGATGCCAGCCTTATATGTTTGGGGTCATAGAGAAATTTTATATATCACAAAAATTTGTTTACTGTAATAAATTCATTTGTAATTGATAATCTTTAGCAAATCCTCTGTAGCAAATCTGATATACACTAATATTCCAATCATCTGATGTTCGATGAACGATTCATTTCTGTTGAAATTCCACAACATTGAGCCATTTTCTCACTCAAAATTTCATGACAAATAGCTATATAATACATATTATATATGGAGAATAGGAAAAAGATTGGAGAGAATACAAGGGAATCGAAAAAAAAAATGAAACAAATAAAGAGTACAGTCAAATGAATGTGAATTATCACTGATCGATTTCCATAGTTCTCTTCTTTGAAGAATAGCTAAGTGAATGTAGTGCGCATACCGAGAAGATATTCAAGGATTCGAAGATAACGGATCGCACCACGTAGAATTTCCTGTTTGCTCATTTTCTTATTGATTGGATAGCATGGGATAATTTGCCGTAACTGAAATTATTTCTCATTATATTTTAATTTTAAAGTATAGAATGGAATCATTCCTGAAAATTAATAAAAAATTATAGAAAACTTTTTTCACTTCTTAAATAAATTATCACTAATTTCATCTATAAAATAATTTTATCGAATTATTGTAAAGCAGAAAATGGAATCTATTTGTTAATGGACATGTGAATGATATACAAATAAGGGCGTGACGAATTGATATTATCAACTGCTATTTAACCATTCGTTGCATGAAAATAACAAGTCGATGAGTTCGATAGCAATATAATGACTACTCTCTGAGTAAAATGTTCTTTTGGTGAAATATTTAGAATTTTATTCATCGTACAACGACGTATTTATTTATACACTATTTACTGCTACGTAAGAATGTAGTGACGATCGATGAGGTAATGAAAGAGCCCTTCATAATGTCCTTAAAAAATATTATTTACGCTATGTGAATTCGAATGACGCAAGCAATAAAAAGTGATGACATACAGGGCAAAAATTTACACTATTTAAAATAACACAAAATTCTCTCCTACAGTAATAATTTTAGACGAAAAAGAATACGATAATATTTATAATAGCGCTTGAGAAATGGAACAAGGAAATGAATACAGTAACATCCGTATACAGTAATAAATCTTCCGATCGCTAAGCTACACTTCATCGGATGAAAGGGTCTCTTTGCATAAACCTATGTGCAGAAGAAGCAAGATGCAAAAAAGGCACTTGCAAATTCAGGAGGATGTCTTAGAAGCTAGATGGGTATAACGTGTAGCGAAACATGCCTGATTGAATGCTTCATTGACGTGTAACTGCCTTCTACGTTCACGATTATTTTGTACAAATTCTCTTCGAATTTTGCTCATCTATGTGACTTCAAATTGCTGCTGAAATATAACTTTTATATTAATGAATCCAGCTGTAATTCATATCACTTCGTATATTCTTACCGTACTTCGTATATTCTTACCGTTACCGTTGGAACATCCAATTATATATTTTCCCAAGAAATTTGAGATTTTCGGGAAAGTGAATGTAATTGTAACTCAGGACGGACTCTACTAGCCCTGAGTGAGTTCCAAGAGCTTTCTTTCTCATAAGTGCTCCTATCGATTCCAACTTCTTTCCTCATGAGGTTTTCAGGGCAGCCAGTGAAGTTCGAATCGGCTCGAACCGAACTCTCTCACTATCCTCAAATTCTGGATGGGGGAGAAACTCGTGCATTACCACCGATGAACAATACATTCGGGTTTAAATATGATTTAAACGATACGGTAGTATGTCCCTGAGAAGATCCACGAAAAACGATATATTCCTGTAAGGATTCATGAACGATTAAATGACAAGATGAATCGTCGCGATGATTCCGCAAAGATTTGAATGATGATATAAAGTTTTCTGAGATTTGCATAAATTTCGATAAATTTATTTTCAAGTTCAAATAGCTTAATAAATTTTGGTCAAATGTTCAAAAAATTGCAAAAAAAGTTTTGTTATTTTTTTTTTCAAATGGAAAAGTTAAGGAGAATTTAAGAATATCAACGAAAATAAATTGGCCAAATTTTTTGAAAAACCTTCAAGAAGTACCAAAAAAAGAAACTTCACAATCAGAGGAGAAATATTAAAATAATTACGCTCAAAAGTTGGCAAATAAGCGAATTTCATTGTATTCAAATATTTACTATCATATAAGCAATTCCTAATAATTTCTTAGAGAAAAAAAAACATTTCAATAAAACCAAAACCGTTTAGAGAATAATCAAATAAAGAACCTGCAACCAGAACAGATAATTCAAGTTTAATGAGGAACAACCTTTCTTTTTAAAGTAACCGGAAGTAGTCACTTCTATGTTTTATTTGGTTCGCTGAACAAAAAAAAAAACGACAGAAATTGAATTTTTCTATCGTAATTTTGCATTTTTGGAATTTATGGCTATCAGATCGTTAAGGTTGGCATGGAAAAAGTGAAAATTCAAGTCGCTATGTTCAACTTATTAAATCCATAGTCGAATACTAAACATTACAATACAAAACAACATATTCAGCGTATAATTGCTTATAAAAAAGAAACAGCAACAGCTGCGTAGAGTAATGCGAAACACTAAAATCTTCGCCATATAGGTGGAAGAAGTGTACAAGGAAGACTAGAGGACGGGAAGGGAGAGGGAGGAGGATTGAGCGAGGAGGGAGGAGAGGATCGTATATTACGACCGGTTGATGAGTTTCAAGCGAAAACATAGAGATGCTTTGATAATCGTTTACTTATTGCCTAAAGAGATGAAGCTCGCGAGCGATTCCCTAGCGGATTATCTCAGAAGATGAGTGAGGATATCAATTAAATCCTCTTATTATCACACCAAGATCTTCAATAAATTAGAGTTTTAATGCAAATGCTTTGATGATAGCATATATTTTGCATGAATCAAATGAAGAGGCAAACTTAATAAGCTTAAAAGGATATCGGATGCATATTTTTGAAATCAATCCATCAATAATAAATTGATCGATAGTGGTGAAAAATGCGCTGAAAATTATATCAATTAAGTAAGTTTTATTTGCTTGACGACATTATAAAATTAGACGTCAAAAGAATCATCCAAAAATTGACCCAATGATTTAAATTTTGTTGAATTGAATTATTTTAATAGAACAATCGAGATTTGAGTTTAATGAAAAATTTGCGCCATGGCAAGGATATATATATATATATATATATATATATATATATATATA
Source organism: Baylisascaris procyonis (assembly GCA_037389465.1). Taxonomy (NCBI): domain Eukaryota; kingdom Metazoa; phylum Nematoda; class Chromadorea; order Rhabditida; family Ascarididae; genus Baylisascaris; species Baylisascaris procyonis. The sequence continues at coordinate 2,180,824 of JAZARR010000201.1, forward strand.
TATATATATATATATATATATATATATATATACATATATATATATATATGTATGTATATAAATATATATTTATATATTTGTATATATATTTATATATGCGTTTTTTTCTTTATCTACCTTTTATCAATTATTTTTTCTTGTTGATATTTTTCTTTTCTTTTTTTCTATGTTTTTCATTATGCCCTCCATCACCTTGAGGTTAATAAGAAGTTACGACAAAGAACGATGAGACTTGCAACGAATCCTTAAAAAGCGGGAATTCAAAATCCTATCTCATTGCCAATTGCTGCGTGGCTTTACGGTTTCTTTCTTCTTTTTTTTAAGCGTTTTGCAGTACTTATGTAATATTTTATATTTCGATTTTGTTGGTAAAGAAGAGTTCTTTCTCAATTGTAATATTTGCGTTAGGCGCGATCTTCCTTACGAACTCTCCATCTTAGGTGAATATTTACTTGATCATAAAATTTCAAAGGAAGTCAGAAAACATATTTATTGATAAACTGATGTTAATATCATTACAAGTATTATAATGTCATATAAGCAAGGTGTTCCCGTCAGCTGTTTTTCTTTCAATACATAATAAAGAATAAATCAATCCCTGTTGGAATAGTGGTACTACGTTTGGTTTGGTGCCTATATTCGATGTGGGATATGCCTCATTTGTCTCATAATATTATTGCACATTGTATTCCACCTCAACGATGTTATTTATGGCTAATCTGTTCTGATTATCTCAAACAATGACTATCTACAGTTCTTTTTCGAAGTAGTTAGCATCAGGCATTATGATAACTACAGTAATATGCTTGAAATCACGATGCGTTCTTTTAACTTTATAGTCCTTAGTGAGTTTAAATTAGTTAATATTATAGACTCTCATTGTTTTGGTATATTGCATTTGTCTCTTATGTCCATGACATCCTTTTGCTGTCAGACTCGTTCCCTCCCTTCCTATTCCTTTCTTTTCCTTTCCTTGTCAACGAAATAGAGTAGTTCCATCATCACCATTATCGTAATTATTTGCAGCGATGTCGGCCTTGCAAGATTTTGTGAATCAGCAGAAAGCTAAAGGTGCACTTGGTCCGTCTTCATTCAGTACATCGTTTTCCTCGTTCAATGAGCTTCGCTCAAAACTCTCGTCGAGCATTAGTGGAAGTATCAGTGGTCTTCCGTTATTGTCTCGTTCGACGACCGTCGATCTAGATTCCGAAAGCCTCACCGATTCGGCTAGCACTTCCGGACAGCTGCCTTCATCAAGGAACCGAAGAAACGGTGGCTGGTTTAGTTCGGTGATCGGAGATGAGGGAGCTTGCGGGTAAGAATTATTTATTATTGCTTTTAACTTTTTTTATTAAGAAAAAAGTTTCTTAGGAGATTTTCATTTCGTTGCTTTTAAACTATAAGTGTAAGTCCTGACTATAAGTCTTTCAAGTTTTGATTAGAAAAGCCCTAGTTCTCGTTTCTATTAGGTTCGTTTTGATAACATTTTTATGATCGCTTAATCATGAATATTATTTAATTGATGGCAGGAATTTGAACGTTTATAAGAAAGAACTGAAAGTAACATTCCTTAGTTTTCGCCCTCCTCCCTCCCCCCCCCCCCTCATCATCCGATTTAGTCAGCAAGGGTGCACTAGGGATTTTTTTTTTTAAATCTTTGTAAATGAGCGGTTTCTGAAGTGCAGGTATAAGAAAATACGCTTCAAAGTAGGAAGTTGTTTTCAACTTCATCTATGTTTTTTCCTTCGCCGATTTTTCAAGTTCGTTTTTCTTTCTTGATTATAGAGAATTTAAACTGTTCTAAGAAAATGAAGTAGTGAAAGGGTTCAACCGTTTAGTTCGCATATGGCCGTATATGGTGGCCACGGTCGGGTTTTTTTTTTTTTTTGGTATAAACTATCGACGCATATATTTTAAAATCTCTGTACAATTTTTTCGTTTTGCAGATTATCACGTGTGCAAAGGATCGTCGCGTTTTTCATGGCGTTATTTGGAGCGTTCTTTTGCTTTGGAATGGTAAAATATGCTTGAGTTGTTAATTTTTTTTTCTTTAAGAATAGAGGTGGATGCTATTAATAAGCACCTCGTAGTGCTGGAAATGATTTCACTGATCGTATAGTTTTCAGCCGTAGATCTAAGACTGTTCAAGGTTGTTCTGTGGACAGTGGAAGGCAAAAGTGAGGGGGATATGAAAAAGTTTAAATGATGAAGAATTTCGAAACGTTGATCATCGTTTATCGAATTGGAAAATATTTCATTAAAAAATATTTTCTGAAACAACAATAGTTATATGAAATTTGGAACATGATAGCGAAATCCATTTTGTAAAGTGAAGCTTCCTTTATTGTTTTTCCACTTCATTTACGGGATTTTACTGAAGTATTTTTATCGATGCAGTTATTTATTCTTCATTTCTTCAATTTCAATCAGAATCCTTCTTATAGCTCCATTTCGACTGTTTGTTTATCCTCAGATAACTTGAAATTTTGTTGCTTTTCTAAATAGTAAAACCTAAAAAAAACAGCATTATTTAGATTTTCCACTATAGAGATGACAAAGTGCTTCACTAAGTGCACGTCATACATTTTTTGTGTTATTGAGATTCATGCTTGCATTCTTTATGTTGTTGAGAGTGGCATACTTATGAACATCCATCAAAAATCCTGAAATTCTTACGAATATCCTGAAAGCGAAAAGGCGAAATTGCTTATGCTTATGGATGTATATTTCTCTGAAAAGCTCATTTCCAGGCTGTGGTGATGTTGCCTCTGATCGTTATACAAGCTCGTAAATTTGCTGCATTAAACACGCTTGGTTCGATTATGCTCATATTAAGGTAATTTTTTAATTTTTTATTCATTTTGAATTCTTTCCGATCATATTCGTTGTTCAACCAATTCTAACCGATATATTCGAGAGACTGACTCATCAAGTGACAGGAAATGTTGAGATGTTAATTTCGGTGAATGACGTCATATACAAATTGCATTAATTTAATTTCATATGCAAATATCGTCCAAAAGCCGTATATAAATTCCGCTTAAATAGCATATTATTCGGTAATGCAAAACTTATAACAAGGATTAGAAATTTAATTTTTATATTCGTCAAGTCGGTAATAATTTCACATTTGTGGTTGTGATTTTTTCATTCTTTGTTTGCTTATCAGATAAACTTACCACATATTTTGCTTATCGCATATCAGGCTCTCATTTGGCTTATCAGATTTCATTCCTCATTCACTTATCAATATAGATAGATAGATCTCATGTGATTAATATTTGATTATCAATATTTATGCATTTATCGATACAAAAATATTTTTGTTATAGAATAAGATATTCCACATGAATATTCTTGATATGTTTTTTCATGTCTTTATTGAAATAATTAGCGAGATTATAGGAGTTTTCTTCTTTTTTTTTTGATATCGTGTAACTAGATTGTTTTTTGATTAAAAAAAAAAAAGATTGCAGCTTTGGATTCTTATGGGGACCGATGAATTATATAAAGCACATGCTATCACCTGAAAGACGCTACGTGACAGCCGCTTATTTTTCGACGGTCATCGCAACGCTCTACACAAGTGTTTGGGTGAGTATATTCTTTCAGCATGCTTTTTCTTCATTTTTTGTTGTGACAATCAGCACATATGCTTTTTATAGGAAAGGGTTATTTCGAAGTAATTGACTCCGGGTTTTTTTTTTGAGTAGAGCACAAAGAGGGACAACTGCGTTTATAGGGAGGCTGGAGATCTCCCACTTAATGTGTGGTATAAAAAATAATAGCATATGAACACGGTTTTGCATATTCATTTGCTAATATTTGCATATCTTCGTATTCATTTGCTAATATTGATAGATGGGCGTGATGTTGAGAAATGTTGGGAAACTTTTAACCTCAGATATGTGATGTAAATGGAGTAGTGGACTGTTAATTGATCACTGAGTGAATCGATCAATGGCCAGAATTAAGATGCCACTTGAAGAAGGCTACTAAAAGCTCATTCATTTGTATACTAGTTTTAAATTTGCATTTTCAAAGCAATAGCATCTCTTAGTGTGTGTATGTGTATGTGGTTGTTTGCATGCTCATATAGAAATTTCCACTTAAGAACGAATTAAATTATACGTAATGAATTTCGAGGGTATGTATAGTATAGTATAGTATGGTATGGTATGGTATGGTATGGTATGGTGACCCCAGTTTACGCGAGTATTTTATAACTTTAAAAAGGAACATTAATGATTAAAAATTAGTGGCAAATCTGCATATTCAAAAAAAAATGTGATGGATAACTAAGTCGGATACGTCTAGAAGAGGAGAATATTTTTTAGATTTGAAAAAGCGATTTTTTGCGCTTAAAATTTTAGCGCATTTTTGCACGTATTTTATTTACGTTGACCGCTTTACTGAGTGAAATAACAGAAAGCATATGTACATGACGGCAATCTTTTTGAATGATACGATATGTAGTTTTTGTAAATGCACTCATCAGTGTAGCATTTGCCATCTGTGCATGTCAAAGGTGGAATGATTTATTAGCAATTAGTTGGAATGTTTTGAAAAAAAAAAAACCTCCATATCCTTTTTCCATTGTTTTTTTTCGTTATGAAGAAAGGTATATTTTTTTTATGAATGCAAATTGAAATTGACGAACAACCATATAAGCCATAGCAATTGATGTGGTATATCGAATCTGAGTTCCTAATATACACCATCGACTGCAACAAGAAATATTGAATTTGTTTGGAGGAGTAAGGTGTATACGTAAGGAACAATGATAGAAAAAGCAGTTTAATTAGCATTTACAAAGAAAACACATTTACAAAGAAGCATTTAAATAAGCGAACCCATACTAAATGCGTTTACCATTTAATTCTCTCAATGATGATATCTCATAGCCAATAGGGATATGGACTTATGCCTATGCGATTTGCTTCTTAATTATTGAGATCGATTCGTTGATGCGGCAGGTAGGATACACCTTTGGAGGGATTATCACTCATTCACTCACTTCTATGGGCTAGTCATCATTCGTACGAATTCCTCATAATCGATCTGAAAGTAGATCTATGTGCTTATTGAAAAGTTATGAATTTTATTTACACAATTGTTTTGATATTATTATTATTATTATTTGCATTGTTATTGCTATTATTGTTGTTTCCTAATTTTTATTTTATCGTTATGATTATTATTATTATCATTCTCATTATTATTTTTTTATTATTTATCAGTTTATTACTCATTATCGTAATTTTTTATTACTCATTTATTACTAATTTTTATTATTTATTACTCATTTTTATAGTCACTATTATTAATAATTATTTATTAGTTATTAACTATAAATTACTGTTATTTTTTATGTTATCAATATTACTTTATTATTGGGGTCAATTTCAACCAAGCTTAGACATAGGTGATGGGCGTTGTTTAATGAGTAGTGAAGACGTTGTCTGCAAGCGCATCCATAACTATGACCTTCCACTTTCCAAGCACATACTCCAACCGACTGAAATGCTGTCGGTAATTTGACGATGCATTATTTGATACCTTAGTTACTATGCCTAAAAAACCACAGTGGCACTAACTCAGTTGATCGGAGCTTCTCTTGGGGAATCGGATGGCCCTTCGCTTCGGATTCAATCGCTTTATTATTATTATTTTTTATTATGGTCATTACTATCGTTATTATTTATTACCATTATTCTAATTCTCATTATTACTATTATTATTAGTATTATTATTTATTTATTACTATTTATTATTTACGATTATTGTAGTTATTCATTATTTATCATTTTTAATTTTAAAATGAAGATGGAAACAATATAGTTATATTTTTTGTATTTCTTTCGGACCTATTCGCATTTACTATCCCATAAATTATTAGGGGAGTAGTTGACTGTTCATAGGCGACAGAGCAGCTTCTTGCCATCTCGTCTTGCCTGACCTTTCCACCTTCTAATATCGAATTCCTCTTTTTTTAAATTACTATCACTAAAATTCTCCGAGTTGAATATTTTATAAAAAGTGGAGGAATTAATGATGCCTCTAAAGGGTATTTTATCATCGATAAGCTAGTATATATTTTATTGAGTGAACGAGGAAAAGGAAGCAATATTTCGGCTTGATGGTGTGCCCACGTCATGCTGTTGACGTTTCGAAGTACATCATCATATGTATACGGTAGGAAGTAAATGGGCAGTTGACATTCGGTTGTTATCCTTGACGCTTTATTTTTGACACATTTTCGACGTTTCCACATCAAACTGACATCAATTCAAATGCCGAAAAAGTGCAATAATCGATTGCGCATTTTGCATTGATCTTTCTTATTGTAGTTTATTATTGCATTGTTCTTGCGAATAGGATTGATTTTTTTAGAGTACGTATACATAGCGGCTATATTTTACAGATTATTTTATGAATGCAACAACGGAATGTGCATTTGAAGGATTTTAACGTTGTTTTATGAGGCAATGACCGCTAAATTTGTTTATTTGATTGAAGAAAGTTGGAGAAGAGGCAAACGCAGCACTCTAAACCATCTGCTTTATAGCACAAAGAATGCTTTTGTGGAATGCTATAGGCGGCGGATGTGAATGTCAGCTGGAATAGAGATTGCCTTCGTATGGTTTTTACCATCGTGTTGCTTAATTTAGTAACAGACGGTGGCAATTCGTCTAACGATAGCTGTAAGCGTATCGAAAAATGGACTTAAATGAAACTTATAAAGATCCATTCAAAAAATGAGTGCGAAAATATTGCATTTCACTTGTTTCGTATTGTTCAACAACTGATCAAATTATCCGTCATGCTTATAAATTGTATTGTAAAAAAGCATATTTTAAATCCTTTAAAAAATCATTCGTAGTATTAGTTTTTAATTGTTTATTTCAAAAAAAAAAATTTTTTTTTGAGCATTGAGACGGCAATTACTCTTCTTGATTTCCATGCGCGTATATACTTCAAAGCATCGCAACTATGGTATCTACTTTCATTTCAAACAAATGTACCGCAGTCCTGTGCATATATCCTGGATTGAACGTTTTATCGTGATTTTGATTTACGCCATGCCTTGTTTTTTTTTTAATTTGTACTTATTAGTTGTTTGTTTTTTTAATTTGTACTAATCATTTATTAAATATGCAGTTAATATTATTCATTTTATCGCTATTCACTAAGCATGGAAGTACTAATATTTCTTAGAGATTTAAAACTTATGGAGCTATTATAAGTTAATGAGTGTTAGGGAGATAAATTGAAATTTCGAATGCGATAAGTTTATTGGAAGTTTTAGTTTCAGTTGCATATCAGCTTTCGCGTCAAAAAAAAAAATCGAGAGTTGGTTTTTTCTCCTTTTTTTTGCGGTGGATTCTAAATTTTGTTTTGTAATTAATATAGAGGTATCAATTTTTTTTTCTCTGAGCTCATTAAATTCTAAAATAGCAGCCGAACAACAAATAACCAATAGTTATTGGTTGTTTGATGATTAACTGAGGCGGTTATCGAGAAAATACAGCCGTTTATTATTTGCGGCTGTGAACATATTGACTGAGATAAAACTAGACACAAACACTCTCAGCCAATTAAAAAAAAAAATTCTATGCCAATTGTTTTATACGCAATGGGATGTATTTTAATGTCTTGTCAGCTTTAAGAGTATCCTTATTTGTTAGATTAATTTTAGCAATATCTAGCTACTAGGCAATATTAAGCTGAGTGATAGCTTCTTATATTTTTGAGTGACTCATTGTCGCTCTCATAAGGCTCAATGGGATTTCATATTCGTGCAATAAATCTAAAGCGAATAGCGTTGAAAGAAAAAGAAACGCTTTCATGCCTCTTGTTTTATTATTTGCACTTAGAAATATAAACATCGTAGACCATAGTCTAAATGAAACGTTTTTACCGCCGAATAGATACGGGGACGATTGTGCGGGGTGAGTGAGGGACTAGTGGGATAGGGATTCCATTATGTTCATTATTTAAGTCGAGCTCATCGAATGTAGAGACATTTTTGTATGTGGAGCAGTATTGAGGATTTCAGTGGTTTTCAACTAAGAACTAGCTATTTTCGATAGCTATTTACTCAAGGGAAGCTAGCAAAATGGCGAATATTAATGGCCCATATTTAAGGAGAGGAATAGATATTATGAACACGATGAAATAAAAAAGAATGATTCTCTCTTGCTAATATTTGAAGTATTTTATATTACTAATGGTCTTATGGACTTGGCATTAGGTTGAAAATGCTTTCCATATAACATTAGTTTTTAGACATATTACCGAAAATTTTGCATTCATTTGATAAGAGTACGTTTTACAATCATCAAATACACTATACGTTCTTGGAGTTTTAACGATATTCAATGAATAATGAAAATATGCCTACATACCTGACCATCACCATCGATATCAACTTCAGAGATAATTTCATCGACTTCTTGATCGCTGAATTGTTCACCCATATGAGTCATAAAATATCGAAATTCCTCAGCTGTTATGAATCCATTTCCATCTCTATCGAATACGCGAAATGCTTCACGGATCATTTCACTATCGTTTTCCTTAATATCACAAATCATTTAGATAAAATACATCTACCATTTTTATCGCTTTTTGAATAGATCATTGCATAGGAAAGAGCCAGTTAACAATTCATTTGCTAAGTGTTAGCTGTTAAGTGATGCGTTGTTTTGTAGTGGAATTGATAAGAGATCATTCGATGAATAGTCGTAAAACTTTGCGAAGAAAAATTGTTGCTAGAGGTTTTATCTGATGTGACAAATATATGTTTTTGCGGCAAACTCAAATGAGCCTCCCCTCCATTTGCGGTCATTTCGTTTTGCGGGAGACTCTATTTTGATGGCTTTAAGAAGGTAAATACGTTTTGTTGGTTCCATTATGTTTCAGTTGTTGTGGCACTTCATTTTCAAAGCGCATTCAATATCTCAATTCTCCTATAGAAGAGGGCAAGAGTGTTGTTTGCGGTGAAAGGTGGATAGATTTTGGTTGCAATATTTGACTGTTTTATGCGTAATGTAGTTTAGTAGTTGGTCTCTCTTGTGTGCCAATGATGCGTTATGCCAATAATTCCATTCAATGCGATTAAATGACAATTTGTTGCAATAGTATAGTAGAAAGAAATGCTATACCTTATTCATACGTTTCATCATTTGACAGAATTCGGGGAAATCAATTGTGCCACTACCATCGATATCGACCTCGTTGACCATATCGAGAAGCTCTTGCTCGGTGGGATTCTGACCTAACGATCTCATCGCAACTCCTAATTCTTTTGATGATATTGAACCGTTACCATCCTAAATTAGTGTTTGTAAGAAATTTCTTTGTTACATTAGTTACTAATTAAGTGGTTGTCTTTCACTCATTCAATTCTTTACGTTGTGACCTCAGGTCAGGATAGCAAGGGCAAAACTAGCGATCTTCCTAACACCGTTTACATATTAGAGAAGCAGATTTAATAAGCAACACGTTCGAAAAAATTTAGATATTCAAAAATGGAAGCAAAAAATGCCGTTTTGTCTTTCATTTATACTGGTCGGCTTGTGGAAATGTGCATTTTTTGTGGAAGACTTGTGGCGAGCGATTGGATTTTTTTTTTTTTTAAATTGAAGTCATTAGTTTTTAGCAGTTAATGAAGATGACTATTCAGGTGAGCGAAATGCAAAAGGTTGTAACCTCTCATCTTCATAGGGATATTAGTGTGTGGTTTCTTTTTCATCTGTTAGCATAAAAATTTGAAATAGGAATGACTCGAAGGTGAACATTGGAAGAGTGAATTACCTTGTCAAATAACCGAAATGCTTCCTTATATTCGATCATCTCTTCTTCACTGATACCTTCAAGTTGATCGGCAGTGTTCTGCTGTTTCCAACGATTGAATAGAGACATCTTCCGATTGCTCGTCATTTTTGTTGTTTATTGTAATTGAAGGTCTAATATGAGAGCCACTTATGGCACCGCGGATGTTGGGACTGGATGTCTCGGACGTTATCTTAAACGTTACAGAAATAGTTACTGAGGGGGTTCGTGAGCGATGCGAATATGTCGCTGTTGCTTCGGATGGTTGTTGATCGAGTTGTTATTAACCGGAATTGAAACGATACAACCGCACATAGAAGTTTGTCAAATCGAAGTCGTAATCCCGTTGAATAAAAGGCGGAAGAACCTCTGACAGACTGCAGTATAGTTTATGGAGGTAAGAGGTAATATGTAATCAAGAAGAACAATAGAAGAATTGGAGTTTTAAAGGTATAGAATAAGAGTACGAGTTAGAAACGAAATACTCTTACAACGAGCCAACTGCAGACACCCTTCAAGGACAGCAATCGGAGAAGTGAATGCTATTGCGTTTGGCTCCGCCTCCATAGCGGGGCGGACTCCACTCCACGTTGTGCGTTTGGACATCCTCAAGAACGTAACAGCTTCGGTTTAACGGCTTTCACATCCCTAATTATGACGCCTCTAGTCGAATCTGTTAGTGGAATCCCTTTATCTGTATGCAATTCATGGTCTATTCTTTAGCAAGTTGAATCACTTGTGAGCGTCGTCTCACTCAGATGTTAAACCGTCGTTGTGACAAAGCAGTTACTGTGAAACTGTTTTCTAATGTTAGCGTTACAATCATAGCCTCCAAAGCTCATTTCTTAACCTTGAAATTACCTATTCAAAGTTTATTTCCACTCCTGGTGTTCATCAGTTGATCAGAGCTATGGCTAGATGTCTAATCTTGCATTCTTTGTTTGCACTGCTTGGCCAAGGCTACAGCTCATTGTTCACTTACATTCGAAGCGTTCATCAGTTTTGACTGACAGCTATGTGAGGCAACCAACTCGGCGAACTCTGATGATATATGCAAACGAATTTACACCGATTGGCGTTCATTGATGAGCCATTACGCATAGGCGAAATACAATCATTGCCTATTCCATCCTAGTGGAATGAAATTCTCTGATCAAATATTTTTTAAAGTCTGTGTGTCGGGAGTTGTCTGCAGACAAATCAGACACATATCGACACTTTTTCGACTTGCGTTGTAATCATCTGAAAGAGTTATTATAGCCTTATGGAAAGTTTATCGCTCATTAAGGTGTTGTATAATTGATATTTACGATGAAATATTTCTCTTTTATTTCCCATTTGAATGAAAGCCCACTCAATTGATCAACGATCATATGCAGTTTTCTCGGCAATTTTAGAAGTATAGGTAATTTGAGAGAAATTCTGAAGTGGAAAGTTGAAAGAATAAGAGAAGTAACGATGAGTCACTAACAAAATCGTCCAAAACTTTTCTAAAATTATAAGGCGCAATATTGAAGAGAGATTTTCCCACATATCTGAAAAAAGACTAATCTACGAGGCAATTTTTTATTCTTTTAATAATTAGAAAAGTTCGTTATTATAGGACTATGATCCCAAAGTTGCTCTTTTTTTAGTGAGGAAAGAGAGAATTAAAGAGCAATTCATAGCGCTTTTTTTTTATGAACTTATCGAAGAAAATATTTTCAGCAATATAGCAGTCAAATTTGCGAAAAATTTTACCGCCCGCATATGAATTTTTATGCATTTATCTCAGCGATGCGAAAAGTGAGCTTAATGAAGTATGATCGCTTGAAAATAGATCCTTATTATCGATCAAAAACGATCCTTCAAACAGATGTTATGTCTAGTCATTGCATAAAATTATTGCAATATGTCAATTGCAATTGCAACCACTTTGTTCGCTTTATCGAAGTGACCGTCATACAAAAAAGGAATCTTATACTCGAATTTGGATTATTTATGCAACTATGTTTTTTTTTATTTTCATATTCTTTGGCTCAGTGGTCGGTTCGTCGATTTTGTAATTCAAATTGATGAGTTTTTTTATTTATTTTAAGGGGAAAGGATTGTAAACAATGGGATGTGATGCTTTTTGATTAGCAGATTTGGGCATATTCTGTAGATTTATGGTGTTTTTTATGAGATAAGGATAAGGTTTCCATAGACTTTTATGTTGATCAAATTCCTGAGGTTATCATAGATTATTGCGTAGTGTTTATTTTAAAAAAAAACTGTTTATGAGATGAGGGAACGTGTAATTTTTTTTCCTGTACTATATAGCTAAAGATTAGAAATATTGTGAGAGAGGCAATGAGTTCAGAAGTACTTTAAAACTGCGTAAGGCATAAGTATTGAAAATGTTTTCATTCTTTAGTCTTCTCTTCTGTTCCACATTGTTCTGTTTTTTGTTTTACTTTTTTTTTGAGAGGGAGGGGGGGAGGGAAATTCCGTTCGTTGAAAGTATTGTGATATTTTGTTGGAGTAAATCAACGAAGAATGGAATGCTTGTGCATAATAATAGGCAGTAAATAGTGTGAAAAATGAAGTGCATTCCGAAGGGATCATTTTCGGATTGAATGTGAATGAGCAAAAGATAAGGGCGAAATAGATTTGATCTGCGTTCATTCTTTGATTGAGATGTCATTTGCTTGGCTCTTTTCTTTCTTTTCATAGACGTTTTCGTTGTGTTCGTAGATTGGTGCTCTTCGATATGTGCACTAAAATACGAATTCGCGTTCTTTTTCCACTCTTCAATCATTGCAGGCGTTATCTCTGCAACATTATATATATATATATATATATATATATATATATATATATATATATAGTAGATGTGTTGTATATGTTATCGATCTTTACATTGAACAAAAAGCTTACTATAGTAATGACTGGTCTAATCATTACGTTTACCAAGCTATTGTGTGGTCCACAAAAAGGTTGCAAAATAAGCGGATGTTTTAGTTCTCTAACATGGCGTTTCAACCGAAAGCATAGCATTTAGTGTCTGTCCCAGCGGAAGTTATTACGGGCAACAACTAATGGCAGAGTCATTCGCCATATTTCAATGGAATTGTTTCGTTACCTAATATTTTGCCTATCATTGCCTCGAATTTATTACTGTAAGATGTCTTTAATTGTTGTCGGTGAACGCCAAATATACTCCTTCACTTTTGAGGTATCAAATAAACTGCTAGTTTTAAAAAAAAGTTGAATTTTTTACGTATTCATAAAATTATGAATGATTTAGATTCCAATATTGTTCGATTTCTGATTGCCATTTTCATATGCAGCAATGAGAGATGTAAAATTTTCATTGAATTGTCACTCGTTGCAGCTACGAATGATGAAATTGTAATTCAGCGGTATGGGATATAGTCGTTTGTTAGCAAGCAAATACCACGTGCTGTAGTAGGTGTTCTCTGGTACGATATTGATATGGTTACGGTATTGATATGGTCATTACCATACGCACATTATTCCTAGATTGTTTAACATTGCGTTTCTAAACGTTTGCTTGAAGTGAGTGCACGAGCAAGCTAGCAACTAAGATTCAACCATTCAATTCATCTATCTTTGCATCTTTTGACATTGAATTAGCACCACTAGAATATTTCACTATGGTTACATTCCACATGTCTATATATTGACAGTGCGATACTCATGATTTATTACATAAAGCGTCTTTGGAAGAAGATGTGATCGAATGCTTCAGGTCCTCAAGGAATACAATTGCACTTTTTTTTTCATTTTTTTTGCATCCGATGATATTTGTTTGTTGTCTGTCTGTTTGTTTTTATTTTCATTCGTTCAAGTGATCATAGCTATGTGTCGACTTGATGCATGATGTAATTGCTATAGCACATTGAAAATGAAATCGTTCGTTTTTAGGTTGAAACTCTTAAGAAGATTCATTGCGATATAAAAATATACTCATCTTTTGTACGAAAAGTGATTTCCTACTTGGGAAATCAGTGCACAGCCCTAGGGTATTTGTTGGAATTGACCACCATTCTGTATCCTCTTCCCTAACCAAATGAAAGAAAGGTCTGAAAGCGGATTGCGGAGGAGGAGGAAAGCGAAGTTGGTCCCTGCCACTTAATGGAATGGCCGAATGTTCGCGGGGCTAAGAGTTTCTTTCGGTCCCTGGAGGATGGGAGAGAAAGGATAACGCGTGAAAGAGGTGTAGAAGGAAGATCAGAATCATCCATAATCGAGAGCGATCCTCAAAATTGGCTATTTGTGAGCATGAGCAAGCATCATTTTAATAGTTTTAAGTTTATTCATCCTTAATATTGTGCTGTTTCATATTTTTGAATGATTGTGTAGAAGGAGTTTTGTTGTTCAAACCTCCACTCTCTTCCAACTTGAATGACCGAACGTACGATAGAAAAGAAATGAAAACGGCTGATGAGCGTTTCCGGCTCAATGCATGCTTTGTGGGAATTGAAATTTTTCGGGATTATTGGAATATTTTAAAAAAATTTAATCTTATTTCCTTAACTAGAAATTTCGCATCAAAAGCATTATTGGATATCGCAGTCTTTCTCTTAGCAAGAGAAAGATTTGCCTCCATAGGGATACAATTTGATAATCTCTATCAGCCGATCGCCAAATTTGCTTTGAAAAGTATTGGCGGTTTATTTGCTCTCGGTGGATTTAATCAACAAACTCGCTTAGATGATTAAAAAATTCGCTTTGTAGCATCTTTTTTTATAGTCGATAAATGTCGCCACTTTTTAGTCGCCAATCTTTTCCGTTGCTATTTGTGAGAAAAATAAAACAAAAGCGATAAGAATAATTTCTAGAAGAAAATCTTCTAGCGAATTTGCTTTCGCTTTTTTTTTTTATATTGCTCTCTCTTTTTCGTTTCATATATAAGTTAACTAGTGAAGGTCGTTTCTTCGAAATAATGAATTGTGCTTGTGAGGTTTTGTAAATTTACTTGCATTAAAGGCATATTAAAGGGATTTTGATCTTTGATATAGCTTTTCAGGTGGATCCATCAAATCCAGAAAAAGTGATGGATGTTTGAAGGTGCAAAAAATTTGCACGTTTTTTTTACACTGATCGTATTTTATTTTACATCCATATAAGAAGGTAAATTGTTTGTTAAATACTTTATAGTTGGTCGGATTGGCTGCAATATGGTGGCATTATTTTGCATATTTCATTATGTTTTTTCATGGTAATTATTACGCTTTTTCAGCTGCAAAGTACAGTGATTACGATCATTTTCGCCGTTCTTCAGGCAATAGCGCTAATTTGGTGGGTGATTTTATTATAATTTTATTCTTGAGGACATTTGTAATTTTATTCTGGATAGAAGATATTAGTACTATTATCGTTATCGTTAAAAAAAAATTTTAACAAAGAATAACCACGCGATATTGTTTTCACAGTGTCGTCTTTACTCGTTTGTCTCCTTTTTCTTTCATTTAATTGAAGTCGATCCTCTTGCAGGTATGTTTTGAGTTATGCACCTGGTGGTGAACGTGGTTTACGTTTCATTGCCGGTTTGTTTGGTGGAATGTTAAAGGCGCAATCGAAAACGGTCTTACCTATATGAACCAAACTGTTGCCGATGCATCGAATTCGATTGATCTATTTCAAGATGTACGTACTTTTGTACTCTAATTTATGAACATTGATTGTGGACTTTGATAAGCGATAATTATGTTTTTCTTTTATAAAAGTGTTCTATGTTGTGAGTTGTTTTGAAAACAATCGACTGACCCCGATAAAGCCGCGCAGTCGGGGCAAATTGAACCGTTTAACTTATAAGTATGCCGGCTAGATGCGAATGCTGTCTCGATGACTGCTCTAGGTGTGTCAGAGCGCCTTTGGGCCTCTTTTGTGATGGCGATTTGAATTGGTCTCTATTATGGGACGTTTAGTTGAGAATGTCAATAGTGATTGCATACGAGGTCGTTAGACGGCATGATAGTCCTCGTTGAGTTCATCCGTCAGTAATCGTTAGAATGATGCTGCACTCAGTGAGGTTTTTCAAGACATATTTTATTTCTTTGATATAAATTATTTTGGTTATAATGATTATTTGTACATTTCAATTCGATTTATCAACAGATTTTTTCCTTTTCACTCATTCGGGCTTTGTTTTTTTTTTTGCATTTATTTTCAATTAAATAGACCAATTTAAGTTGTTGCTAATTTTTTTTGGAATGAATTTAGAATCGGCTGTAGATGAAGCATTTCATTTCCTTATGGAATTGGAAAACGGTTGCATTTTCATATTCTCGTTGTTTGTTTTATTAACCGTAAGATGGGGAATTACTTTGAAAGTGGTTAATTGATCACTCTACAAGGGCATCGATAGCAGTGTATGAGTACGTGAATGTTATTGTTTGCGATTATGACATAGCCGATTATACAGAGCACAAATCTTCAAGAATGTTTTATTCGTGAGGTGTATATAGTTTTGAGGCAAAGGTACCCATCGACTTATTTATCATCGGTTTATTACTTCAGTTAGTATAGTGAAATATGGCTTTATGGGAGCATAAAATTGTGTTGCTTCCTGATATGAGCGCCGCATTGATGGATCATCGAGAAGAAGTGAAGGCCCTTTTTTTTTATTCAATGTTCGTAATTTTCCCATTCTATTGGTCATTCTGTTGTATTAAATTTTCAATTAAATGAGCGTAATTTGTTATGCGTCGATATTCGATTACATAATGGTGAATATATTTACTATGATTTGTTTAAGTTGGCTTTTTTTCTTTTTATTGTGATCGGAAAATTTGAAACAAAATATTTAAGGCAAAGCTGTTGAGAAAAATAATCAAATTCCATATGAATGAAATTGTTTTTTTTTTTTATATTTTTGAATTGTGATATGTGTATTTCGTTGCTATTGCTTATATTCTCTGTAAATTTGTTCATTTTGTTATATAGTTGTTGTAAGCTGAGCTTTCCCGTCGATGTACTGTGATTTAATTACCTATTTATCGCAAAAAGGCATTTCCTCGCCACTTCGAACCAATTAGTAATGCTCGAGGATTTGGTTACCCGAAATTTGCTTAATACTACTATTGTTTAAGATTGACGATCGTCATGTATTTTGTTAGCTTTTGAGATATAAGACCATAAGGGTGGATACTCTAGGCGATTATCTAGATATTATTAGGCACTTCCGTATTCATCCTTCCTTCTTTCTTTGTGCTTTTTGCATATATGAAATAGCATAAACATTCGATTGTTCACATGTTTTCCATTTATTTGGGAGAGAGGAAAACTGTGATTGAATGACTGCATCAATTTTTAGGTTTGACTAAATGATGAGGAAACGTATGTACATCGAAAGATGTCTTTATTGTTCTTTTTTAGGGAAATAAAACCTAAACATCAAAATTTTTGATATTAAAGCATTCAACATTTGCACGAGATACGGCGATCACTAGAAGAACCCCTCTGATATATGCTCCAATTATATGCAAATCGGAACTTCATAGGGATTAAGGCTGAAAGTTTATTTATTTGTAAGTTTTCCGGTTGTGCATTAGCATATCGATATCAGAAGTTAACGTTGAACGCATAGACGTTCATCACCTTTTTTTTTTGTTCAACTGTGAATTATGGTATTTGTTTTTTTGTTTGTTTGTTGTTGTTGTTGTTGTTGTATATGACGACAACAAGTGATAAAACGATTTGCCTCACGAAAAGACGTTTGCTAAGTGGAGAAATGCAAGAAGTGTTAAATGAAGGAGAGCAATGAAGGAAAAAATTTTGCGCCAAAAATTTCCCTTATGGAGTGCGCTCATTTATTCCAGTCTTCGGCATGAAGGGCTTCATTTTGCCCGTGGGAAGTATGATTCACTCCAGCGAATCTCCCCCTGTGCGTTATCGTGTTGCGTCTAGTATGCAACATAAAGAAGCAAACCTATAGGCGATGCTTCTTCGTGCTTGCATTTCAATTTTTGGTTAATATTGCGCTGTTATGTTCGATTTCGGTTACGAAGTGAATAGCGGCATACGATAGTGACATTTTTTTTTTTGGCTTATTTGTGACGAAATGCGAGATTACGTTTTCAATTTTGGCGTTCATCACGGTTTAAACAATTTCCGGCATTGTGGTGACGTGGACGTTTTGGTTCATTATATATATATATATATATATATATATATATATATATATATATATATATTTATATGTTCGTTTATGCATGCAGCGTTTCTCTCTCGAATGTGCATGCCTTGACAATACAGCCCTCGAAGGTCTCTTGGCTTATTATACACAACTTAATCATACAAAAATATGACAGATCTCATTTGCTATTCGATCCGCAAAACTCATTTTTCTACCCTTAAATCTTGCATTCTTAATGGTAGGACTCAGCTGTTCCATACTACGAGTTTTTTAAAAGCGTTTTTTGTGCTTATTCTTATCAAAATAGGTAAGTGCTTCCTTTGAACCTATTTATTCATCGTTAAAATTTGCACCGTTTCCAGATGGAATTTCATATCATTGGAGAATTTTTTCTTTGCTGGCATAGAAAATTTTCCCCTCAAAAACGGCATGAAGAGAGGTTTTCGATTGTTTGTAGGAAAGACTAAAACAAAGAACAAATTTTCTGACTCTCGAAGTGAACCTAAACTCAGTGGATTAATCTAGGCTCAGGGGAGGGGGGCTGAAACAAACAGAAATTCTATCACTCTTTCTTTCTTATATTTGCATTTTGCAATGAGCTATCAAAACCCTAATTTTTGGAAACTTGATTGTGGAAGCAGAAACTGTCAAGTAGCTAAACGGAGTGCGAAGAGAGAGAGGTGGGGGGGGGGGGGGGTGGCCAACTATGGTTTTGTCCCCTCTTTAAGCGTTCTGATCTTATTTCGTCAAATGCTTTATGACTATTCGATCGTTAAGTCGTTAGTGTTATTTTAATGCCTCTGAGTGGTATAATTAAAGAAATTTATTGCCACTAAAATATTGATTTTTATTTTACAGATGAGCGAAGAGTACGAAAGCGTATGTTTAGTGAAGCCAGAGGTATTTGTTTATAGAATCCCTCCTCTCGCCAACAATAGAGGACATAAGTGAGTTGTACCCTTATTTTTAATAATTTATTTGTTTGTAAATGAATAGGTAGTGCTATTATTAATAAAAGGCCGGATGGAATCACTGAAAATTTATGTTTGAAAGCAGCGAGAGATAACGCTTGCACTCTATCGACACGCAGTATATTTCGTATATTTATAAATGCGAAAACCTTGTTTTGAATAAAGGTAGTCTTCTTTATACCTTCTTCTTTATACCTATAGATAATCGTGCCTTGTGGTTTTCGGGTATTAAACTTAGTCTATCCCTGGAATGCATCCCATGCAAACGACACATCACTTACCGTATATATTTAATGATGTATCAATATGGTAGCAATATCGTATTCTTCGAGATGTGCCGACTAAGGTGAGCAGGTTGAGTAGTACTCTTAATTAGAGTATGCTGGGTAACTTGAAACACTTCTCAAAATCTGCTTATCTTATTTGTAATGGCTTAAGGAAGTGATGTTCTTTTATAGGGCCGCCGATTGGAACCTCGATGAACCGAATTGGGTTGGTCGTATGCGCTTAGTGGCGATCGGCAAAAAATTGGAGCTTCGATTAGAGGATAAAACAAGTGGTCAACTATTTGCAAAGGCTCCCATTGATGAGTATCCGGGTATCTGTATTGAACCGGTCATCGACTCATCGCGTTATTTTGTTGTGCGACTAAAGAATGACAACGGACAAACAGCGTTCATTGGTGAGTTATTGAATTCAAAAAAAAAAAAGTATCCTGATATTTCATAGTGGTTAGGAAGGAATTAATATGAGTGCTGATATTATTTAACTAGAGCTCTTCTTAATGCCTTTAAAATCTGAAATTTATATAATTTTGCTGTTGTTTAAATATGTGAAAGTTGTAAAGGCATTGAGAAAAATATAGAAACACTCTGGTCTTTTGTCTAATTTACATATTTTGGCAATTTTATATTATTCATTTACAATAGCCCACATTTGGAAGGAAAAAGGGGAATATTTTTTTGAGCTGAAAAGTGATATTCGATTAGTGCAAAGCAATGTTTTTGAAAGCTCGTTGTCATGTTTTATCAAGCTTTTCACCCGATAGGCTCACTATATGTAACACAACATGACTTAGAAGTTATAACGATCGCAATTTTTAGACTGTCATGTATATAAAATTTTTCTGCCAGTTGTATTCATTATTAGTACCGAAACTTTGGCCATGTTTGTTCGTTTTTTTTTTTCAAAATTTTCATTTCAGTTTACTCTTCCGAAATTTGGCATTTGACACAGTAGCTAAATTTTTTATAGTCAATCATTCGTGGCCTGGTGGACAACTTTCAGTCGTTCAGATATTCTGTTAGTTTTCAGTGGTTTGGAATATCATTTTAAGTCTTTCGATAAAGGGAGCATTACGTGGCAAGAGGCATTTATTTCATTGGCATTCTGTTGTTTATCTGTCCATGATCGTATGCTTATTGTCCTTATCTCTGCTTTAACATACATAACTTCTCGTTTGATTTGTAGTGTCGGAAAACTGATCTGATCAAGTTTGAGCAATTATTGAAGTAATGATCAATTGAAAGGATACCAGCGGATGCTAGGAACAGATGAATTCTTCTATGTGACTGGCGTGATTTTGAACTTAGGTGTGGAAAAATTCGCAAAGAGGTGTTGAACGAATGTGCTGTTTTTGGTGGTATTTAGGAGTAGACAAGGAAAGAGTGGCCCAGAAAGACTTTATTGCAGGTATGGGATTCGGTGATCGAGGTGACTCGTTCGATCTGAACGTCGCCCTACAGGATCATTTCAAATATATTGAAAAAAGCAGCGAGCTCGAAAAAGAGCAAATAAGTGGCGAACAACCGAAGCTGGACCTGGGCTTCAAAGAGGGACAGACAATTACGTTGAACATTGGGGTACGTTCATTCATCGAGATGTTCTATCGGTTGTGAACGTTAAGTATGTGGAGTTTCGAAATGACAGATGAGACTTTGGAGTAAGAAAGAGTATGAAAAGAAATCAGCAAGTAACGCGAAGGGAAAATGAAGTCAATTCAAAAAAAGAGGTTCCCGTGGCAGTTTTTAATTCTTATTCGTTGTTCGCTTTCCACATTTAATTTTTTTCCACAATGCTTTCCACAGGTAATATGTCCCAATTAACGGCTTTTTAAATATACTATTTCTGTAACGTTTAGCACTCCGCCTATGGTGTTTCCACAGACATATGTTATCCCTACTTGCTGAAAGTGGAACTCGCTATTAAGTTTTCGTGGAGATAAGATCAAAATGGTGAGTGAAAGACTGATTTTGTCTCTCGCAAGCAAAGATTCGCATCTTTTTTTTGCCGATTTAAAAGGGATTGTGCGAATGTTTGAATATAGGCATGCTTGTTGATAAGATTAAGTTACACCTGATGATATCTCCGTCAAGCTTCTGAATTCTAGAAAAATTATTTCAGATCGTGTACTGATATTAAAATGAAAGAAAAGATATTCAAAAGAGTTTATATTGATAGTGTTCTATTACTCACTGAGGATTTCGATTGGGGAATCTAATCTAAAAGCAAAGAAAATCAACGCACAGACGACTTCAATTTCATCGTACTGTTTTGCTAACTGTTTGCTAATGTTAGAATTGATGAAGTTTATTTGCAGGTTTTGTTTTATGTATGTATTTGCAGAAAAAGTCGACGGGTGCCCCTCGATCACGTCCAACAACATCGGCTTCAACAACAAACGGTGGCTTTCCTCTACTACCACCACCACCTTCGAGTGGTGCGCCTATCTCACAGCGAGTACGTCCGAGTACGACCACAACCGATCATCGCAGCAATAACCCTCCATCCTCTACTTCTTTATTGTAAGTATTTTAAAGTGTTATTTTTATTCATCTGTGGAAGTGAGTACGCAGCTTCGTTACATGAGATCGGAATGCGCAAGAAAAACAACAAAAACACTGAATATCGTCACATTTGAAAATCTCTTCGAATTGAAAGGAAGTTCTTGATGAGAGAGTTCTTTGAAGTTGTCTGTTTATTCTCAAGGAAGCGATAAAACTTTCTATGCCAACAGTAAGCATCGTTAGATTTGTTTGATGCAGTTTCTGTTGAAGTGCTTTTGTTTTTACTCGCATTACCTTTGGCTTGTACTTTTTGTCTACAGGCAACAAGGCAGATCCACGTTAATGCTGGTGATGTTGGATATCGCGTAGAAGGTTCCCAAAAGGAGGGTGGGGTGATAGTGAATCTCGATCATGTTCGTGGTTGAACGTTCGAGGCATCTAACACATTTTTCATGCGGGTGTACTGAAGGTATCATTCGCCTGATAAGGCCCTTGATAAAGAGCAGATCCATGATAACGCGTCGGGAGGGGCATTGATAACGTATGCCTAATGACTTCATATTTAACTTTAACTTTTCTATTGTTTGTTTCAGAGACCTATAGGCGAATATTCGGTGTGGTATTGCGTGATTTGGAACGTATAATCGGGGCCATCGTATCTTCTCTTATATGAAACTAAGTTTGTGAATATATCTAATACGGTTTCAAATGTTTAATTAATTGCGATTGTTGGTTGAACTATAAAACCTTTATTATTCAATTTGTCGAACGTACTCCATTTTTACATTTGTTTTGATTGTGCCAAAAAAGCTAATTCGTTTTTCAATTTGTTGTTTATGCCTCTTTGTGAATCGGTGATTCGGTCACCGGTTACTTCGGTTCGGGGTAAGAAGTGAAAATTTTATTTTGCTCGGTGCAATATATTCGAACATATTATAGCAATTAAAAGTGTTTAAAATTTTTTGAGTTAAAAGTGAAAATTGTCAAAAAAATTTAACCTTCACCTGGCGATCTAAAAATATTGGAAGTTTGAGATTTGTCAACGTTTGTTGTGTCTTGGAGCGATGGTTTGTAAGCTGTGAGTTAGTATATCATAATAAAGTTTGATGTATGTCTTGTTTTATGATTCGTCTAAATATATGGTGTTCTTTATATGGCTTTTGCATGCGCATTGAGTGTAAAGACCATCGTCTTTCTCGATGCGAATGCAGTTGTTTATTTATTTATTTATTCGGGTTTCTGTTTCTTGTTACCTTTGATTATGGGAATTAGATTGCCAATGGTGGCGCCTCGAGTTGCTATAACATGCATAGTCCACTTGTTGGCAACGATCATGGCACTGGGTTTTTCGTTGTTCAGGTGGTGAGATTGATGGAGGAAAGAGGGCTAGCGGGTTAGTTTTCTCTTTGATCGCTAAGTTTTCTATGGTGAGCAAAATAAGGATGATAGTGACAAACTTAGGTCTTGAATGATAACTCCTTTTGTTATATCGTTTCGATGAACGTTTTAAATTGATTGATAAGTTATTGGGGTTGCCTTTATGGGAACTTATGCAATGAAAATTTTGGATTTTCTGGTTTCGTTCTGAAATCGAATAATTTTAATTCATATGCGAAACATTGCGGAAGTAGAAAATAAGTTTTTCTTGGAGGAAAGGAAAATATGTATGCATTTTTCGATAAATGACCTCTACGGGTAATAAACAGTGAACGTAGGTTACGTATAGAAGCGTAAGCTTTCTAATAGTAGCCGGGAATTACGCTGAATTATCATTGATTGCCTAATAAATCCTTTAGTGTGAAAGAGGGTTGTAATTCCTAAAATAACGTCACGATTTCATTTTTTTTTTAATATATCGTTTATGGTTAGGGATAGTACGATGTTTTTGCTGTGATTGTGTTGCTTGTTTGGGGTCATTTACTCAACGAATGATGGTCCTTTTTAGGTGAATTAAAAGTGAATTTTTGTGTTGTTTGGCGGAGAATTTATGAGATTATTTATTGTATTTGAAATATTTGATTTATTTTCTCGTTCTAGGTTGTTGATGTTGGATAGACCGGAAGTTAAAGGAGAGGCAATGTTGAAATCATAGGGAGAGGCTATAGGGTTAGCTGGAATGATTTCTGGAGAGAACCGATGCTCTGTCTACGATAAAATGTAACGGTCGAATGAAAGTGAATAGTAGTGATGTTAAACATAAGTTAGAGGGGAACGGAATGGGGGAAAAATGAAAGAGAAAATAAAGGAAATAGGAGAAGCGATTATATTCGTTGCAAATTTCCAATGCTTTCTTTCTTAAGGAGGTTCGTCACTGAATATGCTTTGTCATTGATTTTTATTTTATTAATGCGATGTTTTATTGTGTTATGAATTTTCAAATAATTATCATTTATTATTATAAGATAATAAATTCTCTATTTGAATATTGTGATGTTATTTGATGATTTTTTTTTTTTTTTTTTTTTGGTTGTCGCTGAATAAAATGGCCAATAAATAATTCTTGAGAGCAAATATTAACAAATGGTTTCATCACGAAAACGTTAAATCGTTTCAATTGATACTCTCATTGTTTGTTGAGTGTTTTATTAGTAATATCAATGATATAATAGACGATATGAAGCATCACTAATCGATTGATCATGATTCATATTGCTTCAATGTTCAGTGATGAGAATGCGGATTGTTGTGCTTACTAGATGAGCTATTTAACAACTGGACGAAATGCTTGCAACAATCAGCACTATTCAGAGCATTGAAGTTCCAGAGGACCGTATTTTATGAGGAATGAAACCGCATTTTTTTAAAATTTCTTATCGGAGTCGATTTGAACAAACGTTGAGAGTAGGGAAAAAGTGGTGCGTTCAGTTATTTAAGAACCTCGTTGTGCTGATCACATAAGTGGATCTGCTTTGTACTCGATGTTTCTTTATATGTTGTTTTACAAGTTTGCATCCACTGAACATTGTTGTAGCGTTTTCCTCTGTCTAATTATATGCATATGTCTGTGTCTGTCTGCGGTGTTGTTTCACTTCAAGTTAAAACCGACAAGTTTTGCTGGTATAACTGTGGGATTGCCGACAGTGTCTTAGGCGGATCTGTCAACTTCAAAAGGTGTTTTGAAAATGCATACGTTTTAAGCAATACGATTTTACATTACTGCATTAGGCAGTTGGCGTATATTTTGCACCATTATGAATCATAGGGATACAGATCTTTACTGGAATGTTCGTACGAGTTGGCCGATCACTTAAAATACGAAAGCCTTTTTATACCCTTTACCATGGGGCGCTGCAGTAGTACTTAGCACAGTAATACCCACATGGAGTAGTAAGCACCCAAACATATACCCGCACCCTTAGTGCACAGGTTTTGGGCATTTTAACTTGTGATTCCGGCAGAGACTAATTGCAGCAATCGGTTAGCATTTCGAGTAGAGTGTGTTATTAATTGTGAAATTTTGCTTGAGATTTTCGAGGGACGGCTTAGAAATTAAGTTTAGAATGCTTTCGTTTTTTAGGGTTTTAACGAATTTGCTTTCCTAGCTTAGGCGGGTTCTAAGCAGCCCTGTCTGGCAAGGGACAGACAGACACACTCATACATTGGAACAGGCACGATATGATCTTCTTGCGCTTGTGTAAGAGCTACTTTGCAAAAACGCATAAAAAGATATAATCAAAGATAGGGACTTTGTTAGGATGCCTCATTTTGATGATTGCCAGCAAGTACTGATGGTTTTTGTTTGGGGGGAAGGGGGGTAATCGTTGAAAAACGGGTAAGTGGTGATTAGGCATAGCGCTAACTTACTGTTTTATGCAATTATAGATTCCTTTTCAAATGAATTTTTATGAATTTTGGTTAGCGCAAAATTAATGAAGATAATTGCTTTCAGAGTATTCATTGTGTGATTTTGTTGGTATTCGAGTCGGGCGGCTGTCTATTTTCTTATATTTAGCAAAATACTAGCACAAATAGGTCATCCCTATTGTTTTATGCTCTTTGCAAATATAAATTTCATATGTATTATGGTTTTGGGACCAGCAAATTTCATGACGATAACTTCAATGATTCCGCAATTGGAAATACCAGGCAGGGAGACATATATAAGATTAGATGATATATAAGATTACATGTGCAAGAGGATGACATCATCACAGTGGGCTTATGCCAAAACAGATTCAGGACCGTTTTTAAACGGAAATCGAAATGCCCATGGGGATTTAATGTTAAAAAGTTTACTGTCCATTATGTGGATCTTAAAAGGAAAGCGGTTTCTTCTCATGACAACTTCACAGTGTTAAATATGAAGAGTTGTTTAATCGCTGGAATATGTTTGATGTGCATAGAAATGAAGTATTGGAATTGTATTGTGTCGGTGCTGATTAAACAAACATTGTCGATGTTTGCCTATGAGTGCCGTACATATATCTTGTCTCAAAATGTGCTGCTTCTTTTTTATCGCTACAGTTTTACCTATTCATCAGTTTCAGTTCGAAAAGCAGATCAACTATAGCAATGAAATTTGGTACGATGGTACGGTGCACAATCTTTTAAACTTCTCTCTCAATGTTTTTGCTCATTGCTTTGTTTATTTTCAGTAAGCGTTGTCTTTATTGATGCTTATTGTTTATTGACGTGTCTATTGATGATAATCATTTCTGAATGAAGTTAAGCAAACGCATTGATTGATTGTTATATTGCAGGACGGATCGGAATGGTTGGGGCATCAGTAACTGCAGTCGCCAGGTTGAAGAAGGATTACTCAAAGCTTTTAAAGGTAACTTCCTATGTTTATTTAATGTAACAGTGGATTACAGAACGATGATGATTTCAATGTTATAAATGCATCATCTTTATCAATGGATATTACTGAAACTTTATGAGATATTTGTTCGGTTTGCATACTCATCTCTCCCCCCATTTAAACGGTTTCACGATGAATTTGAATGGGACGCTATTCGCAGAGGTTCAACTTCGCCTAACTATAGTGCTTTTGGGCTTGTTCTTGGGTAAACGATATGAAGAGAACGTCCTGGCAGCGGACTCTTCGAGGAGTTTTCTATAAGGCCAGGATCGGCGAGTCGGCGAGATGAGTCCCATATTTGATATTTTTTGAAACCAGATATTTTTTTGCAGGACCCGGTTCCATATGTATTGGCCGCACCTCTCCACTCCAATATCCTTGAGTGGCATTACGTCATTCGTGGAGCTCCTTCAACTCCCTACGAAGGTTGAGTTCCTTTTTTATTCACTTTACACATCCTAGTAGTGATCCATGACTTCCTTATCTGCACGGAAGTAGTACTTGACAGCAGTCGTTCAAAACCCGTTTCGACTGTGAACCCCTTACTGTCATCTGCATTAATGGCTTATCGGCAAACATTTCCGTATACGGCGTTTATCCTTAGCAAAATGCGCTGTTTGTCCAATTCACTATTTGCGCCGCTCCTTTTGTGCTACGTACCGCTGTTTGACGTAGTCTTTGAATAACTTGCTTGTCATTCTACTGGTACCGTATCGAGTAATTTTCACCTTCCCCCCCCTGTTGGCCCCTCGTGTGTTTTCAGCACCGTATCTGCTAGGTCATCATTTGAATCAGTTTTCAGTTGCCATTATTTTGCTTTCAATTACCTTAGTTATTTTGTTGCCATTCCTATGATGCGTGTAGATGACATTTTCACATATGCTATTATGTGCTTTCATTGTAACTCAAACATAGTCACTGTTATTATTGCTATTGTACGTCGGATGTTCATTTAGTAATACGAAGGTTAAAGATTTGGGGATTAAGAAGCGATAAAACTAAAGACATAACTGTTTGAATTATAGGCGGCGTGTACCACGGGAAACTCGTATTTCCGCCTGACTTCCCCTTCAAGCCACCGGCAATTTATATGTTGACACCGTCAGGCCGATTCCAGACCAACACACGCCTTTGCCTATCGATCTCAGACTTCCATCCCGATACGTGGAATCCGGCATGGACGGTTCGTAATTTTCATGTTAATCAACTTTACTGTGGTTGTATGCAAATTGTGGTCATTTTTGCACGGCACATAGAAACCTGCAAATGCACGCAGTGGAGTGAGTTTATTTTATGCTTTTCATTGATCTTTGAGAAAAAATTATACTGACGAAGATGTCTTTAAATTTAGTTATTTTTTGCACCCTCATTTTTTCGCACTGACCATAATCCTTTACCCATGAAAGAGATATGGAGGAAGTGATATAAAACTTCAAGGGTTACTCCTTCATTGTGCAGAGATACAACACTGAATCGTTTCCACTTTTTGGAGAGTAAGTTTGAGCCGTAAGTGCTCCCACTAATTATATTGTGGGGGAAGGAGATAAGGGGCAGGGAAAGGCCTCGGTTAAAACCTCTGTAAAGAAGGCAGGAAAATTTAAAACCTTAAGGTAAAACTTCGAGAAGCATCAATATAGATAAATTGGGGACGTGAATATAGAGGCTGCACATTAAAGATGTTCAGTGCAAATGAAGTATTGCATGGCAAAGAAATGGCTTTTTTCAAGGTTCATTTCGTATTGTTATATATCACTTGTGTCATGTGATCAATGCAAGGTGCAGAGCATTTATGATTTCAGCGTAGAGATGGAAGGGTGATGGTTATTGTCCACTTCATATATGCATAGTATTATTTTTTTGTGTTGAGAGGTAGTGATGCAGTCATGATATATGCTTTCTTCATCACAAACATGCAATACGTTGCAGTATTTCCGTTGGTTTGCGATTACCGGCCATCTTTATATGCTTCTTCATTTCCTGATTAGTTTGTTTAATATTTATGCTTTTGTAACTGTTATGCTTTTTAGGTTTCAACAATAATAACCGGTCTTCTATCGTTTATGAATGAGACGGCACCCACATTGGGTAGTCTCACATCAACTGATTCAGAAAAACGCGCATTGGCGAAAAAATCGCGAGAATTCAATCTGAAGGTTTGCCTGTGTTTATATTTCTGCACTAATACTCGCAATCAGAATTTTTAATCAGACGTGGTTATATCTTTCGGTAATACTTTCTGTTATTTAAAAATTATTTTGCTCAAACTCTCATAAACTAATAATATCTCCGATTGTTTTATCCTGTGTTGTGCGCAGTTTCTATATTTTGTTTACATAAGGCGAGAATATCTGCACTTACAATATTCATATCTTAAAGTTCCATTCATAAAGCTATTTAATTGAATGTAACGGAGCATTGGAAAGGTACCTCAAAGTCATTCCAATCCACAGTTTTCTTTTGGAGACGTTAAAATAGTTGGGTTTCTGAATAAACAGTTTTTTCTATTAAGGGTGAATTGTTGTATCTGAAAGTTATTCAAAAGCCTGTGTTCTGTGAGTTCGCCGAATTGATTCATTCGGAATGCTTTGTCGCCTATTCGATTTTGCGTATCGTTTGATTAGTTCCAGCACATTTTATTTTCCTGTTAGGCTATGTACTGTGTTTTGAATGCCTTCCTATGCAATGAAATATTTCCCATATTCCGAAGAAAATGCTGCAGGATCGTGTATTCTGCGATCTTTTCGAAGATTTGGCGAATGAGATCCGCGCAGAACTGGCAGAAGAACGAAGTCGAGATGCCGCGGAGGAAGCGGCAACGCAGGAAATGAATTCTAGGAGGTATGAACTTTTCTATTCAGCAGGAAGGTTTAGATGCAGCTTAATTAGGTGACTTGAAGGCCTGAAATTTATAGTTTTGATCTTCTGCCTTGGTTACACCATAATTATGATGCCTGGTGTAGTGTGGAACTCTGAACGCATAACATGTTACTGGTTGATCTCTCTCCTGGCCGTGTTTGAATTGATAGCAGAGCCCTAGTTGAGGCACAATTTGTGTTTGCTTCAATCTTCTGTCTTCTTTCATTCCTCTATTTTGATAGTGTGAGTTTGCTTCGTCACTATAATGTTATCTTTCAGGTCTGGTGAGGAAGGAGACTATTCGCCGCTGACGTATAACATTGTCGTACTTGCAGGCGTCGTCATAATTGCGTTCGCAGTTAGATATGTGATACTTGCCGCGCAGGAGGAGAATTGATCAAGTTTGTTTTGCTTATTCACTGGTTGTCCCATAGAAGTTGCTTGGGCATCTCATATCTCTCTACCTTCGTAGCGCATATAATCCCATCGAGGTGCAAAATATGCCAAATAAAGGGCCGAATCCTGCAGATTGCAAGTCGTTTGCTTTAAGGAGTTCTATTAGTAAATGGTGGGGAGTGCTTTTCCGTCCACTCGGCCTCATGCATCGAAATTACATCGATGATTTTCTCGTTTCAAGTGGCCCTTCACGGTTGACATACTATGAAATCATCATACAGAATCCCGCTTTCTTTCAAGGAAATTTTGCTGGTTTTGTTATTTTTATAAGTGATATAACTCAAGAGCTTTGCAAAGTGGATGCTTAATGTGTTTTGTGTTGGAAATGTGTTATTCTTCCGGGTTAATAAGGTGGCGCATCTCGCCACATGAAATGCTTCTTTTCACGGGATCTAGTATATAAAAGTGACCATTGATGAAACATGGAAAGTGGTGAAATGCGTTCAGTGATAATTTATTGGACTTCTGTTGGAACGCACATTGCCGAAAAAGTACATGTTTAATGCCCACTTTGAGAGGCCTTTGATTTTATGTCACTGATATAGTTGAATTGAGACCTAAAGGAAAGTCACCGATGTTTACACCATATGACGATTTTCTTTAGAAAATAATGCATTTGAGTGATATCGTGAATTTTCGAAAAGATTCGAAATAGTTTAAAAAGTGGATGCATTTTCCTCAGGTTTCCTAAGTGGTTCGGAATAGGAGGTTTAATTTATTCATTAAAACCCTTTATTTTGAATGGCGTACATGAAAGTACTTTTCTTTATTAGCGAATGAAATGTCGTTTTATTATTTTATTCCCTAGTGGGTTTTTGTTTGCTAAAATCTCATGGTAAGATTCGAATCCTGCGATCCGTTTTGAAGAATTCATTGTTCATCCTTGTGTCATTGAATTGATGTTGTTGTAAAAATGATTCAAACTGAGATGATGGGAGCACATCTTGGGTAGAAATATGTTTGCTGTACGAAAGCAGTATTGTTATATGTATTGAACGGACGATATGTTCTTTCCGAGATGAAATAACTGAGCAGAATTCAGATATTTCACGTCGTTGAATAGCGCCACGAGATTTGAAAAATCTCAAGATTCTAAAGGAGGATTTTATTTTCCATTAGAAGAGTGGAATTCAATCATAGAGGCTTATCCAAGGGGCACACAATCATTGAAGATTCGAAGAAAGTTGCTCCATTAGTTAGCACTTCATTTTTTACAAGACGCCTCAAATTTCGAGGTGATAGGAATTGACGAAAGTGTTGGACCGACATTTGATGACGTTTGCAGGGAAATAGTTTCGTGGTAATCCTTTAGTATGAAATGCTGCTTTCGTGTTGATTATGTTTCAATCGATCGTCGTTCTGATTCGTTGATGCATTGTGATGTACTATGCGTGTTGAATTATTCCAACCACTGCTTAAAAGTGCGTCTTCAAAATTATGCACAGAAGGTCATTCATACACATGGTCTAGTAAGTGTGCATCTAGGCTTTGGGTATGCTCTGTGATGAAGTCTACAGTCTTCTCGATTCTGTCTGTTCATTGCACCTTTTCTAGGAAAAACATCACTATCTGAAACTGCATATCTACGTTTGCTGCTCATATTGCTTCGATTCTAATCAGTCGCATAAGCTTCCCTTCCCATTCTCGGCATCATGACGTTTGCATTTTTGTACCGTTTATGCATCCCGTTGATCGACCACCTTGCAAAACTTCCAAAGGGCAAAGTAAAAAGAGCGAGGAAGGAACAAATTTAGGAGTGAACATGTAAATAGCTGACGATATGAAAAGCATGCGCATTTATGTGCCTGCATGCGCATGTAAAATGATTTGTTATCACTATTGTGAATTGGATTTCAGATTGTGTAACTATTAAAAGAATCATCATCTATTTATGGTGAATATTATATAGTTATCAAGTTTCGTTTAAGGTATTTTATGTCATCGAATTATTTACCGGCGAGTATTTATGTTATGTCATTATTGGATTTTGCTTCTAACAACACCAGCAAGATATTTCGAATATGAAATAATCGTAATTCTTCTTGTGCTGATTACGATTCATAAGACTCATGGTCACTACTATTGAACGAAACTGATTGGTTAACTTATTTAGTTCGCCGGTGTTTGTCTCCAATCTTGTGCTATTGTGTATGTGGTGGAGTTTTGGTGATGTGACGTACACAATGGGACATGGTATTGACGCCTATAGAAATCTGTATTATTATTTAGCGACATGTGTGGATTGACAATCCTCGAGAACGGCTGAAAATCTAAGAGCAACTATATAAATGCCAATTTTTGTTTTATCCTGTCAAAATCCCCACTTCATCGGTCATATATTCGATTGGATTAGATTTTTTTTTTTTTGCTTTAATGAGTGGTTTCTTGTTATTTGATTTATACTTAATAATTTATCCACGTAATTGTGCACCACGTTCACATCTCATATGTTTTCATTCTTCCTATAGCGAAAATTGCTTTCGCGAGTTAATATATGATTCCTTGTCCTTTCTACTGCTCACTCTGTTGAACACGCAGTTGGTGCTTAGGATGTGGGGGGTGAGCAAATCTCGTTTTTTTCACCGACTCTTTGGTGATATCTATGTTGCTGTTCAAAAATCTTTGTCCAATAATTCGACCCATGTATATTCCTAGTGGTCATCCGCTGCAAAATAAGACATTCCGACATTTGCAACTTCCTTGCGTATCTGGTTGATGTTTTTCCTTAAGAAAAGATTCTGCACAATCCGGCGAGGTTATCGTTTTTCCGGTCCAAGGATGTCAGGGAAAGTATTCAGAGAGTATGAAGGAAATGATTGAGGACGATCTAGACTTTGTAGTCAGGTCTTAATAGGTATTTGGCTAGGAAAAGATCATAAAAAAGATGCGCATCACACAGACGTTTGGTGTCTCCGTATTTTGCTGATGATAAGTGTGTGGCACTGACAACCTTCCAAGCTTTCTTCTATTTGAGGCTTTTGATACGACCGTCATCTTGGAGGTAATATCACGTAAACACCGCTTACGTGGAGTATGGGAGGAAGGAGCAGAGGAATGCGAGAAACGAGGGGGCGAATAAAGCAGTGGATTTTATGTCTGCCTATTTTGGTGTTCATGGAGTGTTTTGATACGTTCAAGTGATAGCTGTGTGGAAACGTAGGTGTTGGTTCCTTTGCTTCCACTAAGATAAATCGTATGGATAAAATTTCTTTGTTTCTTTGGTAAAGTTTCATTAGCACCTGTACAATATTCCTTTTTTTTACTTCAGAGTATATATGAAGTCAGTTTGTTGTGAATCAGTGTTCCTTTATGTGACAAATAGGTTTAAAAGTGTGATATTTGTTGAAACCTGTTTCATGTTTGTCGCAGAGCAGTCTTTTCGCTCAATGCGGCATAGCCTGCCAAGACACTGCGGCCAGAAAAGGCCGACGAGATCCCTGTCAAGTATTGCCAAAATTCGCTTGGAGAAACGTGCTTTCCATAGACTCCATGAATGAGGATCGGATGGGAAGGAAATCTTGGGAGGTCCCCCTATGAACCAAACACAAAAGAGAACCAAAGGGCATGAACACTTTTGAGCCGTCTTGAGAGTTTCTGCTGGCTGCATTTGAAAGTTTCTGTGTTATGACGTTGTTTCTGTTTGGTGATAACTACGGCACTTCACATAGTATTCTCTATTCTTTTGCAAATAAATTTTTACTGAATGGTACTAATGTTTATGAAAGAAATTATCGATCCCTGACACTTCAGTCGAAAGCATATTCAAATTGAAACTCCAGTAAACATAGAACAGCGACTGTTCTCGTATGGAAGAAAACAAATTGCGGCGTGTGTCATTTGATATCGAGGAGCTGTGATGAATTGCCAACTAGTAACCTGTGTTGTTGGAGCAACTTGTTTTAATTTTTTAGTTCCGTTCCTCTGCTCTAAATCCACGGCATAAGACGATAAAATAAAACATTATGTAACTGCATGGATCCTGAATGGCAGCTCGGTCGACGTTCTCTGAAGATCGTTGAAGTTGCGGACGGGATACGTATGACGATATCATATTCATGTAGACGCGTGAAAAGCTACACTGTATAAGCGATGCTCGTCTGCAAGGGATTATAGGTGATTCTGTGTTAACGTTGACTGATGCACACAGCTGTTCCCACGGTTCTTCTAGATGTGAAGGAAGAACTGAGTGGCGGCAGCCGATGGGAATATCTTTATGTCGATAATTTACTGAATGCACTTCTCGGCTCCTATTTGCCCGCGGGTGGTAATCCATAAACCGTTTGAGAGGTCCGGCGAGGTGATCACAAATCAAAAAACCGTTTAACACCATATTAAAAAGCAGCCGAGAACGAGGACCCCCAAAATTGCAAAAATCGAGATTTGAGAAATTCCGGCTGGTCGATTCGATCTTCAACTTCCCTCCCGAAATCTAACGATCTATATACCATCTGATAGAGCTTCAGAAGCTGTGTCAAAAAAAGCAAACCACGGACGCATAAGCCTAACCATTGCTTAGAAAAAAATTCCGAAGTATCAATTACAGTACAATTATATAAGAATGCAAGATTCCTGGACCTATAATTTTATGTCTTTCGAATAAAGCAGCAAAGAACGCATAGATTCGCATTCACCTCATGAAACTCTATCGTTTGATACTAAGATCATCGAATTTGAAGATAAAAAGTATTTTTCAAATTTTCCATGTGCTATACCCCCTTACGATTGAAAAAATGCGATTTTTG
Organism: Baylisascaris procyonis; assembly: GCA_037389465.1. Lineage (NCBI taxonomy): Eukaryota > Metazoa > Nematoda > Chromadorea > Rhabditida > Ascarididae > Baylisascaris > Baylisascaris procyonis. Next base: position 2,215,398 of record JAZARR010000201.1, read on the forward strand.
TGAATTTTTTTCTCGGCTTCTGTTCGCCCTCGGGCGGTAATCCACATACCGTTCGAGGAGTCTCGGCGAGCTAATGACGAATCAAAAGACCGTTTAGCACCATATGTGATAGCAGAGGAGAACGAGGACCCCCAAAATTGCAAAAATCGAGATTTGAGAAATTCGGGCCTGTCGATTCGATCTTCAACTTCCCTCCCGAAATCTAACGATCTATATATCATCTGATAGAGCTTCTGATACTGTGTCAAAAAAAGCAAACCACGGACGCATAAGCCTAGCCATTGCTTAGAAAAAAATTCCGAAGTATCAATTACAGTACAATTATATAAGAATGCAAGATTCCTGGACCTATAATTTTATGTCTTTCGAATAAAGCAGCAAAGAACGCATAGATTCGCATTCACCTCATGAAACTCTATCGTTTGATACTAAGATCATCGAATTTGAAGATAAAAAGTATTTTTCAAATTTTCCATGTGCTACCCCCTTACGATTGAAAAAATGCGATTTTTGTGAATTTTTTTCTCGGCTTCTGTTCGCCCTCGGGCGGTAATCCACATACCGTTCGAGGAGTCTCGGCGAGCTAATGACGAATCAAAAGACCGTTTAGCACCATATGTGGTAGCAGAGGAGAACGAGGACCCCCAAAATTGCAAAAATCGAGATTTGAGAAATTCGGGCCTGTCGATTCGATCTTCAACTTCCCTCCCGAAATCTAACGATCTATATATCATCTGATAGAGCTTCTGATACTGTGTCAAAAAAAGCAAACCACGGACGCATAAGCCTAGCCATTGCTTAGAAAAAAATTCCGAAGTATCAATTACAGTACAATTATATAAGAATGCAAGATTCCTGGACCTATAATTTTATGTCTTTCGAATAAAGCAGCAAAGAACGCATAGATTCGCATTCACCTCATGAAACTCTATCGTTTGATACTAAGATCATCGAATTTGAAGATAAAAAGTATTTTTCAAATTTTCCATGTGCTACCCCCTTACGATTGAAAAAATGCGATTTTTGTGAATTTTTTTCTCGGCTTCTGTTCGCCCTCGGGCGGTAATCCACATACCGTTCGAGGAGTCTCGGCGAGCTAATGACGAATCAAAAGACCGTTTAGCACCATATGTGATAGCAGAGGAGAACGAGGACCCCCAAAATTGTAAAAATCGAGATTTGAGAAATCCGGGCCTGTCGATTCGATCTTCAACTTCCCTCCCGAAATCTAGCGATCTATATATCATCTGATAGAGCTTCTGATACTGTGTCAAAAAAAGCAAACCACGGACGCATAAGCCTAGCCATTGCTTAGAAAAAAATTCCGAAGTATCAATTACAGTACAATTATATAAGAATGCAAGATTCCTGGACCTATAATTTTATGTCTTTCGAATAAAGCAGCAAAGAACGCATAGATTCGCATTCACCTCATGAAACTCTATCGTTTGATACTAAGATCATCGAATTTGAAGATAAAAAGTATTTTTCAAATTTTCCATGTGCTACCCCCTTACGATTGAAAAAATGCGATTTTTGTGAATTTTTTCTCGGCTTCTGTTCGCCCTCGGGCGGTAATCCACATACCGTTCGAGGAGTCTCGGCGAGCTAATGACGAATCAAAAGACCGTTTAGCACCATATGTGGTAGCAGAGGAGAACGAGGACCCCCAAAATTGCAAAAATCGAGATTTGAGAAATTCGGGCCTGTCGATTCGATCTTCAACTTCCCTCCCGAAATCTAACGATCTATATATCATCTGATAGAGCTTCTGATACTGTGTCAAAAAAAGCAAACCACGGACGCATAAGCCTAGCCATTGCTTAGAAAAAAATTCCGAAGTATCAATTACAGTACAATTATATAAGAATGCAAGATTCCTGGACCTATAATTTTATGTCTTTCGAATAAAGCAGCAAAGAACGCATAGATTCGCATTCACCTCATGAAACTCTATCGTTTGATACTAAGATCATCGAATTTGAAGATAAAAAGTATTTTTCAAATTTTCCATGTGCTACCCCCTTACGATTGAAAAAATGCGATTTTTGTGAATTTTTTTCTCGGCTTCTGTTCGCCCTCGGGCGGTAATCCACATACCGTTCGAGGAGTCTCGGCGAGCTAATGACGAATCAAAAGACCGTTTAGCACCGTATGTGATAGCAGAGGAGAACGAGGACCCCCAAAATTGTAAAAATCGAGATTTGAGAAATCCGGGCCTGTCGATTCGATCTTCAACTTCCCTCCCGAAATCTAGCGATCTATATATCATCTGATAGAGCTTCTGATACTGTGTCAAAAAAAGCAAACCACGGACGCATAAGCCTAGCCATTGCTTAGAAAAAAATTCCGAAGTATCAATTACAGTACAATTATATAAGAATGCAAGATTCCTGGACCTATAATTTTATGTCTTTCGAATAAAGCAGCAAAGAACGCATAGATTCGCATTCACCTCATGAAACTCTATCGTTTGATACTAAGATCATCGAATTTGAAGATAAAAAGTATTTTTCAAATTTTCCATGTGCTACCCCTTACGATTGAAAAAATGCGATTTTTGTGAATTTTTTTCTCGGCTTCTGTTCGCCCTCGGGCGGTAATCCACATACCGTTCGAGGAGTCTCGGCGAGCTAATGACGAATCAAAAGACCGTTTAGCACCATATGTGATAGCAGAGGAGAACGAGGACCCCCAAAATTGTAAAAATCGAGATTTGAGAAATCCGGGCCTGTCGATTCGATCTTCAACTTCCCTCCCGAAATCTAGCGATCTATATATCATCTGATAGAGCTTCTGATACTGTGTCAAAAAAAGCAAACCACGGACGCATAAGCCTAGCCATTGCTTAGAAAAAAATTCCGAAGTATCAATTACAGTACAATTATATAAGAATGCAAGATTCCTGGACCTATAATTTTATGTCTTTCGAATAAAGCAGCAAAGAACGCATAGATTCGCATTCACCTCATGAAACTCTATCGTTTGATACTAAGATCATCGAATTTGAAGATAAAAAGTATTTTTCAAATTTTCCATGTGCTACCCCCTTACGATTGAAAAAATGCGATTTTTGTGAATTTTTTTCTCGGCTTCTGTTCGCCCTCGGGCGGTAATCCACGTACCGTTCGAGGAGTCTCGGCGAGCTAATGACGAATCAAAAGACCGTTTAGCACCATATGTGATAGCAGAGGAGAACGAGGACCCCCAAAATTGTAAAAATCGAGATTTGAGAAATTCGGGCCTGTCGATTCGATCTTCAACTTCCCTCCCGAAATCTAACGATCTATATATCATCTGATAGAGCTTCTGATACTGTGTCAAAAAAAGCAAACCACGGACGCATAAGCCTAGCCATTGCTTAGAAAAAAATTCCGAAGTATCAATTACAGTACAATTATATAAGAATGCAAGATTCCTGGACCTATAATTTTATGTCTTTCGAATAAAGCAGCAAAGAACGCATAGATTCGCATTCACCTCATGAAACTCTATCGTTTGATACTAAGATCATCGAATTTGAAGATAAAAAGTATTTTTCAAATTTTCCATGTGCTACCCCCTTACGATTGAAAAAATGCGATTTTTGTGAATTTTTTTCTCGGCTTCTGTTTGCCCTTGGGCGGCAGTCCATGTACCGTTCGACGAGTCTCGGCGAGCTAACGACGAATCAAAAGACCGTTCAGCACCACATGTGATAGCAGAGGAGAACGAGGACTCCCAAAATTCCAAAAATCGAGATTTGGGAAATTCGGGCCGGTCGATTCGATCTTCAACTTCCCTCCCGAAATCTAACGATCTATATATCGTTTGATAGAGCTTTCAAAGTTGTATCGAATGGAGCAAGCCGCAGCTTCTTAGGCCTTTCCATTGCCGAGAAAAGAATCGGAAATCCTTCAAAAAAAAATAGATAGATGTGCGGTAATGATATGGTATGGTACACTATCGAAAGAAACGGTGTAATACCATTAGCAATAGTGCTATTTAAGGTCAAATAATGGGTGCATTTGACTATGATTTGTTAGAAGCTTCCAAGAGGGTTTTCAACAGCTATCCAATGTTTTCATGATGTGATGTCATTGCTCAGTGATAGTTTCGTTTCTTGGAAAGGCGTTCCAGCATGCTGTTAACTCCCCTGTGAGAACTCTGTCAAGCACCTTCCTATGAGGCGAATAGCAAGGATTTTAACCCAAGGAGAAGAGCAGTTGTGCGAAATTTTAGATGGCATCTTTAGATTGGCGCACTTCATCAGATGTTATGAAACATTTTGGAGCAGTTCAGCTCAAAACGAAATATACATAACTAAAATGACGGTGCTTCATAATTTTAAAACGTCAGCAAGAAGTATTTTGATGCTATCATAAGGTTGTTCGATTTACCAGTTTATTTAAAAAGAATGGGCTCAAACCTTTTTCTACAGTATTTTTGTTCAGAGGAAAGTCTTTTAAAATGTTCTTTTTTAACAAAAAATACACAGTTGAAATGATAACGTGAACAATTCTCGATGCAAACCATTTGCAAGTTCTCAGTTTATATCGTTTATATACTGTAGTTGATATATATATATATATATATATATATATATATATATATATATATATATATATATATATATATATATATATTTGTACTTATATTTATTGTATAATATATTGTATAATTTATATAATTGTACTGTAATTGATACTTCGGAATTTTTTTCTAAGCAACGGTTAGGCTTATGCGTCCGTGGTTTGCTTTTTTTGACACAGCTTCAGAAGCTCTATCAGATGGTATATAGATCGTTAGATTTCGGGAGGGAAGTTGAAGATCGAATCGACCAGCCGGAATTTCTCAAATCTCGATTTTTGCAATTTTGGGGGTCCTCGTTCTCGGCTGCTTTTTAATATGGTGTTAAACGGTTTTTTCATTTGTGGTCACCTCGCCGGACCTCTCAAACGGTTTATGGATTACCACCCGCGGGCAAATAGGAGCCGAGAAGTGCATTCAGTAAATTATCGACATAAAGATATTCCCATCGGCTGCCGCCACTCAGTTCTTCCTTCACATCTAGAAGAACCGTGGGAACAGCTGTGTGCATCAGTCAACGTTAACACAGAATCACCTATAATCCCTTGCAGACGAGCATCGCTTATACAGTGTAGCTTTTCACGCGTCTACATGAATATGATATCGTCATACGTATCCCGTCCGCAACTTCAACGATCTTCAGAGAACGTCGACCGAGCTGCCATTCAGGATCCATGCAGTTACATAATGTTTTATTTTATCATCTTATGCCGTGGAATTAGAAAGCAGGGGAACGGAACTAAGGCTTAGGCTTAGCTTAGGCTTAGGCTTAGGCTTAGGCTTAGGCTTAGGCTTAGGCTTAGCTTAGGCTTAGGCTTAGGCTTAGGCTTAGGCTTAGGCTTAGGCTTAGGCTTAGGCTTAGGCTTAGGCTTAGGCTTAGGCTTAGGCTTAGGCTTAGGCTTAGGCTTAGGCTTAGGCTTAGGCTTAGGCTTAGGCTTAGGCTTAGGCTTAGGCTTAGGCTTAGGCTTAGGCTTAGGCTTAGGCTTAGGCTTAGGCTTAGGCTTAGGCTTAGGCTTAGGCTTAGGCTTAGGCTTAGGCTTAGGCTTAGGCTTAGGCTTAGGCTTAGGCTTAGGCTTAGGCTTAGGCTTAGGCTTAGGCTTAGGCTTAGGCTTAGGCTTAGGCTTAGGCTTAGGCTTAGGCTTAGGCTTAGGCTTAGGCTTAGGCTTAGGCTTAGGCTTAGGCTTAGGCTTAGGCTTAGGCTTAGGCTTAGGCTTAGGCTTAGGCTTAGGCTTAGGCTTAGGCTTAGGCTTAGGCTTAGGCTTAGGCTTAGGCTTAGGCTTAGGCTTAGGCTTAGGCTTAGGCTTAGGCTTAGGCTTAGGCTTAGGCTTAGGCTTAGGCTTAGGCTTAGGCTTAGGCTTAGGCTTAGGCTTAGGCTTAGGCTTAGGCTTAGGCTTAGGCTTAGGCTTAGGCTTAGGCTTAGGCTTAGGCTTAGGCTTAGGCTTAGGCTTAGGCTTAGGCTTAGGCTTAGGCTTAGGCTTAGGCTTAGGCTTAGGCTTAGGCTTAGGCTTAGGCTTAGGCTAGGGCTTAGGCTTAGGCTTAGGCTTAGGCTTAGGCTTAGGCTTAGGCTTAGGCTTAGGCTTAGGCTTAGGCTTAGGCTTAGGCTTAGGCTTAGGCTTAGGCTTAGGCTTAGGCTTAGGCTTAGGCTTAGGCTTAGGCTTAGGCTTAGGCTTAGGCTTAGGCTTAGGCTTAGGCTTAGGCTTAGGCTTAGGCTTAGGCTTAGGCTTAGGCTTAGGCTTAGGCTTAGGCTTAGGCTTAGGCTTAGGCTTAGGCTTAGGCTTAGGCTTAGGCTTAGGCTTAGGCTTAGGCTTAGGCTTAGGCTTAGGCTTAGGCTTAGGCTTAGGCTTAGGCTTAGGCTTAGGCTTAGGCTTAGGCTTAGGCTTAGGCTTAGGCTTAGGCTTAGGCTTAGGCTTAGGCTTAGGCTTAGGCTTAGGCTTAGGCTTAGGCTTAGGCTTAGGCTTAGGCTTAGGCTTAGGCTTAGGCTTAGGCTTAGGCTTAGGCTTAGGCTTAGGCTTAGGCTTAGGCTTAGGCTTAGGCTTAGGCTTAGGCTTAGGCTTAGGCTTAGGCTTAGGCTTAGGCTTAGGCTTAGGCTTAGGCTTAGGCTTAGGCTTAGGCTTAGGCTTAGGCTTAGGCTTAGGCTTAGGCTTAGGCTTAGGCTTAGGCTTAGGCTTAGGCTTAGGCTTAGGCTTAGGCTTAGGCTTAGGCTTAGGCTTAGGCTTAGGCTTAGGCTTAGGCTTAGGCTTAGGCTTAGGCTTAGGCTTAGGCTTAGGGCTTGGGCTTAGGCTTAGGCCAGGCTTAGGCTTAGGCTTGGGCTTAGGCTTAGGCTTGGGCTTAGGCTTAGAGGCTTAGAGGCTTAGGCTTAGGCTTAGGCTTAGGCTTAGGCTTAGGCTTAGGCTTAGGCTTAGGCTTAGGCTTAGGCTTAGGCTTAGGCTTAGGCTTAGGCTTAGGCTTGAGCCCAGGCTTAGGCTTAGGCTTAGGCTTGGGCTTAGGCTTAGGCTTAGGCTTAGGCTTAGGCTTAGGCTTAGGCTTAGGCTTAGGCTTAGGCTTAGGCTTAGGCTTAGGCTTGAGCCCAGGCTTAGGCTTAGGCTTAGGCTTAGGCTTAGGCTTAGGCTTAGGCTTAGGCTTAGGCTTAGGCTTAGGCTTAGGCTTAGGCTTAGGCTTAGGCTTAGGCTTAGGCTTAGGCTTAGGCTTAGGCTTAGGCTTGGGCTTAGGCTTAGGCTTAGGCTTAGGCTTAGGCTTAGGCTTAGGCTTAGG